>JAOWBW010001247.1:335748-378358 GCA_026119855.1 Campanula takesimana
TTTTGGATCGACAAGCAATACTCCTATACCAAAACCGTGCTTATTGGCGGCGCCATCGAAAAAAAGTTGCCACTTATTTTCCTCGGTTGCAGTACAAATTAATTTCTCGTCGGGGACTGTACGTCTTCCCCCTTCACCTCGTCACACGGGAATTCGGCAAGCTGGTCACTGAACACTTTCCCCCTGACGGATTTTAGTGTGACGTAGGTGATATCATAGCCGGCGAGCATGAAGTACCATTTG
Source organism: Campanula takesimana (assembly GCA_026119855.1). NCBI lineage: Eukaryota > Viridiplantae > Streptophyta > Magnoliopsida > Asterales > Campanulaceae > Campanula > Campanula takesimana. The sequence goes on from JAOWBW010001247.1 coordinate 335,992, forward strand.
GCTATTCTTGTTGACATGAAAGGCTTCTTGAAGATGTAGCGGAGCGGGTCCACCTTTGCTACTAGCTTGATCGGGAAAGCTTCCATATAATGTTTGAGCTTTTGAGTGACCCAAACCAATGCTACACATGACTTCTCTAAGACAGAGTAGTTCTTTTCGCCTCCTTGGAATCGGCGACTGACAAAATAAATGGCATTCTCCTTTGTGGACTCTCGTTTCTCTTGTGCTAACATAGCCCCTAGGGCTTCATCATTTGACAGTGAGATAGAGCAAAAGAGGCTTCTCCTTGTGTGGCGGAACTAGAACAGGAGGGCACGTCAAGTAATGCTTCACTTGGTCGAAGGCTTCTTGGCACGCGTCGGTCCATTCTAGAGCCACATTCTTCTTGAGTAGCTTGAAGATTGGCTCGCACATGGAAGTGAGTTGGTGCACAAACCGACTAATGTATTGCAGTCTGCCCATGAAAACCTTTGATCTCTTTCTGCGTCTTTGGAGGGGCATGTCAATGATTGCCTTGATTTGGAGGGGTCTACTTCAATTCCTCTTTCAGTGACCATATAACAAAGGACTTTGCCTCAGATAACCCCGAACGTGCACTTTGCAGGGTTGAGCCTCATCTTGTGTTGACGAAGCCTTTCGAAGAACTTGCGGAGATCGATTAAATGTTGACCATCGGTCCCTTTGGAGTGAATGATCATGTCGTCAACTTAGACCTCGATTTCTTTGTGAATCATATAGTGGAACAAGTCCGTCACGGCTCTTTGGTAGGAAGCCCCAGCGTTTCCTAACCCAAATGGCATTACTGTGTAGCAAAAGGTACCCCACGGTGTTGTGAAGGCTGTCTTATGTTGATCTTCCTTGGCCATGAGAATCTGATTGTACCCAGCGAACCCATCCACGAATGAGCGAACTTTGTAGGCAGCAGTGGAGTCGACCAGCATGTCGATGTTAGGGAGTGGAAAATCATCCTTTGGGGAAGCTTTGTTCAAATCCTGGAAGTCCACACAAACTCGAACCTTGCCGTTTACCTTTCTGACTGTCACGATGTTGGCTAACCATGTCGGATACTCGATGACCTTGATGAAACCCACACTGAGGAGCTTCTCAATCTCTTCTTTGACTTGCAGAGACCATTCTGGCTTGATCTTTCTGAGCTTCTGATTTACTGGCTTGGCATCTTCTCTGATCGGAATTCTGTGCTCCGCTACCTTTCTGTCCAAACCCGGCATGTCTTTGTATGACCATGCGAACACATCCACGAACTCCCGTAGTAGTGCAGTCAATCTGTCTCTGTCGTCCCCCTTGAAGAAGCTTCCGATCTTAGTTTCTCTTGGCTCTTCTTCGGTACCCAGATTAACAACATGCAATTCTTCGTCAGCCTCTGGACCATTTTCACCACGATTACGGACTTGTTGAGCAAGTTCATTTAAGTATGTTGTGTTTTCGTGGTCTATTTCATCATAATTTGAATCGTTATTAACTTGTTGATTAAGTTCATTATTAGTTAATTCATCATTTATGATGTTTGCAATCTCAGGGTACTCAGAAATATCAAATTTTTCATTAGCAAAGAAAGGAAACACACGCTCGCTATGGCCTCCAAATCCTCTTGGGTGAGGGTATTAGAGACACTCTCGGACTCAAAAGTATGTGTGAGCCGCTCTTCCTTTGTTGCTGTGCGGGGTATGCAACCCATTTCTTGGACTAAGAATTCTTCGGATACCACAGGTCCTTTCGTTGAATACCAATTGTTGATCGGCTCGGAGCTTGGCGGGATCTCACTGATAGTCTCATTCATGATGACGGTGTCGTGGATGGTGCTGACTTGGCATTCATTCATTATGGCAAGCTCTTCGAACATGGAGGCTAAATCTGTCAGTTCTTCCCCCACGATGATTTCTGTCTCGGACTCTATAGTTACCTTCCTTCCCCACCATTCACGGGGCAACATGGGAGTTGGTTCCCTTTCGGATTTCTGGATCTCACAATCGGAGAAGATTTCGAGACCGGGCTTTTTGACACCCTTATTGTTAACCCATGGCTCGGGAAAGATCTGTATGGAACGTCTTCCCCTTGGCGGACAAAATAGCCATTCAACATCTTGCGGTAAGGCTTTAGATTAGGGACCTCATAACGACGGCCTTCTTTACGAGCTCGGGCCTTTTCATTCTTGATTGCTTTCTCTTGTTTCAAGTCTCCTCTGGAAGGCTCGTATCCCAAACCGAATGTGTTTTTGACAAATGGGACATGCACAGGGTGTAGGATTCCTTGTTGATATTTCCCTAGGCCCAAACCAAGGAAGTAGTCCATATTCCTCATCATGCGGAGGACTTTGTTGTTGCTGGGGGTCCATGATCCGTTTCCCACTTCTTTGTCAATGGCGTTGATTGAGACGCCGGAGAGAGTGGAGTCTGGTAGACCATGCTGGACTTGGTGGACGGGCTCACCTTTTCTGTGGATAGTGACGTTTTCGGCCATGACGGTCACTATTTCGTCACCATTTCGGAACTTGACACATTGATGGAGAGTTGACAGGACGGCATTAGAACTGTGAATCCATGGTCGACCCAAAAGCAAGTTGAACGAGGCCGGGATGTCAAGCACTTGGAATGGAACGGACATGACCATGCTTCCAAACTCAATGTCCATTTCGATCATGCCCATGACTGTACGGGCGGTGCTGTCGTAACCTCGGATTACTTGAGTAGAAGGCTTCAAATCGTAATCCTTAAGCCCCAGTATGCCTATGATTCTGCCAGGCATGAGGTTGAGTGCGGAACCACCATCCACTAAGACTCTTGAGATGGTCCTCCCCCTTGCTCGTACCTTGAGGTAGATAGCCTCGTTGTGGTCGGAACCAAATGGTGGAAGGTCCATATCGGCAAAGGTGATGACGTTGCCAAAATGAATGTGATCGATCATTGCCGTGAGGTCCTCGGGAGTAGTATCGGGAGAAACTGATGTATCATCGAGATTGCGGATGACAAGATCTCGGTGTTTCTTTGAGGATGCAATGAGGTCCCAAATAGAGATGTTGTCTTGAGTTTTCTTGAGTTGGACAAGTAGAGGATCTTCGGGAGTGTCGCGAGCTTGCGGTCTTTGAGAAGAGGAGCTTGGTGCGGAAGTGGAAGGGTTGCTTGCTATGACTCGGCCGGATCGAGTTAGCATGTTGACGTTCCCATCTTGCTTCTTTTTCCTATTCTCTAGTACTTCCCTCATTACCTCATCGTAAGTTACAACATAACAAGAATTTTCAAGTTTATTCATAACATAGGGGCCCCCATTCACAATTGGGATTGAATGGGTGGTCCCCTCGAGTTCTCCTATCTCTATTACATTGACATATTCGCCATTAGTCACTACAAATTCTTTCTTGTCTATGAGATCTTGAATGACATTGCGGAGAACGAAGCAATCCTCGGTGGTGTGGCCACTATATTGGTGGTAGCCACAATATTTGTGGTGAGCATGATTGGGTGGACCGTCTTGGGTTGGTACCCTTGTACGGGTGTGACTTGACCCTTTGCTTTGAGGACCTCGAAACTTCGGTTTGAGTCATGCCTTGGAGAGGGGTGTAGACACGGTCATTTCGAGACTTCTTCCCTTGGGGTGGAGGAACCTTTTTGTAATTCCCCTTGTCGATCGTGACGGCCGAGGCCTCTTTTGTGGAGTTGGAAGCGGCCTTGTAGCGGTAGCTAGGAGCACTTTTCTTCACTTCTTTGAGCAACTCGTCCATTCGGACCCCCGCCTCATACATTTGGGAGAAATCCGCATAGCAAGCCCCACTTAGGTGGGTGCGGAGATCAATTTTGAGACATTTGAGAAAGATGTCCATTTGCTCCTTGGTATTTGGACTTTCCACAATCTCGGAGAGTTTATCATTCCATCTCCTTGTGAAGTCGATGAAGGACTCGTGGTCTCGTTGAGTAGTGTTCTCTAGCTCTTTCCTTGTGGGACGGTGAGTGGTGTTTCCTTAGTATTGGTTCTTGAAGGCAAGCATGGCGGAGTCCCAATCAAGACGGACAGTGAGCGGGAGAGTAGCATACTAATCTTTTTCCGCCCCCTCGAGAGTGAGAGGAAAGCATTGAGCCATCACCTTGGGGGAGACCTTCTTTGGAACCGTTGCCCAAATATAAGTCTCAATGTGATCCATAGGACAAGAGTTGCCCTTGAATTTGCTTATGTCGGGCATCTTGAACTTATCAGGAAGAGCGGCCATAGTACTCATGAGGATGGATGATTGATAGAGGCTTGTGTCGGAGCCTTTCCCCATGTTGAGCCCATTGAATTTTTTGTCGATGTAGGCCATGATAGAATCCACCATTTTGGGCTCATTGTTCTCGGAACTCGGCTCTCCCATTTTCTTGGTGCGGGTGTTGACATAAGGACTTTTGAACAAACCCTCGGTCCATTCGGATTCGTCATCATTATTCTTGTTCTTCCCCTTGGCAAGATTAGTGAGCTTTTCTTTCATTAGCTCCATCTCGGCCTCGTGGGCCTCCCTTTGGCTGTCGAGGTGGGATTTCCAAATGTCGTCTTTGCTTTGTGCCTCCTTATTAAGGGTGGAGACTTGCTCTTGGAGGAGTTGGACCATGGTTGAAAGCTGTTCGAGAGACATGGTGTTGCTGCTGCCGGTCATGGCTGATGTAGGAGTTGTTGGAGTGATCTCTTCACGGACTAACCGATTTGCCGAATGCCGGTAGACTCTGTAAGTACCAATTGAACCTATATTGCAGAAGAGGCCCTTGTCAGTCTTGAGTAACACTTGCGGTCCACGAAGAGGCTTAGAACACAAAGTTGGGCACACGACTCGAACCACATAAGAAAAGACTCTTTTTTTTTTATAAGCCGGAGGGAATGGATCCCTTTTGGGGTTTCTAAGGAAATAATGGAATCGTCACACTAGTATATAGACCATCTCGCGGTCCCATATACTCATCGGATTCCATCGCGCTTGTGAATCCTACATGTATCGGGATTAAACTAAATTAATGTAGTAAAGCATACATGCGGGGACGGATTTTTATTTTCGTCCAAAATAACCACTTTTGGGGACGGATTTTTTATTGCGTCCGTTTCAACAAGTTGGCATGTATGATTTGAAGACATTAGTTTAGGGAAATCTCGGTACATGGAAACCGACTTGAGTCACGGAGTGTTAGACCCCAACTAGAATTGTGTGGTTTGTGCTCGCTTGAATATGAGGCTCAAAGGTCACCCCCGGCATGTAGTCTTGAACTACGCCACGGGCTGAGGTTTACCGCTTCGAAAGAGCCAAGGTCGAGTGGAGCTTGAAACTTTCTAGGACGGGCCTTGATGGGTTTGGGGTTGGACTTGTGCGACTCGATAGTGATCATTTCATAGGAATACGTGCATGTAGTGTGAGGTCTAACAAGTGACAAAATATTTTTTTTATATTTTTTTTTGAAAAGAAAGAAAAACAAAAAAAACAAAACACATAAGCACATAAATTACAACTCCCGAATCACCCGTGTGACCGGTAAATAAAACACAAAATTAAAACAGTCTGAAGTTCAGAATAACCACTGATGCAGGCAACTGTTCCCACACCCCCATCACACTGCTCTGTTCTAAGACCCGTTTCTGTTCCGGGAACCAACCCAGAAGCGTGCGCCTCTGAGTGTTGATACGGGATACGCGCGCGGGGCGCAATGCTATTAGGAGGCGCGCGCCTCTGGGCACACCTGTCAGATTGTCAGATTTTGGACTCAGGGGATTGCCCTGGTCCTATGTGCATATTGTAACCCCTGCAGAAATGATTAGTGGAGAATAGCAAAATAAGAAGATGAAGAACATGAAGAAGCGGGCGATTCTGGTCCTTGATGCGGGATGCGCGCGCCTTAGGCTGAAGAGGCCAGAAGTGCGTGCCTCCCCCATCAGGAATCAGAATGCCCAGAAAAGATGTAGATTTTGATCAGAATGCAAGTTTAACCCTCAAATGTCCCCAGCAGAGTCGCCACTGTAGATACCCCGGGGAGCCACAGCCTTAGGCTAGAGCGCGTGAATTATCCTAGGATGTCTAACTTGTTTTAGATTGTTTAGAGTCGCCACCTATGTTTTGAGGAACATAAGAAAAACCTATTGATAATAGCCTAAGTTTGATTACGAAAACAGAGATTCTTTGTTTTGAGGTTCGGGGGTTAGATTACGAGATGGGAAGTACCGAAACACCCATCTCGCCCAACTAAAGTTGGTCTTGCTTGATCAAAATCTACATGAATGATAAATGTTCTTCTTCTTCTTCTTTAAATCATAAAAAGGGATTTGAAATAGAGTTTGGAATGTAGGAGATAACTCCTTAACCAACCTCAACGAGATGTGGGGATCATTAGAGTCATGTCCCAAAATGATTTGGGTGATTGCACTTTGATAAAACGAAAAGAAAGAGAAAAGAGATGAAGTTGGGAAGGGGAGAGAAATAGCTTTAACTAGACTTCAAGAGACTTCAAATACTTCTTGTTGAATTACTTGGAGAAATCCTTTGGAAAATGCTTTAAAAGTAAGAAATTTGGTTTCTTATTGAAAGTGTGAGATTGAGAGCCAAAGGTCCAAGGTCCTTGAAAATGGAGGTAAAGGGAGGTTTTTATAGGTGAAAGAGAGATGTTTTTTGTGCCAAAACTCAGTCACCAAGAAATCCTTCCCGGGCAAAATCCTGTAAATTGAGCAAGGGAGAGAATCCTGGCCAGAAATCTGTAACTGACGCCCAGAGGCGCGCGCTTCCTGCTTTGGGGGCGGGAGGCGCGCGCGTCTGGCTCCTCCTGTCGGAGGCGCGCGACTCAGAGAAGGCAATTTTGACATAATGGACTAGAAAGTCAGCACTGTTATTCAGTTTAGTCCCTGGACTTAACGAAGTCAGTCAGGAACTTAACGGAAGTGACAGAAACTAACGAGAAACACTTAAAATGGGGAGAAACACAAGATCAAATGTGCAATCGGGGTGAGCGGTCCAAGGCGGGGTGTCTACACTAGACTCTTCAGAAAGGCCATTATGTTATATTATATCTTCATTGTTATAGATATAACAAGATTGATTATTATATCTTTTGCATGTTTATTATAATAATTATTATTTCTAGCACTTATGAAGAGCTAGCATGAGTTTCATGGATAATCATATGATGATTATGGTGCATGGGATGCGGATTAAGCTTATGGGTACTTATTAAAGAACAAGGTACTGGATAGACCCGTTATTAGATTTATGTCATGATCGAATGTCATAATTAAATCTCATAATAGTCATACCATTTGAATCCTTAGACCTGAGATTATTATGGTCTTCCACTTGATGAACGTTATGTTTGACGTAGTTAAATGCTACCTTTAACCAAATAGTTAAATGCTACCTTTAACAAAATAGTTATAAAGGCTATGATAGGCATAATGGGATTCTTGCAGGGAAGAATGATAAGTCAAGATGGGATTTGTCCCTCTCTCAAAAGATATATCTTCTTGGGCCACTCGATATGCAAGATTGATGAAATGAATGGCCACGCTCTAATTGATTACATTATTTTCATTTTCTCATATCAATCTACTCGAGATCGAGAAAGCATTGGACAATATAAGTTGACTTGGACCAAGACTATGTCCAATATGATATCGTATGACAAAGGGATTGTGATATGTTCTATTTAGGAAACTTTGGGCTTTCAAAGTTATACTATTTGGGTAGTCATAATGGCTTGCTAGAATCCACTTATGACTTACGAGTTTGATTGGTTCGGACTCATTGCCAACTTAGTATAATCCAATTGGGTCACACACACAGAACGTATGTTAATTTTGCACAAACAACAACGAAAAATGGGGCGGTTTCGAAAGAGTCCGTCGGACTCTTTTGCCGCAAAACTGGGAAGCGCCTAAAGAGCCCGTATAGACTCTTTTGCCGGTAGACTCGTTTTCAACAGGTTTTATTTTTCGGAAACAAAGACCTCAAACCTAAAGGAATTAGATTACTCCCTCCTATATAAGTGTGCAGCTGGGTTTGAGAAAATAATGCATTGATTTTGGAAATCAGAACTCTTTCTTAGAGTAAGAGAAACACACACATATAAAGAGAGAAGTAAGATTAATTCAAGAAGAATTGTTCTTCAAGTTTTTCAAGCCTAAGGATCTAGCAATCAAATCAAGAAGGTGTTCTTAAATTGGTTCAAAGTGTGGATTACCTATAGAGGGTGCTTCTCTTAGTATCTAAGTCCGAGATTTCATACTTTGATCTCTGAGGGTTGGTTCCTATTTCATCTTATATTATAAAGTATTGTTCTAAATGGATCTAGGCTTAGGGTTTTTTCATGTTAATTATTCTGCTACGCATGACCGCTCGAAACTCAACATAAAGTTGGGGCACTAAATTCGCATAAATTTTTAGGGGCTCTAAGTGGCTACTTACTACGCCTACCCCTAGGATCGGATCTGAATGTTCTTCACATCTCAATGAAATCCATCAAAAAGATAAAAACACAAAACTCAACTTTATATTTAATAAACTCAAAATTCAATTTTATCTTACAATGACAACTTGAAAAGAAGTTATAGATGTGTTTGAACATCCGTCCAAGCCTAGGAAGACTAATAATTACAAAAAGATAGGACTACCTAGAAATATGAAAGATCAAAAGACTTATCAAAACCTGGATGAATTTTTTCATGTACGCACCTGTTGGAAAAACGTCCATAACTTCATGTAGAAAACCCCTAACAGCGAACCAATTTTTTTGCATGAAACTAGACTCATATACCTTTCCTATGATATATCACACAACTATTGTAACTATAGGTTATTATGCCCTAGGTCCTTGAGAAATGTCTCTATATTATGTCATGCTTTCATTTGTATAAGAGATTACAAGCTTGTAATTATTAAATCCTAACATGTTTAGAATAATAATTATTATCCCTAGCACTTATAAAGAGCCAGCATGAGTTTAATGGATAATCATCATATAATTATATGCATGGAATTGCGAATTAAACTTATGGGTTCTTATTGGAGAACAAGGTATTAGATTGACACGGTAATTATAAAGGCTATGATTGGCGGGATCTCATTCTTGTAGGGGATAATGAGAACCTTTGTCCCTTTACATGAGAGATATCTATTAGGCCACTCGAAGAGTAAGATTGATGAAATGTATGACCATGTTCAAATAAATTGATGAGATTCATGTCATTTTCTTATATCAATAACCCATTGGATCGAGCAAGCATTGGACAATATAAATTGACGTGGACCATGACTTATGTACAATATGATATCGTGAGACAAATGGATTATGATATCTTTTATTTAAGAAATATCGAATTTGATATTTATATTATTTGGGTAGTCATAATGGCTTGCTAGAGTCCACTTATGATTTATGGGCTCTGATTGGATCAGACCCGATGCCAACAAAATGTACCTATTGGGTCACACACAAAGAACAGATAGAAATGGTTGAAAAATGAAGGAACTGGATAACAGATCCGTACGACCCTTTTTTAGGCATACAGCTGTAAAGCATACCTACAGATCAGGACATATTTGTAAAGCCATATTCGAGCCATACGGCATATTTGTTTTTGTATGGACGTGGTTACGGGAACTGTTTAGAAATTCATTTCCTTTTACGAAAAGAAGACATGAGTCTCAAATGAATTAAGTCAAACCCTCCTATAATTATGGGGTGCCAGATATCAGAGCTTCATACCTTGATTTCGGAGATGAACAACAATTGTTTGAGAAACAATTATTCTTAGAGAAGTAAGATTATTAATTTTGAGATTTAGAATCAGTAAAACTCAATAATCAAATAAGCAAAAATGATTCCTACAAAGAAAGTGTTTCTTCATCGTCGAGCCTAAGATATAGAAACCTATCAAAATGAGTTCTTGAGTCTGTTCGACGTGTGGATACTGATAGAGGGTGCTTGCTTTAGATCCAAAAAGTAGGTGTTCTTACATTCAGTACAAGGGTTAGTATTCTTAGTTCATCTTTATTAAAATTATTGTTATGCATGGAACTAGTTTGAATTTCTTATATGTTCTTCTGCTACACAATGGTTGTACCGAAGTCTAGCAGGGGTATCAGAGCCACATGCCACATGCAACGATGAGTATTTCAGATTATCATGTTATATGTATGATGTGATTGTATGATCTAGCATGATTAGTATGTTATAGATTATGGAATTTTATGTGTTTCATTTGAAAAAAAATGATTATATGATATATATTATGATTATGAACAAGATTTGTAATTGCATGATTAATATGATTAATCTATATTTTGGAATATCAATTTCTTTAATTATGTTGATAAATTGATAAAAATTTTTTATCTAATCTTGAAGAATAAATTGTTTGTTCTTAGGATTTGGCATTCATTTTAATTTGATTAACACGAATATTAAATCATTATTGGATCAAAATTTTGATAAATAGCGGATGTGAAAAGCATGTGCAATTTGCATGGAGATCACATGGAATGCATGGGGAAAATCTGAAATCAAATCATGATGATATTTATCATATTCTAAGGTCTCATATCGCGCAAGACGATAGTTGAGTTACTGCACTTGTTTCCTAAGATCTTCCACCATCTCATCTCGTTGAATTCTTCCATAAGGAAGGTAATGTCACGGAAGCATATCGACCAAAGCTCTGATACCAAGCATATGTAATGAATAATAGAACCGTTGTTCGAGTATATGGGAGAGGCGACGACATGCCAGGTGTCAAAAGGCGATGTGGTCAAAGGGGAAGTGCCGACGGGGGTGGCAGAGTGTGGAGGAGGAGGGAGGGGAGGGATTAGGGTACAACATGGGAGAAGGTTGATAAGCATTTGAGATCATTGTTTCTTCGACCCTGAACGATGAGTTTAATTTTAGAGTTGTTATTTTGAACTAGTAGGTAACCCGTGCTTCGCACGGGAATCTATTCCGTTAATGCTTTTGTATTTTCATTCTTTGATGTTTTTAATTGATAAATTAACATAATAATTTTATTTGAAAATATATGTATATTTAAGTTTGATGTTTGTTGTATGAATATTTAAAAAACTTAATGGTATTAATAGTATTATTAACATATATATTAACTATTATGATTAAATAATATAATTAATAGTAATAGTTGATATATATTATAACAATTATGATTAATTAATACTATTAATAATAATAATTAGCTTATATAGTAACTATTATAGTTAACAATTATATTTAACTATTATAATTAACTAATACTATTAATAGTATTAGTTAGTTATATGGTTAAATATCACTCTCTCCGTCCTAGAGTAAGAGTCTTACCTCCTATTTGCACGGAGATTAAAAAATGATGGAAGTAATGTAAGTGTTGTGAGTGTAAAAGTAAATTAGGAGAGAAAATGAATGGGAGGGAATAATAAGTTGATTGGTTTTGTGTTAATTTTTTAGTAATAATTAAAATAATTATTATAATTAACTAATATTATTAATTGTAATTATTAACATATATAATAACTATTATTATTCACTAATAATACTAATAGTTATAATTAACCTCTATATTAACTATTATAATTAATTAATACTCCCTACACCCTAGAGTAAGAGTCCTACCTTGTTTGTGCACACTTATTAAATACACAATAGAAAATTGGTAAACATTGCAAATGTGTTAAGGGTATAATTGTCCAAAACACTATTCATTCTTTCTCATCATTTGTCCTTTTAGGAAATAGACTTTTAGTGGGACGTACAAAAATAGAAAGTATGACTCTTACTCTCGAACGGAGCGAGTACTATTAATATTAAATATTAATATTTATTGTATAATGATTAACTAATAATATTAATAATAATAGTTAACTTATATAGTAACTATTATAATTAACTAATAATACTATTAATAGTAATAATTAATATATATAGTAACTATTATGATTAGCTAATACTATTAATAGTGATTTTTATTTTATTTAATAGTTAATTATAATAGTTAAATATAAATTGGGACACACCAAAAAGGAAAGTAAGAACTTTAAACTGGGACGAAGGGAATAATAATAATTATAATAAACTAATATTATTAATAGTAATAGTTAATTGATATAGTAACTATTATGATTAATTAATATTAAAAATTAATATTTAACTTATATAATAACTATTATAATTAACTAATACTCTTACTATTAATAGTTAACTGTTATTTGCTTAATACCATTAGCTAATACTATTAGTTACTGCATAAGGTAACTATTATAATAGCTATTACTAATAATAGTAATAGTTAACTAATATAGTTAACTATAATAGTAACTATTACTAATAAGAGTAATAGTTAACTATAATAGTTAACTATTATAGATAACTATTACTAATAATAGTAATAGTTACTATAATAGTTAACTATTATAGTTACCCTTTATAGTAACTATTATTATTAGCTAATAGTATTAGCTAATGAAAAGAAAATAAAAAGTCACTTATTTATTACTCCCTCCGTCTCAAAATAGATGTCGTTTTGGATTGTTTCACACATATTAAGAAATGACATTAATGCATGTGAAGAAGTCCCAAATACCCCTAAAATAATTCAACTACCTTGGTAATTAAATGGTTAGGTAAGAGATAGTTCACTATCATTATTAAGGGTATAATTGGTATAGAGCAATAAAAAAACTTTGAAAATAGTGAAACGACAAGTATTTTGAGACAAAAATTAACTCTCAAAACGATATCTATTTTGAGATGGAGGGAGTAGTATATTGTTGATGTGGCTTCTCCAAATGCAAGCTTTCTCTATTGTTTGTCCACATGTCAATACCATAGCTCTTTTGACCAACTTTAATAATATATATATATATATATATATATATATTTAACTCACTATTTGATAACGATGCTAATGACTAAAGCAAACAAAAAATTTGGATGAATACGAACAAATTTTTTTAATAGATCATGGATGAAACATATATTTACCACATTAAGTTACTGATACCCGTTAATGTCATTTTACATATATTTACAATTTTAGTTTATTTTGCTAATTTATTAATTGTACATAAGTTAATTACTTTGTTATTTAGATAATGCGGAGGTTCAAATGATATTATGACATAGTGCGCACGTTAGTTTTGTGGTTCATTCAGTATTATATATTTGTGTCAAATTGTAGTTTGAATTTAAAATCACATCAAAAATAATATCATTAACATTAATTTATAATGTACTATAGTTTTTTTTTTTTTTTTTTTTTTTTTTAAGGATAAATTGTACTATTGTTAACATCCATTTCATAATCGAATATTTTAAATTGATAAACTACTGTTACTTTAAGATAAGAATAATTTAATCCATAAGAATGTACTATACTAATGTTGTAGAAATTTTAATCATTCTTAATTAAGTATATGTGTCTCTTTATATCTTTCGGTTAAAAGGTATTTGATGAATTATTATTGTATGATAATTGCCATCTTTTCTTATTACGTAGGAACATGATCACATATTCATTCATTAGATTAAAAATCTAATGGCTAAGGTTATTTCAAACGTTGGAGAGCCATTAAATTTGCAGATGTGCTCAAAGAAATCCTAGGATAATATATCTTGGCAATTGAAAAATATGTCACTATATCAAGGATAATAAAATAAAAATGAAAGCTTTCAGATGGCAAAATATTATACACAAAATCTTGGGAAAAACGTGCGGTGGCATTTTTGTAAATATTTGGAACTTCTTTAAAAAACGTGCGGTGGCATTTTTGTAAATAATCAGAACTTCTCAACGGTTCTGGATATCAATATAAAACCTTCTGGATATGAGATTGATAGCCAGAACCTTTGAAAGTGATAGCCAGAAGGGTTCTGGATATCTATATAAAACCTTCTGGATATGAGATTGATAGCTAGAAGAGTCCTGGATATCAGTATAAATCCTTATGGATGTCAATATAAAGTCTTCTGGATATGAGATTGATAGCCAGAACCTTTGAAAGTGATAGCCAGAAGGTTTTGAAAAACACGTTTTTCCTAACCACTAGAAAAAAACGCGTTTTACAGGAGACCAACTCAATATTATAAGTTGCTACCCTTTTTTTGGAGTTTACTTTAATTAAGTTAAAATTAAAGTGTTGTAAAAAAGCTAGTCCCTCCATCGTATTTATATTGGTCATGTTTGACTTTTTCAGTCAATGCAAGTGAATTTTGACTAAATATTAAAGTCAATCTAATCATCATAGTAAAACTTTAGAAAATGTTATTAATAAATCACTAAATGACTTATCAATAACAATTTTTAAAATTTCAATAAGCTGATTAGATTGAGTTTAATAATTAGTCAAAAAAACATTGTTTTGACTAAAAAATTTAAAGGTGACCAATATAAATGGGATAGGAGGAGTAATAACTAAGCAGAAACTCACTATTGCACCAAAAAATCAAAAGTTAAAGGGTAAATATAAAGTCACAAAAAATAACCACAAAATTTAGTCTAAAAATGATGTGTAAAAATTTTATTGGTCTTTTTAATTAGAGTGTGTCGGGTCTACTATCGATGTAACCAATAAATATCGTCACCTCAATTTGTATCCATCATTATGTGAATTTCTTTTGTGTGCCCCCAGCATTGCTCAAAGTTAACAGCAGTAAACCAAGAGCTTCAGAACTTCTACAAAACACGCGTGAATGATGAGGTGCCGTTTTTCGATTCTGTAGTCGGTAAAGCATTAGTATTTTCTTATGCGTTAGCGGGTAACCCGTGATCTGCACGGGAAATCAATAATATATCTTAAATAAACATTTAAATGTAACGATCCGAGCCCGTAAACCCAACCCGTCACATAGGTACCACACACTAGCCCACTAAGCTTCTTCTCAATTGGGTCAACCACAGCCCATCACAGGCCTCCAAAAGTCCAATAGTTGATTTGATGCTTAGTAGGAGTGTATGGGCCTTCTATATAGCACACTCAATTCCCACATATTTCCGATGTGGGATGGGGGATATCACATTAACTATAGTTAACTGAAATAGTAATCCTCATTTTAACTAATACTATGAAAAATAATACTACCTCTGTCCCAAAGTAAGAGTTCTACCTCTCACAAATGCACGGAGATTAAGAAATGATGGAAGTGATTCAAGTGTTGTGAGTGTAAAAGTAAAGTAAGAGAGAGAATGAGTGAGAGAGAATAGTAAGTTGATTGGTATTGTGAATATAAAATTAAAGTATGAGAGAGAATGAGTGAGATGAATAGTAAGATTCCTTCCCATCTTATGAATGCGACTCTTATTTTGGGACGTACCAAAATAGAAAGTATGACTCTTACTCTGGGACGAATGGAGTAATTAATCTATATGATTACTATTACTCCCTCCGTCCCAATTTAAAGTTCTTAGTTTGACTTTGCACGGAGATTAAGAAAAAGTAAATGTTGTGAGTATAAAAAGTATAGTGGGAGAGAGAAAGTTGGTTGAGAGTTTTTGTTGTGAGAATGACAAGTGGGTCCCACTTTCCATTTTAGGTAATAAAGTAAAGTAAGAACTTTAAATTGGGACAAACTAAAAAAGAAAGTAAGAACCTTAAAGCGGGACAGAGGGAATATTATAATAACTATTATAATTAACTATATTGTTGATAGTAATAACTAATACTCCCTCTGTCTCTAGTTAGTGTGAATCAAATGTTGGGCACACAAATTAAGAAAAAGTAAGAGAGATAAATAATAGAAGGGGGTGTTTGTGAGTATGAGAAATTAAATAGGAGAGGTAATGAGTGGAAGGAATAGTAATGATTTTTTGTTATTTTTGGGCAGTTCACACTGACTTGGGATGGACGAAAAAAAAAAAAGTTCACACTAACCTGAGACGGAGGGAGTATATATTAATATCAATGATTAATTAATTTAATTATTATTATTATTATTATTATTATTATTATTATTATAAACTAATACTATTAATAGTAATAGTTAATAGATATAGTAACTATTATTATTAATTAATATTAAATATTAATAATTTAACTAATATGATAACTATTTTAATTAATTAATACTAATAATAGTAATGTTAATGTATATAGCCTATTATAGTTTACTAATACTATTAATAGTAAAAACTAACTTATAAAATAACTATTATAGTTAACTAATACTATTAATAGTAATAATTAACTTATATAGTAACTAATATAGTTAACTAATACTATTAGTAGTAATAGTTAAGTAATATAGTAACTATTATAGTTAACTAATACTATTAATAGTAATATTTAACTTGTATATTAATTACTATTGTTAACTAATACTATTAATAGTAATTGTTAACTAATACTATTAATAATAATGGTTAACTTATACTATTAATAGTAATGGTTAAATTATACTATTAATAGTAATAGTTAACTTATATAATTACTAATGTGATTAACTAATAGTATTAGCTAAGAATGAGAATATCAAAAGTCATTACATTTTAGGATGATGTTGATGTGATTTCTCCTAATTCAAGCTTTTACTAAAATACACATGTCAAACCCACAACCTTCTTCACTAATTTTAATATATATATATATATATATATATATATATATATAGGTGGTCTTTTGTGAGAACACCTAGATCCGTCTCATAGAAGAGACGGGTCGACCCATGACCCATGTACAACATTCTCCGCGAAGCGTAGGATCCCAACCCATGCTCCACTCAAAATCTGCCACGTGGCAGCGACTCATTGGTAAAAAAAAAATCCCAGGAAAAAAATTCGTTTTTTTTTCTTTTTTATATATTTTTTTATATTTTTTTTGACTGTTTTTTTCGTTTGCCAAAAGTAATACTTAGTACAACTAAATGTAACAACTGTGTTACTTATAAAGTAACATTGTTTATAAGTAAACGTAACACCAGTTTTACAAAAAAAAAATAGCTCATTTTACTCCTCTTTCAACTGTAATACTAACTATAAATACGTGTAACACTAACAATAACTAAATGTAATTATCGTTATACTGAAATGTAATAGTGTTTTTCCAGAATATTTTTTATTTTTGAGTATTTTGATTTTATTTTTTAAAAGAAAGTAACATTTGAAAAATAACAACTTATATACATGAATATAATTATTTGCACAAGTAAATGTAAAACTTTAATAGATGAAATTGTAACACATTTCTATAGATAATGTAATACTTTTACATTTGATACTAATAGCCAGAACATTTGAAACGGATATCCTGATGGTTTTCATTCAAAGGAAATTTAGAGACCTGCAAAAGTCATCGGTGATGGAGAAAATCTCCCTCTAATTAAATTACCTAGCAAGTGTACTAGTTACCGGTGTAGTAGTATGCACAAGCAAGGGTCGAATCCACGTTGACTTGAAGGATTAACAAGAATGTAAATTAAAACTAGAAAAATAAATATAGGGTTTTGGTTTTTGATTTATTTATAACTACTAAAGCAATAACTAAAATTAAACTAATAAAACCAATAAAATCGAGATTAACGAATAGATTCACGAATTGGGTTCACAAATACTTTCACTCTACGTTATGCTCATATAAACAAGATCAATCTCATTCTGGGGTTCGTTCACAATAGTAAGGATTGAGACGGTTTGGTTTGCGATTTGCAATCCTAATATCCTCTTTGTATTATACTTTCAGTTACGTCAGCATAATATGCCAAGAATTCATTAAGAACTTAAGAACATAAGAACCTAGATCCTTTTGATTTCATTGACGTCCTCAATTGAATCTAATTATCAAAATAGTGGTCAATGTATCAATGCCCGAGCTACTGCAACAATTAATACCCAATAATTCTAAAGCCAATTTATACCCTAACATATAATTAAAACTAAAGAATTAATCATGAAGAATATTTTGATAAACAAGAATTAAGATTGAATGGAAGAATTAAATCTATAGCATAGAGATCTAGTATTTGTTACTACCAATCCATGAATCTAAAACCTTCCTTCTCATATTAATAAAAGCAAGAAAAAGAAAAATAATAAAGAACAACAAAACATGAATTAAATTGATGAATCTTGATTACAATCCTTGAATCTTGAATAAAAGTATGTATCTATAAAATAGGTTGAAGTGTTATATTTATACTAGGGCTAAGGAGGTGTAAAATTAGGAAAAAACTATAGGATTCCTTGTTGAAAAAGGATAAATAAAAGCTGGTAGCCGAAATTCCCACTGGGTTTTTATAGTTTCCATAAAAGCCCTTGAAAAATTCCCCAACGGTCCTCTAAAAATTCCAAAAAAGTCTCTGGAATTTTGGAAATTACTGAAAAGCCCATCAAATTTTGGAAATTCCTCTAAAGTCCCTAGAAAATTCCGCTAAGGTCCTTGCGGTGTGCGGTCGCACAAGGGAAAACTGTGCGGCCTCCCAAACTTCCAGCCTGCTCCAGGGTTTTGTTCCGGTGTATGTGCGGTCGCGCGAAACTACGGTGCGCGGCCGCACCTTCTGCTTTGCGGCTTGTACCTTTTACGCATAAACTTCCGGAGGTCATAACTTCTTCATACAAACTTCGATTTGGACGTGCATGAATCCGTGCATTCTTTCGCTCCTTCCCTATACTCATAAACACTCCAAAAATCATCAAAATACCTAAGGTTGAGCATCTGATAAGTCATAGAAGTATAAGATTTGGATGGGTAAAACACATCCATCAAGTAAAACAAAACAAATTGCAACAAATAAGAACAAATATTTTTGGGATGCTCTCAATACATATGGGAGTCGTTATCCAAGAGTCTCAGGGTCTCTCACACAAGTTCCATCAAATAGGTACCATCATAAAACCAAATTGCAACACATACACACTAATAACTCGTTTGATTTTCCACCGTAGCATGATAGGATGAGTGATATTAGTGATCAATGTGACCAAATTAAGATTAGTTTATTGGTCACTTAAGTTAATTCTCTTATTCCACAAATGATGATGATGATACACGTTAACCCAATCAAGGACACTCATAATCATGTATACACAGTTGTCAACTCGGTTACCGATATTGATAGAACATATGGCATATAGTTTTAAGCACACAAACGTGCAAGGCTAGGTTCACGGTTACAAATGAAGGTAAAGACATACGAAGTTAAGAAAGTGGACTAAGAAGTTGTAGACACCCGCCTTAGACCGCTCACCCCGATTGCATACATAGTATTTTTATTTTACTTATTTTTGTTAATTTCTGTTACTTCGGTTAAGTTCCTAACTGATTCTGTTAGTTTTGGGCTAAACTGCATAACAAAGTTAACTTTGGAGTCATTTCTGTCATTATGTCCTTTTGACCCGCGGGAGCCTCCGGAAATGTCAATGGGCCGCGCACGCGTCTCACCCCTAAAGCGGGACTCGCGCGCCTCCCATTTTGGCTGTTACGGATTGCACCAGGTTTCCCACCATTTTTTTTTTAATTTAAAACTCATCTTTTAATACAAAAAACATCTTTCTTGATCATAAACATTTACTAGCTTTATTTTGTAACTCCCAATCCCCCATTCTAGCCCTTTCTCTAAAATAAAATATTTTCTTTTATTATTATCTTATTTATCTTATTTTTGATTGGTCAATTCTATTTCACATGGATTGGTCATCTTTTCCCTCCAACCTTTTACCTATAAAAAGAACCTCCTAGGTTCATTTCAAGGGGACCACTTCTTAGACACAAAAACTCTACAAAATTCTCTCTACACTAATTTCTTCACCAAGAAGGCTTCTCTCTACAAAAACTCTACACAAATTGTTCCATAACAATTTCTTTACAACAACACTATTTTCTTCATCAAGATTGGAGTCTTCTTTCTTTTCCCAACAAGGTACAACTTCTCTTTATTTTATTTATGTGTTTTCTTTAATGTATGAAATCCCCATCAAATGGGACATGAACAAATGATCACTTTATTACATTAAAGTTGGTTAAAGGTTATCTTCCTACATTCTAAACTCTAGTTTAATTTACCATTCTTCTCTTAATGTAATCTTTCGCATGAATTAATATATAAAACAATTCTCTTTTATTTCCCTTTGCAATCTCCCATTTCTTTTCATTATAATTGTTAGCACTTTTATATTAATAAATTGAAAGACTTTTTACATTAGAACACCTTTAGTAGCAAGAC
Organism: Campanula takesimana; assembly: GCA_026119855.1. Classification (NCBI taxonomy): domain Eukaryota; kingdom Viridiplantae; phylum Streptophyta; class Magnoliopsida; order Asterales; family Campanulaceae; genus Campanula; species Campanula takesimana. The sequence continues at coordinate 356,133 of JAOWBW010001247.1, forward strand.
CCGCGTAAGCGGGGCGGAGTGGGTGTTTAAGTACTTCCAACTCCGTCACCTAACCCCCGAACCCTTCTCTTCCCGAATCTCTGGTTTTGTATATAAATTCAGGCTATTCTTAGGTTTTTCTTATGTTCCTTTAAAAACATAGGTGGCGACTCTAACAAATAAAATCAATTAGACATCCTAGGATCCTTCCACCGCTCTAGCCAAGTAGTGAGTTTTTCCGGGGTATCTACAGTGGCGATTCCGCTGGGGACTGCTTAGAGGGTTAAACTTGCGTTTCTTACTTTTGGTGTTCTTTTTACTGTTTCTGGGCATTCTGGTGGAAAAAGGTGGGAAACGTGCGCCTCCGGCCTTCTTGGCCTAAGGCGCGCGCCTCTGACCTTCACCACCAGAATCGCCCGCCTCCCTTCTTGTCCTTCTATTTCATGTTTCTGTGCTAACAAGTTTCTGCAGGGGAAAGAATTTTTATTTAGGGTCAAGGCAATCCCTTGAACCCACTGATTTGCAGGTTTTCACCCAGAAGAGGGCGCCTCTGCCCCTCTTTCTCTAATGCGCGCGCCTCCCGCATAGGCATCCAAATGCGCGCGCTTCTGGGCTTTTTCCAGAAACAGAATAGTGTACAGAAACAGAACGGAATGGACATGGTTATAGTGTGTGGGCACCGGGCCTGCACATAATTGCTTTTATTTTCTGTTTATTTTATCGGTCACACGGGTGATTCGAAAATTGTAAATTATATGCTTATTTATTTTTTTTCTTTTGTTTTTTTTTAAAAAGAAGATATGTATAAAAAAAAATTGTCACTTGGCTTGACCTCACACTACATGCACATATTCCTATGAATTTCTCACAATCGAGTCGCACAAAGTTCATAACCCCAAACCCGTCGAGGCCCGTCCTAGAGAGTTTCAAGCTCCACCCGACCTTGACTCTCTCGAAGCGGTAAACCTCAACCCGTGGCGTAGTTCACGACTACATGCCGGGGGTGACCTTTAAGCCTCTCTTTAGCCGAGGACAAGCCAACACAATTCTAGTTAGGGTCTAACACTTCATGACCAAGTCCATTTTCGAGTGTCGAGATTTCCCTAAACAAATGTCATCAAATCATACATGCCGTTTCCAAAGGAAACAAGTGGTTATTATGGACGAAATAAACCTCCGTCCCCAAGTGGTTATTATGGACGAAATAAAACTCCGTCCCCGCATGTATGCTTTATGACATTAATTTCGTTTAATCTCGTCACATGTAGGTATCACAAACGTGGTGGAATCTGATGAGTATATGGGACCACGAGAAGGTCTATATACTAGTGTGACGATTCCACTATTTTTCTAGAAACCTCAAAAAGGATTACGTCCTTCCGACTTTTGTAAATAAATAAAAAAAAATCTTTTTTCCTATGTGGTTCGAGTCTTTTTTGCTTGTTTGTGGGTTAAATTATTTTACTCAAAAGGTGTGTGTGGGCCATCCTATGATCAACCGTGTTCTTCCAATAGGTCCAATGGCTTCCAACGGCAACAACAACAACGGTGGGTATTTTTCCGTGTCCAACGAAAAGCTATTTGACATAATGAGAGCCATGGGGAAACATATGGATTGACTTACCTAGGATGCCCGCCGAAAAGACGATTTGTGGCAAGCCCGTTTTGATCTCCAGAGGAGAATTCACGAGGAAAAAGTGTCCGAACATAGGGCCCGTCTGCAAGAGTTCACCGACAACAAGGCAAAGGTCAACAGTAAAACATGCTCAAGTGGCCCGCCCCTCAAAAGTCAAAAAGGTGCCGCCAACAACCGAGTTTTCACTCCTCTCCTAGGAATAACCCGAGCCGAAGCGCTTGAAGTTTTGGTAGAAAGTGGGAAGGTCCAGCCTTTAGAAGGATACAAGCCCAAGAAGATAGCAAGGAATCATGCATTTGGTGAATGGTGCAACTACCACAAGCATAGTGGTCACACTACCAAAAGATGCTTCACTCTCCGAAACAGCATCCAAGATTTGATCGACAATGGTGGATTTACTGTGGGTGAAGAGCAACCGTTAGAGAGTGACAACATGCAAGAACCCATCAAAGAAGAGGCTTGGTTTTGAAATGGGGCGTCAACAAGAGATCATGCCACAAGGAGAACTACAACGACAAGGATGACGACAACAATCTCCGTTTCTCTTTCTCTACCTGGTAATAGGAATAAAAAAAAGAAGTCAAAAGTCCTCTAATGTGTGCATTAAGTTTTCTTCCTTCTCATTAATGTCAAAGTTTGAGTCGGTCTTATCAAATAAAATTCATTCTTGTCCTCATATACTCTTCTAAGTTGTTCAATTTAATTCTTTGCAAAATGATGAAAAGATGTCTAAACGAGTTTTGGAACGAAGGCCATCACTTGAACGCCTAGGGGCTAAACATCATGACGAAGGCGACAACATCAACGACAAATCCAATACATCAAGCAAGGTGGAACTACAACCACGGAGAAAGTTAAAGCAATGTTTCATTGGGGGATTAAAAAAAAAAATCCCCCCTCAATCAAAGAAGTTCACAACAAGATCAATATCATTTTCCAAGGACGAAGCGACATCAACAAAAAACACGATGAAGCAACAATTCCTCGCAACAAAAGGAGCATCCACAAGAACAACGGTGACCTGAGCCTCTATACTGGAGGAACGTAGGCAACCTTCGGGCGGTCTCATGCAAGAAATAAGATATGTTTATCCCTAGTGTGTAGACACCCCATTTTGGACATTCATTCATAATCACACTACTTCTGTGTCTCGCCTTTGATTTGGGTCGAAACTCGTTAAGTTGGACATGTTTTGTTAAGTTTCTGACTGACTCCGTTAGTCAGGGGCCAAAATGAACATTAAAACTATTGTAGAGGGCAAAAAGTGAATTCTAGCACTGAGATGCCTCGTACGAGACATTGATGTCTCGTACGAGACATCCCCCTTGACAGTCGGGTTTTGGTCAGTTTCTTTGTTGATCTTAACCCCTTTTCTTGGCAAACACTTAAGCAATCCGGAAAACCTAATAGGCGATCTTAGAGTCCAAAAATACCTCTGTGGGAATCAAGTCTTGGATTCCCACCACAACTTACCTTCTTGGCCAAAACTCTAGGTCTAAAACTCCTATAAATATAAACGTTCTTGAACCAGAAAAAGGGTAGACACCATATTCACCCAACAACCACTCCAAGTCTGATCAAAGAGGTCCCTAAAATCATCCCCTCTCCCTCACCCACGAAATTCAAACCCTCACCACACCATTCAAGTCAAGTTCATCAGAGATTCAAGACCTTTAGTCAAGTCCATCCATAGGATTCTTGAAGAACGCTTAGGTAAAACTCATTGTTTTATACCTTCTCATCCCCTTCTTTGTCTTTAAAGTAGTGTGACTCCATCAAAAGGTTAGCCTAGAGCCTCTCCAATTCATGGAGATGGTCTCGAAGCACATGATCCGACATCCCAAATAAATAAGCAATTATTTATTTGTTTGTTTTCCTTTTGCGTACATTTTGCATGATTTTGAACGATGATGATGATTTCTTAGCAAGACCAATCCTAGATTGGGTGAATTGGGTGCTCCTTGACCTTCCCAATTCATAACTTAACCTCCGAATCCAGATATCTCGGTCCGTGTTCCGACAACAACATGGTGGCGACTCTTAATTAAAAGGTAAATCGAAGGATGAAAAACCGCCTCGAAACCCGCACACAAATAATGGCGACTCTGCTGGGGAAGATCACAGTAAGTGGGTTAGACTTGCATCGAAAGAAATCATCGTTGTTTCAAAATTCTGCATTCTGTACTGTAATCTGTTCCCCGACTGAGATACCTCGTATGAGGGATCCCTTGTCTCGTACGAGACATCTCATCTCTGCCCGGCTGGTCTGACTCTCTGGTTTGAAAAGGAAAATCGAAGGACGAAAATCGTGGAACAGTGGATTCATTCAGTTCAAACATGTACACAGTGTTTCAGACCTGCCCTCCCTCTGTTTCTGAGTCTTAGGACCTCCCTAACGACGAATAAACTCCCCTTATATCATAAGGCTAACCCTTGTTTTGCAGGAGTACTTGCTATTTGTTTCATTCCTTGCTTTACATGCACTTGCTTTATGTGTGAACTACGACGGCCTGAGTTCCTCCACAAGAGGGAAACGTAGGCAGCCACTTGGCCCGGCCATTGCAGGTTTTTGTTTTACTTTAAAAAAAACTCTCTATTTTCTCTTTGTCACCTAGATCTTGACTCTCACACACGTGCACACATATAGAATAATTGCACTACATACCCTATAAACCCGGGTCCCAATCGGAGGACGGATGTCGGTCAGCACCCCCATTCTAACGAATGGCCCTCGCCGGTCTCTCCAAAGATGCTGTACCCACTCCGTGACACGCTCCTAGACTGTGTTCATGGGGAGCCTTAGCCGTAGGTCTTGCATCAACCTCATGCATTCATACTAGCTAATAAGACAATCCTCGAGACCGGTCGGTTCGATTCTTAGGGTTGTTTTAATCTTTGCCCAAGATAACGCATCTTTACAATATGTAATTCTCCCTTGTGAATATGACGAATGTCCCTTCGGTAAAATGTTGAACAAATGGTTTTGAAAGAATAGAGAACCTCTCTACGTAAATCCGAGTTTGTGTTTTCCTACTTTCACTATTCTGTGCGGGATTGTGGATGCCATTTTGGCTTAGTTACGACCGCACCGTTCAACATGTCCCTTTCGGTTGTCCCTTAAAATTCACAAGGTTTGATTGCATTAATGCTTTGTTTAAACAAAGTGCAAAACAACTACGGAATCACTTAGGTTTGGTTAATTGAATGGTGGATTTCTGATGAGAATATGGGACCTTTGCCCGAATTGTTCGTTTGGGAGAGTGAAATACAGGTGAAAAACAAGGGGCTCAAATTCTAGGGTGACAGAATCCACTGTTCCAGGATGAACTAGAGTAGTAACCTTTTTAAAATGGATTGAATTCCGTCCAACCAATAGGATTAAAATCTGCAACCTGACTGTTAGGCTGGATGCCTCGTACGATACATCCATTGTCTCGTACGAGACATCCTCCTTTTTCTGTGAATATACCATGTTGGTCAGCCCTGTTTCATAAAAGCCGACTTTTTGGGACCCCATCCTAGATTTGACACAGTTTCTGCACTCTAAGTCCGTCCGATCAGCAAAGTAGCTCCATACCCCAACACAATCGCTTCAGTAATTTACATCTGTGATCCCGCGACCAAGAGACTAGAGAAGGTTGCAATAATGGCCGGCACCCCCATCACCGACTTGAAACCGCCAAAGCCGTCATTACACGACCAGAGAGCAATAATGACCAGAGAGCAAGCTGAAATTGCCGCCCGTGAGAGTGATCGCCACGCCAAAGACATAGACACCATCCTACAAGAGCTCCAAGAACTCAAGAAGAGTAATAAAAAGTCGAAAACCCTCTCCAAAGACGGGGAGTCCCATGCTAAGAGAAAGAATAAGAGGGATAATGATTCTGACTCTGATTCAAATACATCCGACTCTTCCTCCTCCTCCGATGACGAGAATATTAAGGCAAGTGATAAGAAAAAGAAAGCTAGTGATGACACCAACTTCATCAACTCCGCCACTGCTGAGTTTCTTGAAAAGAGGTTTGCACATCTTGGTTTAGAAAAGGGCTCCATCATTCCATTTGACCCCATTGCACTTCGCAAATCAATCACTAAGCTACCACGAAAATTCCGCACTCCTGACATAGCCAAGTTCAACGGCACTACCTGTCCTCGTGTTCATGTTGAAACTTACACTTGGGCCATGCTTCTGATAAAAGTAGATGACACCGTCTTGGCCCAAAGCTTTCCCCAAACTTTAGAGGGGGCGGCAAGGGATTGGTACATGTCTCTCCCCTTATCCATAAGGACCGATTGGGCTACCGCATGTGAAGTCTTCCAAAGGCGCTTCGAGGACAATACTACTTACCATCCCACTAAAAGAGACCTCGAGCAAATCCAACAAGGTGCTAATGAAATATTTGGTGACTTTGTCAAAAGATGGAGAGCCAAGCTCACCAAGATTGTTGATAGGCCAACTACGGATGACCAAATACACATCTTCCTAAAGTCACTCCGTAATGAGTATGAGGACCGCCTCTCCGGTACTTTCTTCCCAAGCTTCTCTGAACTTCATAAAGCCGGTCTTCGACTAGATGACATCTTCAAAATTAGGAAAGAGGCTAAGAGAGATGGTGGATATCGTTACCCTAGAAAGGGCTCTACTAGCAAAGACACATCTGTCAATGACATTGCTTTCAATAATCAAGGGAGGGGAAACTATTCCTCCGTCCCTCCACCCAACAAGGAAAAGAAGAAAGAGAGAGTCTACAACAAATTGGAAGGCATCACTCAAGGAGAACTCTATAACATACTCGTAGAAGCCGGTAAGGTCGCACCAAGGAAGCCTCCTTCTACTCCAAGGGAAATCCCCCCGAATCATGCCCATCATCTCTACTGCAAGTTCCACCAGTTCAGTGGTCACGACACCAATACTTGCAACCAACTCAAAGATGTGATTCAAGATCTCATAGACTCTAAGCAGCTAGGGGTTCCTAATGTAGTGACAAACCCTCTCCTAACGACGGGAGGAGGGATCAATGTAATAGAAGTAACTAGTAGGAAAGAGGAGACTACTCGCCTAGTCCTAAATGTGGGCGAGAGCATGACTTCCGTGTCCATGCCCCCCACCAGAGCCTTGAAATCCTCGTAAGTCGGAGTGATTTCGTTAAAAGAAAAGCAATACACGTGCCTCCAGATATCCTAGAAAGACGCAGCGGCCCTCAAAAGCTCAAGATCCGGGATGAATTCCTTGAGAGACCAAAGGGATCTAAGCCCAATTTGGCTTGGAAGACATCCTTGTTCTCCCTCATATAATGCCTCATCCAAAGCCTAAGATTGCCTTCAAAGCATTCTTGATCAACCTTGGACAATTTTGGTGTTTCTCCATAAGAAAAGACTCCATGGAAAGAAAAAACCTCGAAGGACGAAGGAGATGAATTGCTTCTGGACATCAGGCTAAGGCACTTAAGGAGATGACCAGACCCAGAATAAAATTTGATGCAAAAAAGGCACCCACTTCCTTAGCCGTACGGCTACTTTGGCCCTGACAGAATTGATGATTTCTTGTTGGTAGATTGGCTTTATGACCCCCTCATTCAAAGCCCCATCCCAACCATATCATAAATGCCCCAGATATTTGCCCTCCTTTGGCTCATGAAAACATGATTCTTGGCTTAGAAAATAATTAGGTTCCCTTGTAAGAATATACAGCAGTCCTTGACATAACCCCAGTAAAATTTATGAGGATTATCTCCGACAGTCTTTGACGTAAGTCCAGTAAAATTTGTGAAAATTGCTTGATGTGAGAATACACTTAAGCCCGGTGAGGAAATCACATCTCCCGGCAGTTTGTAAGCCCGTATTTTGCCTAGTATGAGCATACACTAGGCCGTCCTTGACATAAACCCAGTGAACTCTTAGGTTTATAAAACCTCGTCCCGGCCATCCTTAGGGGGATGTAAGACCAGATTTCCCGTCAAACTCCCCAAAGATGGAGTTGACCAAGCCTTGACTCAGAATAGTCATTATAGGTTGGGGTCCTTGCCCTCGGCAGTCCAAAATGACGTAAGACCATCCTTTTAGTCAACCCTCCCCATAGAGCCAAGTTGACCATGTTCCGTGTAAGTCAACCCTCTCCATAGAGCCAAGTTGACCATGTCCCGCCTCTGACCCCGAGAGTCATGCTTCCTTGTAAGTCAACCCTCTCCATAGAGCCAAGTTGACCATGTCCCGCCTCTGACCCCGAGAGTCATGCTTCCTTGTAAGTCAACCATCTCCATAGAGCCAAGTTGACTATGTCCTGCCTCTGACCCCGAGAGTCACGCTTCCTTGTGTAAGTCAACCCTCTCCATAGAGCCAAGTTGACCATGTCCTGCCTCTGACCCCGAGAGTCACGCTTCCTTGTGTAAGTCAACCCTTTCCATAGAGCCAAGTTGACCATGTCCCACCTCTGAACTCACCAAGAGTCATGCTCGTCCCCTTAGGAAATGATGACTAATATCCGCCTAGCCCTTAGGATTTGATAGCCTTAAAACTTCTCTCCTTTTCTGATCTACGTTAGGCTTGATTCCCCGCAAACAGGATACGTAGGAATCCTAAACCTTTAGGTCCAGCCATACAAACCAAAATCAGTCAAGCTGTCCACCCATCAGATTGGGATGCTTATTTTTATCGACAACCCCGCTTTTCCAAAGCGACGTTGCCGAGGGGCTCTGTAAGTACCCCAATCTGAAATCGACCAACTTTAGAGGAACTCTTAGCATCATTCAGGGATAAAATGATAGGCTGGGACCTCACTAGGATAAACTAAAAATTCCAGGACTGCTCTGGAATTAAACTTGGAAAAATCTATAAGCTCGCCAGGCTGAGCCGTACGGATGGTTTGGACGCGGGGAACGCCTAGCCGTACGGCTGGTTTAGGCACCTTCAGTCCCTATAAATTAAGACCCTTGCTGATCATTTCAGGGGGAGAAATATAGTTTTGTAGGTGAAACACTGCAGAAATTCAGTCTGAGTGAAACACCACCAAACACTTGAGTGAAAAGAGAGGAAGATAGGCCATAACCACCATAGGTGAAGCCTCCTTCTCCCCATCTTCTCTCCATCTTAAACTCTTTTATTCTTGTTTATGTTGCTTATTTACTTTCATTTAAAGCCTTGCCCTTGTCAAGCACTTTTGTATTGCAAGTCTTGCCCTTGTCAAGCACTTTTATATTGCAAGTCTTGTCCTTTCAAGCACCTTATATTCTTGTTATGTATCTTGGAACCAAATCATAAAATGATTCAAGGTGCCCTCACATCCAAGTATGTGAAAAAGGATAAAACCTAAAGAAGATCACGATTTGTTAATTTCTTGTCTTTAAATAGCTTGATGGTCCATTTTTATGGTGAAAGCATGTATCTTTGTGTTGCATTTGGCCATAATGATCATGTTGGGTGATAAATTTCCAATCTTTATCATCCCAACCTTGATTTAGCCTAAAATCCCACATTTGGGTCATAAAGATTCAATATTTATGTCTTGTTGTTGTCCCTAGAGGTTTAATCTTGTATAAAGATCCCATTTTGATGGTAAAGTTTGAATCTTTACTCATCAAAATGGCCATCTTGGCTCAAAGGCCACTTTCGTCACCTTTTCTTAATAATTCCCCAATGATTGTCTTAATCACATCAAAAATTCTTGTTTTGGTGTCTAATCTAGTGATTAATGACATAGGGATAATTTTATTTGTGTTTTATTACAAAATAATGGCTGGAAATGATCAAACAGTCCAGTTTTAGACAGAATGCTCTGTTTCTGTATGGAACTGGACTGATTCCTGGGAATCTGTTAAAATTTCCAGGAAGACCCCCTTTAGCTGTACGGCTACTTTGGCCGGGGGCATGTTTTAGTTCAGTCCCCCTCTAATCTAGAATGTTTTCAAAAGAATCCTTATCTGTTAAAATCCTAGTTAAAGTCAGTTTCTCCCGTTTTCTAAACACACAGACACACACATGCACAATCTTAAACAAACTTAGGGAGACTCGGCTTTGTCCGAGGCAGCTTGGGTGACGTGAAACTCTTCCCAAGCCGTAACCTGACCTCTGAACTCATAAATCTCTAACCATTTTCATTTGTTGGGTTAAAAGTTAACAAATGTGGCGACTCCGTTAAGTTTGTGAAGTTACACGTGTTTGGCTTTTCTTCCTCGAAACGAACCTATTTCGCCCCGAGGGGGGGTTCCTCACAATCTCGCGCGCCCATCAGCGATCCTCGCATATGAAAATCAGCCAATCAGAAGGTTTTGCCGCGCGGCCATTTACTCCCCAGGTGAATTTTTTTACAATTTAGCCCCTCAGATTATTTTTAATCCAAACTTAAACGAATCCGGTCCGGAAGACCACGTAAATTACCAAGCTTAACAAATCCGGTCCGAAAGACCGCGTAAATTACCAAGCTTAACAAATCTGATTTGGAAGACCGCGTAAATTAACCAAATCTGGTCCGGAAGACCACGTAAATACCAAAACAATCTATAATCAAAGGCTGGAAACGTCCGTAAACCCAAAATTATGATTGGAGGTAGGAAACATCCATAAACCCTAAGGCGGATTAAGGAAACCGTAGTAAAATCCTTTAATAACTAAATCAATTTATAATTGGAGGTCGGAAACTCCGTAAACCCAAAATATTATAATTGGAGGTGGGATGCATCCATAAACCCTTCATGTTGAGAAAGTTATAGGCGTAACACCGTGCGAGCTCTAGACAATCGGCGTTACCGGTTACCGGATTCTGTGATGCTGAGGAACTGCTGTGAATACCCCTTTCCGATGAAGCGACGCATGGGAAGTATCTTGTGATTATTTTTATTTACAAAGGGAATATTCTTAACGACATTAAAATTATGAGAGTCGCCACGCCGTTTTAATTAAAGCCAAAACATTGAAAAAAGCATGTTTAATGGGTTCGGGGGTCAAATTACAACAAGAGAAGAATATTGGACGTTATCACTCCTATTGCCCGAATTGATCGGTCTTTCTATCATGATGAATGTGTTAGTAGTGTGTTAGTGATTTAGATCGGATCCGAAGATTGCCTACGTTCCTCTCAATGTGAGAAGCTCAGGTCAGCGTAGTTCGCAGAGAATTAGAATAGGCAGAAGAATCGGGATCATGCATAATGAAGGGGAATTACCTAAAGATTAGGGTTTAGAGGTAGTTCCTAGATCATCCTCGGGTTGATGAACCCTCGATCATCATCGGCTATGAAATAACATGTTAACATGAAGATCGTAACCCTAAATATAGCATAAATAAAGTTTTAATCTATGAACACGATGAACATGCGAAGAACATATTATGAACATATGAATGAACATGCAAAGCTCATGAAGAAACTATGAATAAACATGTACGAACATGAATATAAAAGATCTACATTAAGAATAATGCAAGAATATGAAGAAAAAGTTAGAAAACTTACCTATGTTGGCAAGAAATAAACCTTGGATCTTCTTGAGTGTTTGAATGTTAATTAGAGAGCAAAATATTGTTTAAGAACTCTCAAAATTCGTACTTAGAGCTCTCCAAATCCGACCCCAAAACCAATGGAATGGAGTGGTTTATATAGTAAACTGATGGGAGGATCTGATGGTCCAGATCATCCAGCGCAAGGTTGGCCGCCTGGCCATTGTTGAAGCCGGTGACAATAGTGGCCGCGTGGCCAAGATCAACGCGGAGCAAGGTTGGCCGCGTGGCCAAGGATGCCGGCTGACTTGATTCTTAAGCTAGGGTTTCTGCATGGTTTTAAGGAAATCATTTACTACCTAATTTGATAGATTTTGCCATAAATGAGATATTTTGGGAATCCGGGACAAGTCTTTGCAAGGTTTCTAATTCCTATAAAGTCCTTGTATTTTTGGGAAAGTCCTAATAAACTCATTTTCAGGTCGGGTACTAACAGTAGCCCCTCGGCGACGCTTCTTGCAAGGCAATGTGGGGTCGACGATAAAAGAAGGATCCGTCTGAAACATGAGTTTCAAAACAGATGAAAAGGTAAGGGAACGGCTGAACCTTGATAGGCGACCTTCGTATCCGCGGGGGAATTATGCCAAACGTAGTTCAAATCTGATGGGAAATTGGGAATGACTGTCCTCTGATGGGGAGCAACGTCTTCTGCTGGAGAAAATGCACCTGCTGGGGATGAGAGATGACCATGTCGGTCGGGTGGCTGGACCTTTTTCAGGTTTCCTACGTATCCTCGGAGGAATCAAGCCGGTCGTAGTTCAGAGATATTGGGGAAAGACGAGACATCGGACTTCTACTGCGGATAATAAACCTACGGATACTATCTTGTATGAAGAACGAACATTCGTAAGCAATGAAGTTATTTGGGAAAATTAAAGACTACGTTGTCTAAATAATCCCAAGATGGAATGGTAAACGCAATCAGGATCGCCAGGGTTCCTGCCGATCGCGCTAAAGTAATAGATGTCGGATCTCTCACGAACAGAAACGCCGAGGCTTCTACCAATCGCGATCGATCTAGAATGCGTATGTCATAGAGGCGCCGAAGTCTCTACAACCATACGAATCTTAATAATAGATGCAGGATCGCTCACAAATAGAAACGCCGAGGCTTCTGCCAATTACGATTGATCTAGGATGCGTATGTCATAGAGGCGCCGAAGTCTCTACAACCATACGAATCTAATAATAGATGCCGGATCGCTCGCAAATAGAAACGCCGAGGCTTCTGCCAATTACGATTGATCTAGGATGGTATGTCATAGAGGCGCCGAAGTCTCTGTAATCATACGAATCCTAAGCAAATATTTTGGAAATTTTAAGGGGCTTTTCGTACCCAAAGGTAACGAATATCAGTCAGAATTGCGCTAAGGGCATTTAAGATGAATTAATAGGGAAAAGATCAGGGACAAAAGTGGAATTTTATCTGAAGGGACAAGGTTGGCCGCGTGGCCAAACACACTAAACTGCAATAGTGGCCGCGTGGCCAAGACCGCTGAATGGTCAGATCTCTTTCACGCGGACCGCTGATCTGACGGCTTGGGTTGCAAGGGCGAAGGTGGCCGCGTGGCCAAGGATGCCGACGGGCTGACTCCTTGGTCACATCACCAGACACCTCCCCTTTTCTTTCTCTTTTCTTCTTTCTTCTTCTTCTTCTTCCTTCCTCCATTGTTAACGAGTTAGAGAGAGAAAATTGGGTTTTTAGAGAGAGAAAGTTGGATTTTGATAATCTTGGAGACTTCATTTCACATATCTCTTGAAGCTATGGAAGATTGGATCAATGAGGCGTTATTTAGGGATTTCCCGGGCCATGGTGGGTATATGATTCCACAACAAGAGCAACAAGGAGAGGGGCACGGTCATGCTCAGGGCGCGGGAAATGTCGGGGTTGATCCAGGAGCGGGCTTTGAAGCGGCGCCCTTGATTCCACGGGGCGGTTTGAGACCATGAGCCGTGACTCGGAATTACCGCGATAATCTGCTGCGGTCTACGTTCGACCAAGATTACGATTTTTACATCGACGCTGAGCGTCATTGGTCGATGGGGCTCCCGGAGACGCGAGAGGTAAATTACGAATTTTCATTCCTCTCCTTCTTGCACATTTGTATGTTCTATGCACATAATATGAAATGCTAGAATAATGAAATGCTAGAATTTAAATTGCTAGAATTGTAAATTGCTAGAATGGTAACATACCTGTGCTGTGTTTACCTGCAGAGGATCAAGGCTCTTGGGTCCACAGTGACTGTGGGCAAACTGTGGGCGTCCCGCCGGAGGGACCGGGCGGTTTGCGTGCTCGGATCGAGGCTATGGGCTTTGGCCATTCTTGACACTGTCCGCATGGTCGGGGCTACCCTGAAGGTGGCAGCGGTGATAGAGGTGTGCCGGGAGTTTGGTGGGATACCACCCATACCTTCCACTTCAGTTGGGGAGAGATTACCATTACGCCGACGGATTTCGCGGCCATCACAGGTTGAGGTTTACTGGTACCCCTTTGCCTTTTGATGAGAGCTTGGCGGAGCGGCGGGACTATAGACAGGCTCTGCTGGGAGTCGACACCGACCTGGGAGGAGGTGTCAAGGGTTATGGAGTGGAGGCCGGGAAGGTGAATCGCTTGGTGGAGGTGGCTATTGAGGCCTTTAGTAGGGGGGAGTATGATTTGGATTGCTTGGTCCGGCTGTTCTTATGGTACAGCTTTTCAGAGATTTTGTTTCCCAGTGGGGCTACTGTCTGCGGTACTCACTGCTAGGGGCTCTTGTGGATTTGGACTTAGTCGGTGGGATTTCTTGGGGTGGAGCGGTTTGGCTGAGATTTACCGGGCTTTGGACCATTGCTCGAGGGCTAGCTCGTCGGCCTTTGACGGGTTTCAGTTTGCCTTTGAGGTACGCTCTTGACTACCCTTCTTTTTCACATTGTTGAGATTTGTGCTCTATCCTTGGTCTGAAATGTCTCTTTCATTGTATGCACAGGCTTGGGTGTACGAGATTTTCGGTGTCGCCCCTTTTCAGTTGGTGATGAGCGCCAACAAGGTTGTTCCCATCATGTCGTACTGGTGCAAGGAGCAACAGGGCGGCTCCCCGCAGGAACCGGGACAGGAAGACAGTGGATGCTGCTGATCTGAGGAGGGTGTTCGCGATGTCTGAGCCCATCGGGGTTAGATTTTACCCATGGAGCCCGGCCAATGAGGCTTCGGTGGGTCCCATATGTAGTGGATTTGACCGCTTCTAGGGTTCTGCTTGTGGGTCTCACTGGGGAGGCCATGTATCTTGGGAGAGGGTGGTTCATCAGCACAGGGCTGGTGCGTTACCGTGTGGCTCCTTATGACCCTCCTCGGGATATGCTCCGTCCCGCGAGGTTGGCGACTTTCTTGGCTCCCACTCCGGCAGAGCATTACAGAGGGAGTGACGACTATGCCGGCTACGTGCGGACACGGCTGATCAGCCCTCAGGTTCGGGCTCGGATGCTATCGGGAGAGGGATCGAGCTCGGCCCGGTATGTTGGTCGGAGTCGGCCTTTGGTTGACATGCCCCTTCGCTCGAGTAGCGTGAGAGTGATGAGGGGTGGCCGAGGTGGACCTTAGCTTGGAGCCGACTGATGCGATCTTGTTGAGGAGACATTCATTCCTCCGCCCGACGCTGGGGCACGGCTTTGTGCTTTGCATTAGTCATGTTTGCACACATCTATTTCTTTCTGCATTGTAATCATTTCCTTGGCTCCCTTTCAGGTGACTCGGGAGGCATATATCCGTTCAGCTCGGCGGGAGAACGTGTTGATGCGCTTACTGAGGGAGGCGTACCATTCATGTACTTGTCAGAGGGACGACGTTGCGTCACCCCAGCGTCGTGGAGCGGTCTCCGAACGGCGCGGGCTCTTCTCACATTGGTGGTCGAGCGGTCCGGGGACGGAGTTCGGGTGCCGTAGCTCTCGAGCTTTAGCGCGGCGTGGAGACACCACAGAGGAGGATTCTGATTAGGCGGGGCCCATCTTTCTATCTTTATTTCCTACACTGTTAGCTAGTAGAGAGCAGAGGGATGTATGTATAGAACAGATATTCAAAAAATGCATGTATGTATATTATGTTCTAAAATGCATTTATTGTGGGAGCCTACTTGTGCAAACTAGTTATTTTACAAATGTTCCTAATTTTATACAATGCGTGAGCCACGGAAGGGGGCAGGTACGTAGTTGCATGGATCCATCACAGAGTGGGAGGAAACAAACTGGATTTCTGCATGGAGCGATGTTGGCCGCATGGCCATGGCGAGCCCAGAGCAATGTTGGACGCCTGGCCATGGCAAGATGGAGCAATGTGGCCGCGTGGCCTAGGACGAAGTTGGCCGCCTGGCCAAGGACAATATCGGCCGCGGGGCCAAGGGCATATGTGGCCGCATGGCCAAATCCTGCGCCGCCTCCGGTTTTCCTTTTCCTGGCAAGAATCAGGAGTTATGTAGTATTTAATGGGAGTTTGTGTCCTATTCAACTTCGTACCAGCAGCTCTTTTGATCAATTTGAGTTCCAATCAACAACTTGCTCTTCTTTTGTCATGGATCACAATGCAAGGCTTTCTAGACTTGAAAAAGGAGCTTTCATAACATCTTGGAGAAGTGGGTTGCCAAGATATCCGGTCCTTGTCGTAGGAAATTTGAGAAGCGCTATGGGATCAAGTGTCTTTGGTCATTCTTGCACATGAACTCCAACACTAACCTCTTGCAAGCTTGCGGGAAGTTTTGGAACGACACTCTTCATGTTTTCAACTTTTCTTTTAATGAGATGGTACCCACTTATGAAGACATCAAGGCGCTTTGCGGTTGTGAGGGAAGGGTAGTACACTTGCATTGCCCTTTGATTTTATTTCTTTGCATGACAATTGATAGCCTTTGGTGTGCCCGCAGACGACCTTGGTAGGTATTCTAGAGGTGGCTACGTCGACCTTTCTTGGATGCCAAGGCACTTATGCATGCGGATGTGACCTCGGACCGTTCTTTGGACCATCTTGCCTTGTGTTTATTTGCTTCTATTCTTTTCCCTTCCGAAGTCGGATGTGCTAGTGAGGGATGTTTGACCATGGTGAATGCGGCTCGTTCGGGACATGACATTGTACCGGCCATCCTTGGGAGCTCATTGTGGGATTCCTCATCTTGTGGTTTATGACAGGATGCCGTGCGGCAGTGATAGACTTTTGACCATGTGGTTGCAGGAAAGGCTCCGAGTGAACAAGCCAGCGGTTTCTTCGGCGGTGACCCCATGGATGCACCGCATTAGAGGTATGGAGGAGAGGTTCGAGGGAATGACTCTCAAGGGTTGGAGAGGTACTTGGCGGAGATGGTGACCGATGACATCAAAGGTGGTGCCCCATTGGCACATTAATTCCGTGAAGGAGAAGCAAGTGGGATTGAACATGATTAAACTTCCGTCATTTTCTGGGACCACTTTCTACTACCCTGCTAGAGTACTCCGTCAATACGGTCTAGTGCAAACCATCCCCGAGGGTTGGGACGAGGAGAGGACCCGTTTTCCTTTCGCATACTTCATTTGGATGATAGCGCTTCGGTTCTCCTTTCTCAAATGTGGGGCGAGGCCGGTTTTTGCCATAGGACTCTCATCACACGCTCCAACAACACCTACCTATCACAGGAGTATTTGGATGGTTTATGGAGAGACTTGGGCAAACGGAGCAGACTCTAGAGACCCTGAGGGGCACTATTTTGGCATCCTGTGCTCCTAGTTGTTCGTTGAGGATGAAGGAGGCGATGGCTATGAGAGGAAAAGGAGTCAGAGCATGGCTAATGGAGATGGAGCGGGGACTCCAAGGAAGAGAAAGGATGGAGAGACTCCTAGTGTCAAAGCAAAAGGGTTAGTGAATTTGAGAGGAGGTTTTATGAGAACCCTAACAAGAAGAGGTTTGCCGTGGTCAAAGCAAGAAGAAAGGGACCGAAGGCACGAGTGGCACTAAAGAGTAGTTCCGAGGATCCTTCCATAGTCGTTGCAAAACACATTGTTTTTAATTTAGTTACTTTTGTTTTAGTTTCAATTTCAGAATAGGTTATTTATTCAAAAAGTATGTCAAGCTTAGACTCATCAAATAAGTGTTAACATGCAATGACTATGGAAATAAAAGTTTTTGCTTCAGAAAATACAACTTCTATCTTTATTGCTAACAAGATTTGGATGTTTATTTGTTTTTTAGACCGCACCTTTTGAAAGGCTGCCTACGTTCCCCTTTTACAAATAGGACTAAGGGGCTCAGGTCACCGTAGTTCACTCCAGTCAGACTAGAATGATTTTAAAGAAAGGGAAGATAGAAGGGGGGATGCTCTAACTTTTGCCTAGACCGCCCTCGCGGGTTTTCGATCTAGCGAGCTTTGTACGCACCCTATTTTGCATAGACCGCCCTTTGCGGGTTTTCAGTCTATCGGGCTTCTTTTTGCGTAGTAACATTTTTTTTTTTTTTTTTTTTTTTTTAAGAGGGGGAGTCTATTCATAGTAGCGTCTGAGCTTGCTGAGGTTGACCGGTTCCTTGAACGGGTTGCCATCCAAATCTGCCATTCTGACCGCTCCTCCGGAGAAGATCTTCTGTACTACAAACGGCCCTACCCAAGTGGGGGCCCATTTCCGAGGGGTTGAATTTGTTGGGTAAGCGTGCTTTGAGCACCAAGTCTCCTTCCTTTATGTCAACAGGCTTGACCTTTTTATTGAAGGCTTTTGTCGTTCTCCTTTGATAGGCCCGGATGTGTTCCATGGCTTCAATCTGCGTTCGTCGAGTGTTGCCAATTGATCATAGCGACTACGAAGCCATTCTACCTCATTCACTTGGTTCTCGAGCAAGATCCTCAAAGATGGCACCTCCAACTCAATAGGGAGCACTGCCTCCATGCGTATGTCAAAGCGTAAGGGGTCTCTCCAGTAGCGGTGCGAACTGACGTTCTGTACCCCCAAAGTGCTAATGGTAACTTTTCGGGCCAATCCCGTCCTTGCGAAGCCATCTTGCGAATTATCTGCTCTATCGTCTTGTTGGCCGCCTCAACCGCGCCGTTAGTCTGTGGATAGTATGGGGAAGATTTCTTTTCGTTCGATCTTGAATTCTACAAGCAAGCGAGCACACTCGGCTTCGAAATGACTGCCATTATCTGATATAATGAGGTTAGGAACCATACCGACACATAATGTTCTCTTTGATAAAACTGCGCTACCTTCTTGGAATTCAGCACCTTGTAAGACTGAACTTCAACCCACTTTGTGAAGTAGTCGACCGCGACGAGGACGAATTCATGACCATTTACTACGGCCGGCGAGATCTTCCCAATAATGTCTATACCCCACGTGGCGAATGGCCAAGGCGTGGTGGAACTATACAATTCGTGTGGGGGGATGTGGTTGAGGTTGGAGAATACTTGGCACTTGTGACACCGTCGAACCCATTGAATACAGTCTGTCTCCATGGTAATCCAATAATAGCCCAGCCGAGTGATCTTCTGTCTAAGCATCCTTGCATTCATGTGGGGTCCGCACAACCCGTTGTGTACTTCTTCCATTATTGCTTCAGCTTTCTTGTTGTCGACACATAAGAGCAACAGACCATCGTAATGCCTCTTGTACAAAGTATCGTCTAACAGCACAAACTGCCCCGCCAACCTTTGAGTGCTTGCAGACTCTTGGCCTTCACATCTCCGTCAAAGGACATCTCTCCGTGCTTAAGGAATTTGTAGATTTGGGCGTACCATTGATCTCCGTTTACCTCGGCATCGATCTGGATTTCACAGCAATAGGCGGGGTTCTCTCTTCGCCCAACCCTGAATGGTTTCACGGACCTTCCTTCTGGAATTTCAACTAAGGAGGCCATGTAGCTAGAGCATCCGCGAACCTATTTCTGTCTCGCGGCAGGAAGGAGGAAGTGGAAGGTAACTCTTTTGAACTGTGCTATCAACTCATCCATGTAACCTTGGTACCGCTGCAGGCAAGGATCAATAGTTTTCCATTTCTTCGCCGTTTGGTTAATAATCAAAGCAGAGTCTCCATACACTTCTAACTCTTTCACGTTGCGTTCTAGGGCGGCCTCCAATCCGGCTATACACGCCTCATACTCGGCGGCGTTGTTGGTTGCTGAAAAGTTTAGCTTTGATGGCTATGGGGTGTGCTCATATTTGGGATCAATAAGTAGGACTCCGACTCCATTCCCTCGTTGTTTGCAGCTCCTCAGAGAATAATGCCACCTTTCTGCGACCTCAATTGCGAAAATGTCGTCGTCCGGGAACTCGGGGTCGGGTCCTCTTGTCTCGGTGCTTGGAGAGTCTGCGAGCTGATCGGACCATGCCCTCCCCTTGATTGCTTTCCTCGGTACACATAAGTAATGTCGAACTCTCCCAAGAACACTGACCATTTAGCGAGTCTCATAGAGGGAGGGTTTATCAAACAGGTACTTGATAGGATCCATTTTCGAGACTAGTAAGATCGGATGGGATACCATGTAGTGCTTAAGCTCGTCACCACCCATACTAGCCTACGCAGGTCTTCTCGAGCGCGGAGTAATTGAGCTCGCTACCTTGTAACTTTCGCTGGACAAAGTACACTGCATTCTCAATCCAGGAATCCTTGGCTTCTTGCGCTAACATGGCTCCGACGGCGGTGGTGTCTGTCACAGTTAAGTATAGTAGCCAACGGCTTCTCCATTATGCGGGGGCGGGCGCAGGATTGGGGTATTCACCAAATATTGTTTGATCCTCGAAGGCTATCTGGCAGTCATAATCCCACTCCACACTGGCTGTTTCTTCATTACTTGAAAATTGGTTCGCAGATGGTGGTCAGCTGATTGATAAACCGACTGATGTATTGTAGGCGTCCCATGAATCCTTTATCTCCGTCTCGGTACGGGTGGCTTCATCTCCAGGATGGCTTGAATCTTCCTTGGGTCGGCTTCGATCCCATTCTCACGGTGACCATGTAACCTAATACTTTCCCTCTACGAAACTCCAAAGGTGCATTTTCGCCGGGTTCAAACGCATGGCGTGCTCTCTCAACCTGTTGAAGAATTTTCTGAGATCTATCAAGTTTGCCCCCAGACCTTTTGAATGTATAATCATGTCATCCACGTACACCTCAATCTCCTTGTGGATCATATCGTGTGGAATAAGTCGTAACTGCCCGTTGGTAGTAGCCCCAGCGTTCCTCAGCCCAAATGGCATGACAGTATAGCAAAAAGTCCCCCATGGGGTGGTGAAAGCTGTTTTTTCTTGGTCCTCCTCGGCCATCTTGATTTGGTTATAGCCGGCAAACCCATCCACAAACGACTTGACCTCATAGTGGGCGGTCGCATCCACCAACATGTCGATATTTGGCCAGGGGAAGTCATCCTTTGGTGTAGCTTTGTTGAGATCCCGAAAATCCACACATACACTGATTTACCGTTGGATTTCTTGACAGTCACCAGATTTGATAACCAAGTTGGATATTCGATCACCCTGATGAAACCCACACGGAGTAGCTTCTCAATCTCTTCCTTCACTTGCAAAGACCATTCCGGCTTAATGCGGCGCAGCTTTGCTTGACTGGCTTTGCGTCTGGTGATGTCGGGATTCTGTGCTCTACGATCGAGTTGTCGAGCCCCGGCATGTCCTTATAAGACCATGCAAACACATCCACATATTCTTTGAGTAGCTCAATCAGTGCTTCCCTTTCGGCTCCTGAAGAAACTCCCAATCTGCGTTTCCTTAGGCTCGGCTTCGGTTCCCAAATTCACGCATGTTAACACCTCATCGGCAGCTTGGGCTCGAGATTCTTTTTGATTAATAACCTGTTCTGAGATCTCTTTAATGTATTCATCATTTAATGTGTCTGTGTCTGCCTCTTCTAATGAATCGTTATTAACTAAGTGTATATCATTAGTTTGATTATTAGCCAATTTATCAGTTAAAAGAGTGACTATGGAGGGATACTCGGAAAGGTCGAGGGTTTCATTCATGGCAAAAGGGAAAATAGCGTTTGCAACAAGATCATAGTCTTCAGACGTAAGGTCGTCAGACTTAGAGGAAGACTCAAATTCAAAATGTAAAACACTAGACTCTGGGACGGGGATTTTGGTGAGTGACAGGAGATGCTGCAGGAGTGGCGACAGGAGAAGGAGTAAGCCCCAGTGTTCCCATCATAAATTCCGGAGTAGCTATAGGTCCCCCAATGATGCACCAATTCTTGAGCTTGTCCCCATGGGCACCACCAATGTCCTTGGGTCCACCTTATCTTCAGAATCGTCTCCAATGACGGCAACCATGTCTTCGTGCAGCCCCAGATTACCCAGATGTTGAAGCAGATATTGGCCGTCCCACGTCTCAGTCAAACTTGGAGTTTCTGCGGCTTCTATTGCTGGCTTGTCAAGGGTTGCGGCTTCAAGTTGATCTGCCAAGTCATCTGCAACCTTGGTGGAGTACTCATGCCTGATGGTTCTAACTCTGCCCGTGGCTTTGTCATATTCCATGTAAGTCAGCTTCATGTTGGACCGATCGAATTCCACATCTCTGAAAATCTCGAACCCTTTCTGCAACTTCCGGTGTGGTCAATCCATGGCTCTGGCGAACTCAAAACACGAAAACTCCTCGCCTTCCCTGACGAAGTAGCTATTCAGGGACAGGCGGTATGGCCGCATTTCAGGCTTTTTGTAGGGAAGCTTCATCTTTTAAGCAAATCCATCCTTTGTTGCTCCATCTTGTCTTCAGAGTAAGGGTGTATCCTAGACCGAACAACCCTCGATGATCACCTCTTCAACCAATTCTGTGGGGCCTTGCAAGTTCTTACCTAGCCCCGCCCCGGTATGAGCCCATATTACGCAGTATCTTGACAACAGGTGCCACTTTATCCGTTGTTTTGGTGAGGTCGATGGTGCAGATCTGTGCTTGAGCGACTATTTCGAAGCATTGAAGAGTCGGCTCCTCTTCCCCATGCTGAATCTGTAAGACAGGAACGCCCTTGGTGTCCGTCCCTTGGGCATACCTTACGAGATCACTGTAGATGATGGTCACTTCATTACCAGATTGAAACTTCACACACTGGTGTAGGAAGATGGGACAGCGCCCGACTGATGTACCATGGCCGCCGAGAAGGAGTGAGAAGGTTGCGGGATGTCGATGACGTGGAA
>JAOWBW010001248.1:0-378325 GCA_026119855.1 Campanula takesimana
CCAAAAGTACCTGAACTATAGGGGTTGTTTTGGATTTAGTAACTTATCTCTTTTTTTACCCATGAAAAATACTTAACTTTTTTTTGTGCAGCGGAGGTACCTATTGCTAACGCCGTCCACTTTTTGCGCTTAAGTTACCATGTGCACACGCACATGACTAATTTTTTAAGGGCAAAAGGTCAATACACAATAAGGATAGTGTGATACCATTTCACAAAATAAAGGGGTAAAAGTTATTTTTCTAGTTTCAATTAACCCCTTCCCCCTTCCCTTTCTCTTTCCGAGTCCTAGGATTCTTCTTCTGCAACAATAGTTGAAGATTTCGAATCCTAGGCAAAATCAAAAACTTGGAAATTGATAGTCCCTCCCGATCCGACCTTGCCGATTCTCGTCACCGCCGGTTTCCCGCGGCAGCTATGTATGATGGTCGGAAATGAAGCCGGACACCGGAGCTGGGTTCGAGTCCTGGGATTCGTCGGACACGAAGGAACGGTGGGGATCGGTCTCCGTTCAATCGGTAATCGTTCTACGTGGGCCCGCCGACGGAGATGGTCCCGAAGCAGCTAGTGGTAGCCGCGGTGGTGGCGGCGTGGATGGAGAGGAAGGCGCCGGATTTGAGTTATATTACGATGATGGAGCTGGGTCTGGATTGAGACCGTTGCCGGCGAGTATGTCGGAGTTTTTGCTAGGATCCGGTTTTGATCGGTTGCTAGATCAGTTGGCTCAGATTGAAGGCAATGGACTCGGCCGAATGGATAACCCACTAGCGTCGAAGGTGGCGATTGAGTCAATGCCAACTGTATAAATTCTTGAAGAACACATTGAAACGGAATCGCATTGCGCGGTCTGCAAAGAGCCATTCGAATTGAAAACAGAGGCCCGTGATTTGCAGCAATGGTGTCGGATTTCATTGGGGAAATGGTGGTTGTTTGGGATTGGAATTGCTGGGTGGGCGGATATGAATTTGGGGGTAGAACCCATTTCTTGATCTGGGTTTGAAGAACCCACCCATTTCGGATGGGGTGTGGATGAAAGGGGGAGAGGAAGGGGAAGGGGAGGGGGTTATTTGAAAGTAAGAAATTTATTTAAACCCCTTTGTCTTTGTAAAATGTTCTCACACTATCCTTGTTATGTTTTGACATTTTTACCCTCAAAAAATTAGTCATGTGCGTGGCACATGATAACTTAACGGCAAAAAGTGAACGACGTTAGCAATAGGTACCTCCGCTGCACAAAAAAAAAGTTAAGGTATTTTTCATGGGTCAAAAAAGAGATAAGTTACTAAATGCAAACAACCCCTATAGTTCAGGTACTTTTGGTGCATTTTTTCCAAATAAAAATGTCATGTACCAACAATATTTATTTTATAGAAAAAAATTATTTTAAGAAAACTAATTAAAAATTTACATATTCCCCAAAAAAAATCTCATTTATTTATTTCAAAAAATCATATATTATAATATCATAATAAACACAAAAAAATACTACCTCCGTCCCATAGTAAGAGTCCTATTCTTTTTTATGTTAGCACGAAGGTATTTTGAGCTATAATTTTAGGTTATTTCAATTATATTAATGAATATCATAATAAACACACAAAAAATACTATCTCCATTAGGATAATTTGATCAACATAAAATTATTGCTCAAAATACCTTCGTGCTAGCAGCCAAAAAAATAAGGCTCTTACTCTGGGACGGAGGGAGTAGAAAAAGAAATAGAAAATTTTACAAAAGAGAAAAGTGTAAAGAAAATAATATTTTAACCAACCAAAAAAAAAAAAAAAAAAAAAAAAAAACTCTTGTCGAGACTCGAGATTCATACCCCCCATATTTTCCTTTTCTTCTTCCCTAACCACTCTTCCCCTTCCCCCTTCCATTCTGTTTTCCTCCTTGCACTCTTCTTGCAGCTACCCTTACCCACATTCTTTGTTCATCTCCTACCCCCCTAAGCCCCGCCCTCATCCTCTCCTCCCTAAACCAAACCACCTTGTGATCCCGATTAACAAAATCCCGACTCCGGCATACTCAAGCCGATGTATTTCTGAAGAAATGGTTTAAGATAAAAACATTGGATTGTTCATGTTATTGGTAATTGACGAAATGCCCAGGTCAAAAATCAAAACTAACTCCAGTTAAGTGCATGTGCAAAGCACGTGTGATTTAACTTAGTTTTCTTTGCGATTTAGTCTAAAAACCCTAACTAACTAGCGTTGTAAACTTTATACCCTAAATAGACAAATTTAGAACATCAGAGCCCGATTGACACATCCCCAAAACTTTGGACCCTAAATTGTCATTTACCCGTACATAAATGAAAATCAAATAGAAAATCCAAAAAAAAAATCTAAAAACACCCCCAGTAAGAAAACAAAGAGAGGAGAGAGAAAGTGAGCCTAGAGGAGCTCGGATTCTGTCTAGTGTGCTCTCCGACCTCTGTCCAATGTAGACGAAACCTACATTTCTCGTTCATCCTCTGTAATCTAAAACTCATTACTCACCCCTTCTGCAATTCTAGGGTTTCTCAATCACAATTTCCCCTAATTTCCCCTCAAATCCAAACCTATTAAGTATTTCAATACCCACCAAGAAATTAGGTTTTTTTTTCTTTCCTCAATAGTATCCGCAATCAGATCTATCCTTGTTCAATTTTGAAATAATAGTATATCATATTTATGTACAGAGATCGTGGAGGAGGATCGTCGGCGAAGACGGAAATGGTGGGAGGAGGAGGGGCAGCGTTGGATCGGAAAAGGATAAACGATGCGTTGGATAAACACTTAGAGAAGACTTCTCCTTCTACTTCTAGGGGTTTGAAAAAGGATAAGGATAGGTTGCCTATACCTTCTACTTCCACAGCTGCTAGTGTTGGTAAATCACAACCGCAGGACCACCGTGACAATCGCTCTTCCTCTACTCTCACCACCAAAAACAAGTGCTCCGATGGTTTGTTCAATTTCCTTACTGGAAAATTTCCATTGTATTCCGCCATTTTTTGCATAGTATTGTTAGTAGTGATTGCTTTATTCTAATTTCTAAAAGCTTTGATTTTTTGAGTTATTTTGTTTTGACGGTTTTAGTCTTGAATGTGTTGTTAGATTCTACTAGTATTCTAATTTCTAAAAGCTTGTATGTGGTT
Source organism: Campanula takesimana (assembly GCA_026119855.1). NCBI lineage: Eukaryota > Viridiplantae > Streptophyta > Magnoliopsida > Asterales > Campanulaceae > Campanula > Campanula takesimana. The sequence continues at coordinate 3,139 of JAOWBW010001248.1, forward strand.
TTATGATTCTTAGATTGTTTGAGCTCTGAAAGTGGATTATTTGTTGAACATGTTTTCTGTTTTCATTATTGGAATTCAACAAAACTGCTTTTAATGTGGATAGAGTTTAAATGTGGTTTTTATCCCTATTGCTTTAATTTACTCAATAAATATTAAAAGTGAAATTTAAATGTTTAAGCAGTGATTTGGAATTTGGATCGAGGGCTGTGATTTTCCCATGTGATTGTGTTATGCTGGTTATTAGTAATGGACTTTAAGCTGCTGGTATTGGGAAAGTATTAGGAGGTTAGTTTAGTTTGGAGCAGGTGAAACTACTTTTTCGTGGACAATGTCAATGATGGATGGAATTAAGATTCATGAGGCAGAACATTCAGCTTGAAAGGATATTTTTTTTCTCTTTTTCCTGAAGTGTTTCTGTAAATGATTTTTATTAGCCCTTTGCGTCTTTCTTGAACTTTTATCGAGTGGATGCATAATGTAGTTTGAGTCAAGTGAACTTTGAGGACACTTATTAGGTTGATGGTAGCGTGGTTTGGATACCAATTTTTCCAGTGTGGTTTGCCTCAGGTGAAACTTGCTACTCCCTCTGTCCCAGACTGAAGTTCTTACTTTCCTTTTTGGTTTGTCCCAGACTAAGGTTCTTAGTTGCTTTATTACCTAAAATGGACTATAGGACCCACTTGTCATTCTCACAACAAAAACTCCCTACCCACTTTATCTCTCCTACTTTCTCTTTCATACTTTTTCATACTCACAACATTTACTTTTTCTTAATCTCCGTGTAAAGTCAAACTAAGAACCTTAGTCCGGGACGGAGGGAGTATTTGTGATTGGATAGAAAGGTTGGAAGATTGTCAGTTGCGTGCTATGTGTATTTTCATTTAGCATAGACTTGCTCCCATGGAGAGACAATGAGCAATGCTACGGGAACAAGAATATCTCACAAACTATTGACCACAAGTACGCATGACAGTGACTGATTGGATGTTCAATTAATGAGAAGTGAGACCTACAAACACAACATCTAATCAACGGTTGCCAAATTATGTGGCTTGAACTAATGATGTGTGATGACTTTCAAAATGTGACACCCCATTATGTGTCTTTGTCACCTTGAGCCAGTCAATTGTTTATTATATTGCAAGTTGTAAAACCATTGACAAGTATCCTTCAATTATGTGCAAAATATAAATGTGATGTGCATGCTATTTCATTTAGTTCTCTATATAAAGTTTTTGCTATTCCTGCAGAGGAATCTGAAACAGACAGTGAAGAGTCTGATGTCAGTGGTTCTGATGGTGACGATACCTCTTGGATTTCATGGTTCTGCAATTTACGAGGAAATGAGTTCTTCTGTGAGGTTGATGATGAGTACATTCAAGATGATTTCAATCTTTGTGGTTAAGCAGTCAGGTTCCTTACTATGATTATGCACTTGATCTCATTCTGGATGTGGAGTCTTCTCATGGTAAGCTCTACTAAGTTCCTAGTATCAAAATTGAGTTTGGCATTATTTGTCCTTTTTTAATTCTAATTGGACGTTAGTGAAATATGTTTGCAAAAGAATGTGACTGCATCACAGATACAAAGTTTGTACCTGTGGGATGCACTCTATACTATAAAAGTTATCCTGCTTTTTTCTTTTCTGTTTTATACTTTATATTTTTTTGGAAGAGGATAGGGTTATGGTGGCAGAGAAGGTCTGAGGGAAAAATATTGATGTGTTGTTACTTGTGTGGTAAGTTCGAAATACAGATTGTTAAGCTTATTGATATTTGAACTTTTATAATAAAGTTCAATTCTTTCTTATAAAAAAATACATATTTAAAGGTTGATCTTTCCAAATTTATCCCTGTTTTAGACGTAAAATTAAGTAGACTACGAAGATTACTTGTGTTTTTAGTATTTAAGGTGTTATAGCAAATCACTTTTTATCATAGTCGAATAAGTGCAAGTATCTTGTGCAAAGGATTTGTTGTCTTTTGAACACCCTTTTTGACAGCGCAACTGCTTACTTTTTATCTTAGTCGGCTTGATATTAACAGGTTCTTTTTTTTTTTTAATGGTCTTCAACCTCAATTTCAAATTACTCTTTTCTCATGCTGTGATTTGTCATATATGAGCAATTAACAGATGTGAGTACCCGGTAATTAGGAATATCCAATTCATTTTTACAATCTTGATTGTCTTGATAGTTAGAGGTTTCCTCTCTCACCCCCCCCCCCCCTTCTGATTTAACTAAATTGCTGCGTTTGTTCGATGATCAGGAGATATGTTCACTGAAGAACAGAATGAATTGGTTGAATCAGCAGCGGAGATGCTATATGGCCTGATTCATGTGCGATACATATTGACCACCAAGGGAATTGCAGCAATGGTATGAATTTACGCTGTATCTTTGTTACACTTTTAAATGTTTTGAGGGTGTTTTGCGGTTAAATAAACTTAAGACGGTGAATTTTGCAGTTAGAGAAGTACAAAAACTATGACTTTGGAAGATGCCCTAGAGTTTACTGCTGCGGGCAGCCCTGCCTTCCAGTTGGCCAGTCTGACATTCCGAGGTCAAGTACGGTTAAGATATACTGTCCCAAGTGTGAAGATATCTACTACCCTCGATCCAAGTACCAAGGCAGTATCCTTTTGTGTGGGCTGGTGTGCTGTTTGCGTATTTATTTATCTATTGCTTTAGATCTCTCTCTTATCTTAAGGTTTTGGTGTTGTTTATTATGAAAAGGTTTTTTAAAAGATTTTATCACATCTGCTCTTTTAACTTAAAAAGATTGCTTTTGAAACATGTGTCCTTTATGTTTCTGGGGTTTCGTTTTTTTTTATTACGGCTTCAGCATATGGTCTTCAACTTATTTGTCTTGTAGTATAAAGTAGGTTTAATTTTTGTGGACTTTAATATGCAGTTATGCCTTGATCTGCTCAAAACAACCTGTGTCCTCCCTACAACTTGAGGCAAGTCATCACCTAACCTACACAGTTATGTCCTTGATTATTACTTCCTCCGTCCCAAAATGATAGTTTTTGTTCCATTTTAGTTGTCCCAAAAAGTTAGTCCCATTTCCAAAATTAAGGCGCTTCAAAATCACTGAATTTTCAAATGTATTCTAACCTTAAAATGTTTGAAAAGTCAAATGGGACTATCATTTTGGGACGGATGAAGTATTGCGCTTGTCGTATTGCTCTTACCTAACGTTGATTAGAGTTTTGGAAATATGTTTATTTGAAATTTTCTCTTTTACCCCACATCCATCATTGCAATTTCATTATGACTTATTATTATCATTCTTGGCCTCTTTGTATGAACATTTCCTTGTGTATTCCATGGCTTGTTGTTTTACTCCTTGACTTTTTCAAAGATATAGATGGTGCTTATTTCGGAACGACATTTCCTCACCTGTTCTTGATGAGTTATGGGCATCTAAAGCCACAAAAGGCTACACAGAATTACGTCCCTAGAGTCTTTGGCTTCAAGCTACACAAGCCATGAAACGGACTCTCCTCTCACCCGATGGGAATACTTGGAGATCTTACCTGCCCAGCTTATCAAAATCAACTCCGATCTTGTCTTTGAAATATACAAATGGTTCTAAAAGTCGGAAATTTGTGAAAAAGCAAATGTATTGGTGGGAAAATGATTTTCGGGCCCATTTGTCGAGCAAACTTGTCTGTTTAAATTCATGAGGATTTTAACAGATTTGTAAGGCTATCTCTTTCTTACTCTTTCTTTTGTTTTTATCAGGTTCCAAGTTATATGAAATGATTCCCCTTGTAGTTCATGTTAATTTGCTGCTCATTTCTTGCTCCAGTGGTGGTATATACTCCCTCCGTTCCAAAATGATCTTCACATTTGACTATTCAAACTTTTTAAGGATAGGAACACTTGCTTCACTAGCCATGTTGTGCTTCACTAGCCATGTTGTGTATATGAACAATTAAGCCTAAATTGTAGAAACGAGAACTTATTGGGATAATGAAAAATGGCAAATGAGAAGATCACCGTCCCAGCAGAAGCGAGACTTCTTTCCCTTTTAGTCCGTCCCACCACAACTGAGACTACCCAAAATGGAATTATTTTAATATATTTATATTCCCACTCATTCTCTCTTTTGATTTTTCACCATTCAATTTATTCAACCAACACTACTATTTACCCACTCATTCTTTCTCTTCATTTTCTACCACGTATATACTTCTTTTTTCTTAATCTCCGTGCGAGTCCTCTAGTCTTACTTGTGGTGGGACGGAGGGAGTATATATATATATATTTAGATTGAGGTTATTTATATTTCATCGGTTTGAGAAACTGTTTGAAGATAAGTTACCGGTGTTTCTGTTTCAATATAAGACCATGTCCAATAAGGGGTTGAGAGGGGGGGTTGAGTGGGAGTCAACTAGTTGAGAGTGGGCAATAAGGGGTTGAGAGGAGGGGGTTGAGGGGGAAGGGTTGAGAGGTTTCAACTGGGTTGAGGGAAATTGTGTAGGGCCCGGAAGAGACACGTGTCGGCTTGGGAGTGGCCAGCACTTGGAGAGTGCAGCTCACCTCCCAAGCCGGCGAGTTGTTGCTGCTTTTCCGTTTTTTTTTTTTTTTTTTTTTTTTTTTCCTTTTTTGTTTCTAGCTTTTTTTTCTTTTTTTCGGAGATGTTTTTTATCCAAATTTTTTGAGCTAAATTATTTCATAGTAAATTATTTTTTTTATAAAAAAATAAATCACCAAAAATTTTTGTAATTTTTTTCCCTCTATAAATTGATGTAAGTTTCATTTAATTTAGACACCGAAAAAAAATCCTCTTTTCTCAATATAAAATTTTCAATTATACTTTATTAACATTTATTTAAAACATTTTAACATCTTTTTAAGTGTGAAGTATTTTTTAATAATAATTATCATCATTTTTCATATTTATTTAATTGCAATAAAAAATTTAATTAAGTGTGAATTAATTTTTAATTATAAATGATTATTATTATTATTATTATTTTATTAATCCCAATAATCTTTATTCATCATTTGTGGAACGAGCTAAGTTTATTGTAACTTTTCTTATTTTTGTTAAAATTAAAATATTCTTGTATTTATTTAATTGCTTCGAAAAAAGTTAATTAAGTGTGAATTAAAAAAATTAAAAAAAATCTCGAATTTATAAATAAAAATATTAATAATTTATTTTTTAATAATAAATTATTATTATTTTTATTATTTTTTAATTATAAAAATAAATATTGTAAATAAAATAAAAAGTGGTGGGGTATAGAATGATGAGTTGGGAGGAGTTGAATTTTAAACTAAACTAGCTTATTGTGGGGGAGTGTAGTTGAGAGGGTAGTTGAATGATTAAGTGGATGGAGGTGTTGTGATATTAAGGTAGTTGAATGTTTTTTAGTAGTTGGCTTATTGTACATGGCCTAATAATGAGGTCATATAATTACACTAATTGTAAAGTGAATCTCTAACTAAAACGCCCTTAAGCTGAGCTAGGGGTGGCAAGTTCTGAGTTCTGACCAATGGGTATTCCCATTAAAATTATACTATAACTATATATATGCACAACAGTTTTAAAGCATGATATTTTTAATGGATAACACTCACCGATAAACACGAAACTTCCATTTTGCCATCCTTAAGCTGAACATATCAAGACTAGTTCTTTCCCAAATTATAATATATATGTACATCCGTCTAAAAGTAAATATTTTTTCAACAAAATAAGCAGATGTGAATATTAATTTTGGGATGGAGTTAATAGTATGATAAAATATTACTCTTTCTAGCCTGAAAAGATAAGATGTTCTTTGGGGTTTGTATGTATAAACTTCGAGCAATAAACATTAATTTAACTATTTAAATAAAAATTTAAAATTTGTTATTGATACGATATTATAAATACAGTTAATAATTATTGTAATTTTTTATTAACATAATTAAATTAATTTAAATTATTAATTAAATTCATTCAAACAAACAATAAAAAAATTGGTAACATTTAAAAATAATGATTGGAAGTGCTTTATACTCCTTCCATCCCAAATAAATGTGATTCTTTTCATTTTTAAGTTTGTCAAATAATTATGGGTATTGTTATACTCACCCATAAAATTAATTAATACACTCTTAGGTAGTTTAAAATTTTAAAATGTAAAATACTGTAATACACAGGTACCGATGTATTCATTAAATTTACTGGTGTGTATATCATCACCCTTAATTATGGGTCAATCAATTGGTAAAGAAAGGAAAATAGTACAACCGAGTAACATTGTGGGTTTTAGACCCACGCCCTAAACCCTCCGCAACCCTAAACTGATAGTAGTAATTGGCTTTCTGAACATAACATGGGGCGGAGAACGCCGGGAGCCGGAGCTAAATCACCGTCGATAATCGACCGTGTCCTTCGTCTTCGCATTGAAGAATACTGCAAAACCCACGAAAACCCTAACGTCGATGACCTCGTCGGCTATCTCCGTTCAGCCTTCACTCAGTACACCCGCCACAACATCCACAAGTTCACCAATGACGTCCGGCAAACCCTCGGCCAAGTTATAACCACCACATCCCCCGCCGCCAGGCAAAAATCGAGGCCGGATGACCGGCCGTCCACCTCCAGCGACAGCCTCCACATGCCTGTTCACAAGAGGAGGAAGAAAGTGGGAAAGGGTGGGAAGATGTTTCGAGGGATGGAGACTTCGGATTCGTCTGATGAAGAGTCGGATTCGATGTCGGAGGACGCGATTTATGAAGAGAAATTGGACCCCAAGTTTGATTTGACAAAGTCTATGCTTTTAAAGAGCTACACTGCGTTGAAGAATTCATCTGCAAAATCCAAGCAATTTGAAGATAAAAATGTTGAATTGGAGTTTGTTAATAACAATAAAGAAGCTAAGAAGGTTGATTTTGTACATGGAGGATTGGGGGTAAATGAGGGGAAGGGGAAAGCTTTGAGCAATGTTGGTGGTGGGGAAGAGGGGAGTGGGAAGGATGGACCGAGGTTTCGAGACATTGGTGGAATGAATGGAGTGGTGGAAGAGCTGAAAATGGAAGTGATTGTGCCTTTATACCATCCACAGTTGCCACAGTGGCTCGGGGTGAGGCCGATGGCGGGGATTTTGTTGCACGGACCTCCTGGGTGTGGGAAGACTAAATTGGCTCATGCCATTGCTAATGAGACCGGAGTTCCGTTTTATAAGATTTCAGCTACCGAATTGGTGTCAGGCGTTTCAGGTATTTATTGTTTCTTTCTGGATTCAAAAGTTAGGATTTTGTTTGCCCGTAATGTCTATGATTAATGGTTTTGAATATTATTTGATTATTGACTCTGTCATGATGAAATTATATATTCACACAATTATGTTCTTGGCTTAATGTTGGCTATCAATCTTTTTATGTCGTCCTGTGATTAACTATAAGCTAACTATATGTTGGGTAAAAAAACAGGTGCATCGGAAGAGAACATTCGAGAGCTGTTCTCGAAAGCATACCGAACTGCACCCTCTATTGTGTTTATCGATGAGATTGATGCAATTGCTTCAAAGAGAGAAAATTTACAGCGGGAGATGGAACGGCGAATTGTGACCCAATTGATGACATGTATGGATGAATCACATAGAGTTGTAAAACCAGCTGATGGAGATGTGAATTCAGAAAGTTCTGATTCCAGGCCTGGCTATGTTCTAGTAATTGGGGCTACCAATAGGCCGGATGCGGTTGATCCTGCATTAAGGAGGCCTGGGCGATTTGATCGTGAGATCGTTTTGGGTGTCCCTGATGAAAATGCAAGGGTGGAGATTCTTACGGTGCTTACACACAAGCTTAAACTTGAAGGTGCTTTTGATCTTGTTAAAATTGCTAGGTCTACACCAGGATTTGTTGGGGCTGATTTGGCAGCACTAGCTAACAAGGCTGGTAACCTTGCAATGAAAAGAATTATAGACCAGAGGAAGTTAGAGCTAGCGAGGGAACCTTTGGATGGGGATCACACTGATGAATGGTGGAAGAACCCATGGTCTCCTGAAGAAATGGAAAAACTTAGTATCACAATGGCTGATTTTGAGGTAATTTCTAAACTGAAATCATTTTTCGCGGGAAGTAAATGATGTCTGTATTGTGCCTTCTATATTTTACTGTTTTATCCAGTGATTGCTCTTGCATGTTTCCCCTTTATTATAAAAGAAGTACAATGATGTGCTTTCTATTGTGTTGAACACCTGTAAGATGCATGTGCTTGAACTAGAACTAGAATATAATTTTATAGGTGTGATGCTTTTGGAATTATGACAATTCATTGGCTAATGAATTTGGGGACAATTTCTGAATGGGGTTACATGGGGTACTAAGTTTGTCATTAAATCTGTGTTTGTTGGATCAGATTACGAGTATTATGTTCCTTTTTTTTAACATCTGATGGTTAACTTATCTATTTTTAGTTGTATCAATATTATGGTATTAGCAACTTTTTATATGTTATGCGCAGGAAGCAGCCAAGATGATCCAACCTTCATCGAGAAGAGAAGGATTCTCTGCTATCCCTAATGTAAAGTGGGAGGATGTTGGAGGGCTTGATTTATTGAGGCAGGAGTTTGACCGGTATATTGTTAGACGGATAAAGTTTCCTGAGGATTATGCGGTAATTCTCATTCTTAAATGCTTTCAAGTTGCCAATTGTTTAAGAGATCGAGATTTAGACTTGTGAAATAGTTGGATAATGGACAAGGGGCACCTTTAATCTGTAACCATACGGAAAATTATTTTTGTTGCTTTTAGTATGGTCAAATTTTAGTCATCATTGGTTCAACTTGAGAACATTTTAGGATAAAGAGACTACTGATATTCTTATGAAAACCCCACCTTGGATTCGGGAACTCCAAGCATGGTCACATATAATGCTGGATACATAAAGATGTGGATATGGATACTTCCGATTAGATTCACTTGGCACTTCTTGCAACTCTATTAATAAAACTATAACGGATGCTTGATAGATAAGGAGGGAAGGTAAATGCCTAATTCTGGGATTTTTATTATCGAACGATTTTATTTTGTAAGAGACAACTATTAGAAGGTAGACTCATTTGTCCGCTTCATCAAACTAATAGAAAATTTAGGATCTGAGTTATCTGAGGAGCCCTTGGAAACCCCAAATTTGCACGATTTAATCGTGTTCTTAATATTATAGCCTAACCTGTAACTGTAAGCATGTAACTCTTCTGTAATCTACTAATATAAAAGGTCTTCTTATTTATATACTCCCTCTCTCCCGGAATAAATGTCATAGTTGACAAGTCAATGTTTTTAAGCTTTTAGTTATGTTTCCTTGATTGCCCCAATCTATTTCTATGGGTAGAGTGACACCTCGTATGACATTGCAATGCTTGTGCCTATTAGAATGGGTAGTATAGGAAGATCACCAAACTTCATGCCCTATGTTTAGTAAGACTGACATTTATTTTGGGACAAACGAAAATGGAAAGTAGGACATTTATTCCGGGACAGAGGGAGTACTTAATTTAGACTGTGGCTTCCCGTTTACACTTATGACACCCAAACACATATCTTTGTCTGTGCTTTATATGTAATGATATACAAGTTTACATCCTTAAAAGGTTATATTCTCACCAGGCTTGACTTGCTCTTATTATTTGTAGAAGTAGCTTATCACAATAACAAAACTATATCAGCACAAGCCTTTGGATGCCACCTCCCCCCCCCCCACCAATCCTCCCGGATGTTGGCTTCTTGCTACTTCAGTTTGTCTTCTTCTTGTGTTTCTAGATTCTACAGTTAAAATCTACTGTATGTTGGTTTCTTGAGAGAAGGCTGTGTTTTGGTAGATACTCCGACGAAGTGACAAGTCCTGGGTTATAAAGAGTCTTTCTTATTTCAGGAATTTGGAGTTGATTTAGAGACGGGTTTTTTACTTTATGGGCCTCCTGGATGTGGTAAAACCTTGATTGCCAAGGCTGTTGCCAATGAAGCTGGTGCAAACTTCATACACATCAAGGTTTGCTCTTCGCTATTGCTATTTTCAATATTTTGCCTTGCATCTTGAATATTTCAGTAAACGTATTTTACTTTATATTTTTTACTGAAGGGTCCTGAACTTCTGAATAAATATGTTGGTGAAAGTGAGTTGGCCGTCCGGACAATATTCAGTCGGGCAAGGACATGTGCTCCGTGTATACTCTTTTTTGATGAGGTGCTTCTGACTCACAGTTTACTTTTGCTATTCCTGTTCTTGCTGTTATTATCATCTTCTCTTTCATTCCTGTAGATAATACCCTTCTGTTATTTTTAACGTTTATTAAATTACCTGTCTTTGCGTAGCTTGTATGCTTTCTGGTTTTGTTTATTTGTGGATATGTACCATCAGCCAGTAAGATTGGCGGCCACATCCAACAAGTATCTGGTTTTGTGATTTATGAACATGAGCTGCTTATTCTTTTTAAAGAAATCTAGGTCTGTTTATTTTGGTGGGAGTACATACCTCCAACTAGTTACATCAGCACCTGGGTGCAGCAAGCGTTTGTCCTCCACTTAATAATTCCAAATGTTGCCTGAACTTATGCCTTGATTGTTAGTGAGTCTCAGAAACACTACAAGGGCGAGTGAAAAGTTGTCCCATTTTTTATACATCCTAGATTTATAGTCAGTAGGTTCTTCATTTTGCATAACCTGAGAGGCTCTTTTGTTAGACATTTGAAATTGTAGTGACTTTAGTTGGTTGTATTATTTGATTTTTGGAAAGGATTGCCTTGTGGGAACAGTCTTTGGCAACAGGTGTTTGTAGTGAGGGATTGATCACTGAGGGTTAGCAGCTCCTTGATACGAACGTTGTGGCTTTTCAGTTTTTTTGAGTTGTTTGAAGTTATCTTTGGAAACCTATCACTAGTTAATGTACAATATTTATTTATTGCAACAATGGCTTTTCAATTTTAGAGGGCATTAATAGTGAATTCAAAGAGGTTTTCAAGGTATCGGAACACGAATTGAAGATCACGATTCGCGAATTTCATCGTATCGATTCGGCATCGAATCGCGAATCGATACGCGGTTCGAGGCAATGGGAAGCGAATCCTGCAACCCTGGTTTAAACAATGTCAAAGGAGCTATTGATCGGCATCTAGACTAAATTTGGTTTGCTAGGGTAGAGGGAATGACAATATAAGATTAGGTTCTTGAAGAGAAAGGTGGTGCGGACGAGAAATTATTGATAAGATCTAGTAGTCGACAGATCTAGACATGGAAGGGGGAGGGAAAAAGGTTATGGGCCTCATGCTCCATTGTTGGGTAGTCTTACTCTCGCTTGTAATGTTGAAGGCAATAGCGGATGATGCTGGGGGTTGATGGGGACGAAACAGAGACTTTGCACTTGAAATGAGATGATAACATGTAAGAGCCATGTGACAATAGAGGGTAATTGCTTTTGCTTATTGCTGTCCCTGGAATAATAAACAACCCTATTCAGGATTATTTTGTCAAACAGGGACCCACAAGAGATTATGGGCTTAAATGGGACTAGTCTCCCATGCAAGTTTGCACTGATCACTCATGGTTTGAAAAATTATGTCCCGTATGTTTTATAGCAGAAAACATTCTCATTTCCTGACAAATTTTGCCGTACAATTGTGATCCTCTACATCAGTTTGATGAATATTGATGTATAAAACTACAAATAGCAACATATACTGCATGAATAAATATTATGGAGCTTGCATTTCTTCTACATAGATTATTCATTCATTTCTCAAATGCTTACTCCCTCCGTCCCAGCTCACTTGAGACTTTTTGACCAAAACTGGTCAACTTAAGGTCGGTTTGACCAACACTTTATAGAAATATTTATGATCCGAACAAAAATTTAAAAAATGTAAAATGACCACCATTAAAAATCCTCTCAATAACAATTTTTAAAAAGTTTTTTGGAACATAAATATTTCTATAAAGTGTTGGTCAAACCGACCTTAAGTTGACCAGTTTTGGTCAAAAAGTCTCAAGTGAGCTGGGACGGAGGGAGTATATGATAAAGCTAGTCTAGAGTATTTGGTCATTTGTCAAGTGTTAAGACCTCTTTTCATTGACGACTTCATCTGATGATTCATGTTACCCGACTTTAAATCATTTTGGGATTAAGGTTTGTTGTTGTTGCTGTTGTTGTCAAATGTCAATTGAACAAAACATGTGCAGTTACTGACTCTGAGTTTCTGTATTGGGTGTCTGATTTCTTTTCACCTCATGTCATTATCTTAGACTTAGTATCAATAATCTAAGCGTCGGCTTAGCCAAAGAGGACTTTGCTTTCAACAAATACAGCAGATAATTTATGGTCAATTGGTAATTTTTTTACTTAATACATTAGTGATGTATACTTCTGCAAAATCAGAACGACAGAACAAATTTGCTGTTAACCTCGAATTTGTACGCCATATCCCTGGCAAACAGGTTTCTGCATTTAGTGGTGAGGCTTAGGTTCCCATCAGTACTTAGTTTCTTCGACCGGCATAAACCGGTGCCTAGTGTACGTCACTTAATTTGTTCATATATCTGTGCTTTCGCTTGTACAGCTCCTGTTCCTGCCAGGGGATAGTTAATTGTTCTATCGGATGTTATAGAATCTGACCCTGATTGAACTCGGTGACTGAAGAAGTCCCATGGCCATGATTTTTCATCCCTAAATTCATGTGGGTCTTTATATGGTTCCCATTTGACTATTGTAATGCCAAATATTTATGCTGTCTTTCCCATTGTTTCATTTTCTTCAGGTGGATGCTTTGACAACAAAGCGTGGAAAGGAAGGCGGATGGGTTGTTGAGCGGCTTTTAAACCAGGTGGGAATATTGATAGACATGTCTCTGATCGCGATAATCAACCACAGATTTTTGTCTTATAACCGTTTTGACATCACATGCTTGTCCTGCATTTTCTTGTTATTGTAGCTACTTATTGAGCTAGATGGTGCTGACCAGCGGCGGGGCGTATTTGTCATTGGTGCCACAAACAGGTGGTTCATTTTCTTTATCTTCTTTAGGATACCTGTTTATTTGCGATTGTAACTATCATTTTTGTCATTTTCCTTTGCAAAATTTTGAAATAATCTTCACAAGTTCACATACTGAACTGACCCCATCTTAACCATGCATTTTTTTTTTCGTTCTTTTGCTGTCCCTATGAAGAATACTCCTTATTTTCCATAAATCCCTTGCAATCTGAAAATTCAAAAGACGAAATGGTTTTTCTCCCTAAATTGACTTATTCTTAGTTTGATAAATTTTCAATAAAAAAAAAACTTTGCTTTCTCCAATTCATTTTCTGAAGTTTGTTTCATTTTGTGAATTTTTTCTCTGCCAAACGATTTTCGATCTTGACCTTGTTAATGAATCACCAACACTAATTTTCAGGCCGGAAGTGATGGATCGTGCTATCTTACGGCCTGGAAGATTTGGCAAACCTTTGTATGTGCCTTTGCCTACTCCAGATGAGCGTGGCTTGATACTAAAAGCTCTTGCTAGGAAAAAGCCTATAGATACCAGTGTGGACTTGATTTCCATTGCAAGAAACGAGGCTTGCAAAAACCTAAGCGGAGCGGACCTTTCCGCATTGGTGTGTTCTTATTTCTTATGTGAATTTACTTTGTATAGCTTGTCTTTTGCCTTCACCTAACTGGTTGGTATCATTTATTAATGTATAGTTAAATGAAGCTGCTATGGTTGCTCTTGAAGAGAAACTCAAGTTAGTACCCATGCCAAGTAGTTCAGATGGAATCCCATGGACTATTAAAGCATCACATTTCGACCGGGCAATGGAGAAAATATCTCCATCAGTCTCAGACAAGGTATGACTCAAATGTTTTACCTTATGATATTACTAAATAACACAATACCTAATTTGTTACTCCCTCTGTCCCTAAATAAATGTCATAGTTGACAAGTCAATGTTATTAAGCTTTAGTTATGTTTCCTTGATTGTCCAAATCTATTCGTATGGGTATAGTGACACCTCCTATGGCATTGCAATGTTTGTGCCTATTAGAATGAGTAGTATAGGGAGAGCACCAAACTTCATACCCTCTTTTTAGTAAGGCGACATTTATTAAACGAAAATGGAAAGTAGGACATTTATTCCGGGATAGAGGGAGTACAACTGAGAAAAATTAACTTGCAAAATCATGTATTTGTATAAGAATGAGCCTTAAGCTACTCCCTCCGTCCCGAAATGAATGTCCAAAAATTGTTCAAATTTACTCTTGATCATGAGAAAATTTAAATATTGGATACTCATTTTGGGACGGAGGGAGTGCTAACGGTTAAGGTCTTTTACCATGGGGAAACTTACTGAGAACCTAGATACTCACACTTCTTTGAAGACAGGTGAACCTAATGTTCTTAAAACACTGTTACTAGACCTTGAACAAGTCTGCTTGCCACACCCCACCCCACAACAGACATACATGGTCAAAATATTTGTAGATAGAATGAATGTGGCTACTGTTTTTGGATTTTGAAGAGGAAAAATGATTATATAACCTGAGCATATCCTGGCTGAAGCAAGGAAACAAATATGCGTAAATCATGAATTTCATCATAGAGAGCCAAAATTAATATAAAATGCAACATTCGGTCTGTTCATATAGGTAATACGATAAATCCATCCACAATTGAATAGCTGTCATTCAGGGAAGCTCCTAACCGTTTATAAGTAGTTTTGGTTGAAGAGTTCTCGTGGTAGTAGATAATAGATTGATAATAAAATATCAAGGGAAGAAAAATGAAAAAAAAAAAAAAAAAAAAAAAGGGGGGGGTGTCCAGGTCTGAAATTACTAACCTTAGAAGGGTACACTACCGAGTGGAGAGAAAAAAGAATATGGACGTCTTTGTACTTTCAGATATAGTCAAATTCATACTCATGTCACCTTTTCTCGTGCGTTACAGCAAAAAGATTACTACCACCTTTTGTCAGAGAGCTTCAAAGCGGCATAAGTTAAAGTCTGGCCTCAATAAATATCATTTTCGACCGGCAAATATGGAAAGCTATGGTGGATGCTGAGCTGACAGGCTACCTCAGCGCGAGCAAAAGCTGCCCGAAAGAAGCATAGAGTGGATAGTGTAATTGTGTGAGATTTTTGGTATCAATCTCCAAAATGGTATGCATAGTAAATTATTGAATGTAGAATTGATGCAACTTACAAGCATTTCCGTATCATGGGAGATAAAAGTTTTGCAGTGGTGGGGCAGAATTTCTTTTTCATCATTCCATCATACTCCCTCCGTCCCAAAATGAATGTCCAAAAATGATTTAAATTTCACGGACATTCAATTTGGGATGGAGGTAGTACATAATTGTAGTTTCAGGTATAAAGGGACTTGTATAGTCCTTTTCTTTTGGTCTATTTTTTTTTTTTTCGAACTACCAATAATATGGTTAGAATTCAACGAACAATTATAGTGGTAGCTATTGTAGCACCAGGTTGTCATTTCTATTATCAGCATTTCATTTTTTTGATCGTGACGCTATGATCAATGTACATGTGAGGTGGAAAAGTACAACTGAGTGGTTGGTTGAAAAGTGGGGTGCTTGTCACAAGTGTTGTACTTTGATTTTCTTTCTCTTATTGATATGAGTTTATTCAATTTAGGGGGTGATGTTATATAGGCTCCCCATATTACTTTACTGAGTTGACCCTCCTTCATGCTTTGATTTGGAGTGCAATACATCGGATTAAAGCATATTTATTGAGAAGTTTATTTTTTATATATACTACATTTGTCCCAAAACGTGTCCGAATTCGCTTTTTACCTGGAGAGCGAATTCGAGACGGAGGGAGTAACATTTTTCTTCAAATTATTGTTGAGTTTTTTCAATGAGAAGTTACTTTTGTTTGTGATGATGGAGTACAAGTACCTTTTTCATGCATTGCTTCTTGTTTTGGGTAAACATGCTTTTACTTTCTTCCTTGGATATCTTGTTTACAAAAGAAATAGTTACCACTTTTAGTCTAAATAAGGTGTGTACTATATATATACTATATATATAGGTCTTTTGCCATTTTGGTCTATTTTATATTGAGAGTTATTGGAGGACACTTTGCTGATAAAATTAAAGGTGGCTCAAAGAAACTTTTTGAAATGAAGAAAGTGTGGGAATCCTAGAAAGTCAAAAACATAATATTCCCACCATTACCTAACAATTCTTTTACACAATAACTATTGTATTTTTCTTTTTGGTTGGTCTTAAAATAAGTGTTGTGTTTCTCAATAATAATAATAAGAAAAAGTTCTAGTATAATTTTATAATGGGATAATGACAATTAAGGACCTGAAATTATGAAGGGTTTTCAGTAGGGGGGTCTGATATTTATTTTCTGCCACATCAAGTCTCCAAATGCAATATTTTTGCCAGTTTTGACGATTTATGGTAGAAAATTGGTCAAGACACGTGTGCCTTGCACATGATTAATAGACTGGATTAGTTTGAATTGAATTAGTGGTAGAAATTGCAGTGGATATGGTTGACGTTAGAAAGAAATCGGGATTTATTTATTTATTTATTTTTTATTTTTATTTTTTTTTGGGGGGGGGAGGGTAGTGAGGAGAGGCACCACTAAATATTCGAGGCGGGGTGCGCAATAGCGAAGGGGAGGGGGAGCCGTAGGGGAAGGGGACTGGAGTGAGGTTGGAGGGGAGAGGGGGAGGACGACGGCGGTCGGAATGGAGAGTACCACATATTAGAGGAAGGGGGTAACAAAGCAAAAGTAGGTTTGGGGACAAAAATGAGCTTCCAATCGAACGTGTGGCTGCAACTAGAATTTGCGGTTTTATTAACATAATTATTTTTCGCTCCTTCATATTCAATATCCCAAATTTTAACCCTTGTAAACTAATATATTCCATTCAAACTGATTTAGTCTATTAATCATGTACAAGGCACACGTGACTTATCCAATTTTTCTACAACAAACATTGAAAACGCCGTTAACTGACGAAAATATTGCATTGGAAGCCTTAATGTGGCACCCAAAAAAATAAAATCAAGCGCCCTGCCGAAGACCCCCCATCCCATGATTACAGGCTCTAAGTTGTCATTATTGTATAGTTATATAAATAACATAAAAAATTAAAAAAAATAGTTAACAAATAACTGCAACTATTACAAGGATGGAGGGAATACTCCCTGAGACCTCCCGAAGGAGATCCCAAGCTCTATGCCACTCGACCAAGTCTTTTAATGAAGAAAATTTCAACCGAAAAGACAATATTTTCAATAATATATTTATAATACTAATATTGAAATTACTGCTACTCTTTCTAGCTTAAAATACTCGTTGTTTAAAGAGTTAAATTTCGTTTTAAAATATTTATAGTTTCATCATTATTCATGAAGTTTTACTTTTGTTTACCAAGTAGTATACTTTATTCATGACAGTAGAATATACATTTCATAAGCATTTAAATGTGATACTTCTTACATTCCCAGACAAATATCACGATAGACAAATTGATATTTTAACCTTTTTTTCATGTTCTAGACGAATTATATGAAGTGCATTGTTTACTTAAAGGAGGGAATAATGTATACTCCCTCCGTCCCGGACTAAGGTTCTTAGTTTGACTTTACACGGAGAATAAAAAAAAAAAATTGTGAGTATGAAAAGTAGGAGAAAGTAGGAGGGAGAAAGTGGGTTAAAAGTTTTTGTTGTGAGAATGACAAGTGGGTCACATTGTCCATTTTAGGTAATAAAGCAACTAAGAACCTTAGTCTGAGACAAACCAAAAAAGAAAGTAAAAACCTTAGTCTGGGACGGAAGGAGTACTATTTTTTTTTTTGCTGATCAATATGTGTCAGTTTTAATTAAATATTGAGTAGGTTTTTGTGGAAACTAGTTTCTCTCTAAATTACAGAAAGCCACTTTTTTTCTACTTGCAAATATTTGGCTAACATTTAAGAATGGTTTGAAAAACATGACTTTGTATAATTTACAGAGAAATTGGTTTCCCCAATATTTTGTGTTAAATATTAATATTAATTTAATTATTACAATAAAATTTTAAAAATTATTATTGATAAATGATTGGATTATTTTTTATATTTAAGAAAAAATATATTGACTATCAAAATTTAAATAAAGTTATTGTCTAGAGGGAGTTGGCAGCTACTACTATATTACTTCCTCTGTCCCGGACTAAGGTTCTTAGTTTGACTTTACACGGAGATTAAGAAAAAAAAATGTTGTGAATATGAAAAAGTAAGTAAGCCAAAGTAGGAAAGATGAAGTGTGTAGGGAGTTTCTATTGTGAGAATGACAAGTGTGTCCTATAGTCCATTTTAAGTAATAAAGCAACTAAGAACCTTAGTCTGAAACCAATCAAAAAAAAAAGTAAGAACATTAGTCTATAACGGAGGGAGTATGAAACAATATGTGGTTAGAAAAATATCATTAATGAGGTAAGAGGAAAGAGAGGATAATTTTTAATGTTTTTTTTTTTTGAGCAAAGGATAATTTTTAATGTTGAAATCTTCTCCTTGTCAATTGTCATTGTCAATATTAATGGTGGAAAAGATATGTTTATTAAATTTATTATTCCTATTATTAAGTACGATAATATTACAGCTTGAAGAATATTTGTTGAATTTATTGCTTTTTGGTTACGCTGGTCCATGCAATAACCCAATAACTTTTTTTATTAAAAAATTTAAAAAATAGATAACCCAATAACATTGTCAAGAAAAACTTTAAAATCAGTCTCTTTTTTTTTGTTATTATTATAAAATAATTATGAGCAATAATTGAAGTAATTTTTAATTATTTTAATAAAAATTATTTGTTATTGATACACCATAATAAATATTATAAATATTATTTTTTAAAATTTTATTAAGATAATTTAAAGTAACCCAAATTATTGTTAAAAGCTCATTCGTAATAACAACGAATAAAGAGAGACTAACTTTTCAAGACTTAGGGAATATGAAAACTCTGTTTGTCGAAATAAAAAAGAATTTAACATTTGAGTGTTGCCGTAAATATACTTAAAAAATTGGAAAAATTACAACTTTATTCCATGTACCAAGCTCTTAGTTACAAAAAGATAAGGTACTTTAGTTTGACAACATAATCCTACGTACTTTCATATTCGTTTACAATTTATGCAACCCCGTTAGATGATGTTAAATTTTATTAACAGAATGCTTTTGTGGTCAATCCAAAACTAACCCCATTAAAGATTTAACGGGTTTTGAACGACGGAGTCAGAGGCGGCGACGGGGTAGGATCGCCGGTGACGGAGGATCCAGATCTGAAGAGCAAGCATCGCCGGAGAAGAAGAGTAAGGGTCGCCGTCGCCGGAGAAGAGTAAGCATCGCCGGAGAAGAAGAAGCGTCGCCGGATCTTAGCTTTCTTCCATGGATTCCGGCGACTTCCATGGATTCCGGCGACTACCTTGCATATCGTTGATTTGCATTGTGTTTGATGACAAGCCCGATGTGCATCTTGGGTTGATGATTTTCTTCATGTTTTCGCCGGAGAAGAAGAAGAGTCGCCGGAGAAGAAGAAGGGTCGCCGGATCTTAGCTTTCTTCCATGGATTCCGGCGACTTCCTTGGTGGTGGTGTTGGCGTTAATGGTGGCGGCGGTGGTGTGTTGAAGGCTTTGGAAGATGAATACAAAAGGATGAAATGGATCAGAAATAAGTGTGTTAATTTGCTTTTTTTTTTTTTTAACTGTGTTGGTGTTCTATCGTTAGTATATTTAACGGGGAAAAAATCATGTTAACATTTCTGTTTTTTTTTTAACGTCCGTTAGGATAAAAAATAGTGCGTTGCATAATTTGCAACCAATGGAAAAAGTACGTATATTTAAGATGCAAGTTTGTGGTACATTGTGATGACGCCCTGGATTTCTGGGGTCACGGAGATGGAACTCCAACTTTGCTGTCTCTTGATCCTGATCACAACACAAACAAGACCACCGTTAAGACCAGGGCCGGGTTGGAATCCGGCTTAGGCCCTCGGGTGTGAGAGTAAGATCTCTGAGGAAAACCTAAGAAGAAGGTTCAATGAAGACCTTGTGTGTGTGAATAGGATACAGCACGTACCTCTCTCATGGGGGAAAAGAGGTATATATCTGACCAAGGGAAAGAAACCTGCACAAGGTATTAACCACCCTGGTACTGGGGGGACACGTGGCAAGTCCCCAGTGGATCGGTCAGGAGAGTGGCTGGGAAGGTGGCGTGTCTGTCAGGGAAGCATGGTTCCATCACCAACCGTTATGGTGTGTCAGGTACGGATAGGTGACGCCTCGCGTACGTTTGTGCCAGCTGGGCACCACGGGCTCCTCAGGATGACGGGAGGCAGACTCAACTCGGGCATATATATCAGGGAGATCGATCCCCTCGGGCTCACTAGCCCGCGTTCCTCGTCGGTTCGGCCTCCAGAGTTCAGGTCCGGTTCGGGCGTGTTAGGTCGCATTGATTTAAACCGGCGAGCATCCGGCCCTGAAGGCTCGGTCTCATCAGTGGCCCCTAACTCCGAGAGTTAGCTCATTCATGTGCGGCGCGAGGAGTTATACTTCCTAGGCTCGATTCGGGCAAATTGCAATAAATGCGGGCACGGATTGCAATGGGACGGGAGTCTTAGAATAGTGGTTGACGAAAGGACAGGTGGGGCCCCTTGTGTCAGGCTAGTGGCGTAGCCATCTGTCTATTGACATGACCAGGAACACGTCCATTAAATGCGAACCGTCATCGGTATTCGAAAAAGCAATTCCCGCCTCTTCACTTTTCGGGTTTCGATCGGGTTACCAGATATCTCGGGTCGGTCCGACCCATTTTCGGCGCTATAAATACCACGAAAGCTGAATTATTCCAAACTTTCGTAACTCCTGTCTTTCTACCTTCCAGTTCCAACGAAGACTTTGTTTCTCCGGATTACTGACTTTGAAGATCTCGTTCTCGTTCATTACTTCTAATTCACAGGTATTGCTCCGCACTTCACTTTTTCTTCTTTGTTTCGATTCGTCGTCTTAACTTCTGCCATTCTTTTCGCCGCCGTTTTTCGAGCGCGAACCCTAAAAATTTGCTCCCATCGAGCTTTCGGATTCGTACGAGAGTTGTGTGACTTCTCGTAACCTCGTGTCTTCGAGTCCAAATTCTGGCCCCTAATTTCTGAAAATTTATTGAAGTATTGTTGTATCCATGGAAGGGCTGGATTTAGGGCGTAAACTCCCTCCTGACCTGTTTGGTTGTTGCCGGAGGACCGGTGGGGTATACAGGCTCCTGTTAAATGCCTGGAAACGGCTGTCCTTGAATGAGTTTATTGCCATAGGTTTAGCGTATAGCTGGGAACCCTGGGTCTTGCCCCTGTTGTGGGAAACAGGTCCCTCCGTCCATTATGATTCCACAAGGATGAGGGTGCTGGGGGGAGAGGAACACTTGGGCATTTTTGTCATGGCTGTTTTAACTCGATTCCCCGATAATGTAGATATGGCTGGAAATGCTAGAAGGTTGGTAAGGTCGTGCGGGGAGCGTGTAGCCTCGAGTGGCCCTGATTCTCTCAGTTGGATGGACGCTCCTTTTAACGAGGACGAGCAGGCACGATCTCCGGGCTTGGCCCCTGGTGTTATTGAGGTCACGAGCAGTGCGGAGGCTTCCGATCAAGAAGTGGGGGTTGATGGTGAACCCGCTCTTGAGGATGAGGTTGGGGCGATCGTGGCTCACGGGCTAGTTGATGAGTCTGAGTCATCTGAGACACCTTCTGACCCCCGGGGGGATTTAGAGAGAATGGCCCCAGGTACAGCGCGTATGGTCAAGCGCATTCGCTCCCCGGTTCAAATATTGGCTTCCTTCCCCGAGGGGCCCGACGATAGGGTTAAGAGCCAGGCCGGAGCTTCCAGCTCTGGAGCGGGCATGGTGGAGGAGCAGGACTCCGATGATGAGTTTTTAACCGTGTACCACATCGATCGCAAAGTCTACCTTGTCGGCAGTCTCGATGATTATACCTCTCCTTCAGGAAGCAATTTGGCTGGTCCTGCCCGCGTACGGGCAGATAATATAGCTTGTGTGTTTTATCCCGTTCAATTTGAGAATGGCCTCCGGCTTCCCTTGGACCCGTTCATTTGTGAATTCCTGGAGTTTTCCAAGTGCCTTCCCATGGACTTGACTCCCAACGCGATTCGTTATCTGGTGTCTTTTATTGTTGTGAGCAGGGTATTGGGATATGAACCCTCTTTGTCCGCCTTGTACGTTTTCTTCACCCATCAGGTCACCGCGAGCAGTTTGAACCTGAAAACGAAACCTAGGTCGAAAAAGATCTTCTCTGCGGCTTCTAACAAATTCGATCAGTGGCAGAGATACCCTCTGGTGATTCAGAATCGACTCGGGTGGCCTTTTTCTAAGCCTGATAATACTTCCCCGCTGTCCATATCTTCCAAGGATTATCCCAGTTCAGATGGGGGTATCGAGCTTGCGTCCGCCATGCAGGATTACCTTGCCCGGCATACGAAGTCAGTTACTTTAGAGGACCAGACCGTGGCCGTGGTTGAACAAGTTTTCGACGTTCAAGCCATCATCAACAATGAGAGTCTTTTGGCTTACGCCGGGGTGGCCCCATGCCGAAATCCTGATTTTGAGAGCAGGGTTAACATGACTCCTATGTGGCGGGATCCTTGCTGAAGGGTTCACCAAGATTTTGCCTTCGCCCATGAATGCCCTGCTTGTCAATTGGGGGAGCAATGCCCGGATCCGGGCTTGACCGGTCTTTTTCATACTTAATCAACTGAAATTTCGTACCGGTTAGTTTATCCGATCATATCTGACTGACTGTTATTTTTACCCGCAGATCCCACTGATACCATGCCTCCCAAGAATATCAACGCTTTAAAAATGGCCGCGAAGCAGCGGGAGGCTGAGGCGAAGCAGCAGAGGCAGGCCGAAATGCATAAGGCCGAGGCCCCAGGGAGAAAACTGCCGATCACGGATCTTCTGGACAAGTCAAAGAAGGCTGTTGCAGTTGTCCCGACGACGGGTGAGCTTCCTCTACGGCCCCGCGGGAGCGGACGGGGAAAGGATTTGACAGGCTCGGGGTCTCCCACTCCCTCGCATGACGCAGGCAGAACAGTTCCCGAGGCTACGAAGAAAAGGGGTCCGAGTCCGATCGCTGACCCCTTGCCTCCAAAAAATAAACAGCCCCGTCTGGAGTCTCCTTCTCGCGGTTTTACCGTATCCTCCCCCGCCAAAGGGACCTTATGCTCGGAGCGCTTCCCCGTCGAATTAATTGAAGACAAGGACCGAGC
Organism: Campanula takesimana; assembly: GCA_026119855.1. Taxonomy (NCBI): domain Eukaryota; kingdom Viridiplantae; phylum Streptophyta; class Magnoliopsida; order Asterales; family Campanulaceae; genus Campanula; species Campanula takesimana. The sequence continues at coordinate 26,417 of JAOWBW010001248.1, forward strand.
TAAGGAGTTTGGGAAGAAGGTAGCTGAGGCCCCTGAGGTATATGGGGTTGATCTCCATAGCCGCCGCGGCTTCAATTCTTATGTTGGCGATGGGCTTCTGCACCGTATGAACTTCCCTGACTATCAACAGAAGGTGCTGTCCAAGACCAACTTCCTGACCGCCCTGGGTCACGCGGGTTTGGCTATGGCTGAGGTTAGTGTCTTACTTTCCTTGTCTAAACCGATGTGCTCTTTCTTTTTATATATCGATCCTTTGACCCTCTGATTCCTCATTCCGTTTTTAATATAATCTCCACATGCTCCTTTATTAAACAGGTTAGCAATGACCTGCTATATATGCGGTCTCAGTATGAAGCCGAAGTTGCTTTGGCCGCAGCGAGGGGGAAGAAACTGGCGGAGGCGAAAGATGAGATTGCCCGCTTGTCCAAGGTCCTGGAGGGCTCGGGAGAGGAGCTTAAAAATAAAGATGCCGAGCTGATGACTGCGGTCAAGGAGAACTCCAAACTGAGCAACGATCTCGACGCAGCTCGCGAGGCCAAAGACCGAGCGGAGGCTGAAAAAGCAACGGTTGAGTCTGAGAAGCAACGACTCGAAGCTCGCCTGGCCGAGGCTGAAAAGCGGTTGGTGGAGGAGAGGGAGAAGAACAGGAGTTTGTCTGAAAAGGTTGATGAACTGGATGGCAAGGTTTTGGACGCCATGCGGTTTGAGAAAGACCGGGAACTTGTTCTGAATGAAGAGCGAGGGAAAGTTGTGGCCGAGTTTGAGGCGTCTGATGCTTACAGAGAGAAGGTGGAGGAGGCAAGCATAGAGCAATATAACTCAGCTCTCCATACAGTAGGTCGTAATCTGGCAGCTACGGGAAAATACAGTGCGCAAGAGATTGCGATTCTTTGCTCCATTACGGCCTCAGACCCTCAATGCTTTGCCGGCCATGCTCTAGTGCCCTTTACCACGGACCAACTCTCCGAGTTACCCGAGTCTGTCAGATCAACTCTCCCTCCCGTCGCTCCGGTCATTGTCCAAGATCTTCTTTCCGCTATTGATGGCTTCAGATATTCCGCCGCGGGTACCTTGCCTCTGGTCGCAGCTTTGGAGAGGGCTTTTGGCCCCGGCGGCCTGTACATTGATGGTATGGTTCTTCCTTACTCTCCTTTTGCCTCCGCTCTTGCTGATGCTTCTCAGGATCAGTCTGGATCTGTGCCTGATACTGACGCCTCTGCCTCTGTTCCAGAGATGGAGAATGCTCCTCCCCCGGCCTTATGAAGATCAGACCGGGTTGCATCCTGGGAAATTTTTTGTAATAGTGTAGGTCCGGACATTTTTGAACAAGTGATTTTTGGTTTGTATATGTATAATTGTTTTCAGTTTTGCTATTGATTTCCTATCTTGCGTGCTCTTTTGCTATCACTCTTTTGATTACACAGCTTAAAAAGGTTTGTTCTCGCACGAGCTGTCTTTGTTTCCGCGCACGCGGTTTAGCTCGAGAGCGTATGGCCGCGCCTTCCCCCACTTTAGTCTAGCTCAAAGGCGTAGGACATGGGCCCTGCGGTCTAGCTCGAGGGCGTATGACCGCGCATCTTGGGTCTTAGGAATTTCTCAAGGAAATAATCCCACCAAGGAATCCATTCTCCCACTTTAGTCTAGCTCAAAGGCGTAGGACATGGGCCCTGCGGTTTAGCTCGAGGGCGTATGACCGCGCATCTTGGGTCTTAGGAATTTCTCAAGGAAATAATCCTACCAAGGAATACATTCTCCCACTTTAGTCTAGCTCAAAGGCGTAGGACATGGGCCCTGCGGTTTAGCTCGAGGGCGTATGACCGCGCATCTTGGGTCTTAGGAATTTCTCAAGGAAATAATCCTACCAAGGAATACATTCTCCCACTTTAGTCTAGCTCAAAGGCGTAGGACATGGGCCCTGCGGTTTAGCTCGAGGGCGTATGACCGCGCATCTTGGGTCTTAGGAATTTCTCAAGGAAATAATCCTACCAAGGAATACATTCTCCCACTTTAGTCTAGCTCAAAGGCGTAGGACATGGGCCCTGCGGTATAGCTCGAGGGCGTATGACCGCGCATCTTGGGTCTTAGGAATTTCTCAAGGAAATAATCCTACCAAGGAATCCATTCTCCCACTTTAGTCTAGCTCAAAGGCGTAGGACATGGGCCCTGCGGTATAGCTCGAGGGCGTATGACCGCGCATCTTGGGTCTTAGGAATTTCTCAAGGAAATAATCCTACCAAGGAATCCATTCTCCCACTTTAGTCTAGCTCAAAGGCGTAGGACATGGGCCCTGCGGTATAGCTCGAGGGCGTATGACCGCGCATCGTTCGTAGACTGGCAAACGGCATCCGCATCGCGGGAACGCGGTCTTGCTCGTGAGCACATGACCGCGCTTTGAGAACGAACATCCTTGAGTAATTTCAGAGAACGATAGCAGTATTATTCACTTTACTCGAATAGATTACATTGCCATTTCGTTACAATACATGAGTAATTCCACAATTTCTAACTGCTATTGATTGCAAAAAGATTTCAAGATCTACAATTGTCTTCTAAGGGTAATACTTTTTCAGATGATCACTATGCCAGGTGTTTTTCAAGTCTTTTCCTTCTGCCGTTAGAAGCCTGTAGGTTCCCTCTTTGATTATGCGGGCAATCTGATAAGGGCCTTCCCAGTTGGGCGAAAGCTTGTTGTATCCGGGCTGCCTCCCTGTGACTTCAACTTTCCTCAGAACCCAGTCTCCCACGGCAAACGATCTCTTGTTCACCCTTTTGTCATGATGGACTTTTGCCTTCTGCTTATAATTGACCATTTTTGCTCGTGCTTCCAACCGTTTTTCTTCGGTAAAGTCTAAGTCTTTTCTGCGGGCTCCCTCATTCTCTGTTTCATTAAATTGGGCGACCCTATAAGTGGGTAAGGCTACTTCCACAGGTGCGACCGCCTCTGATCCATATGTCAGGGAAAAAGGGGTTTCTCCCGTTGAGTTCCTTGTCGTGGTCCGGACAACCCATAGAGCAGTACTGAGCTCTTCCATCCAGCGACCACTCCTTCCCTTCAAACTTTTGTGCAAAGCGGTCATGAGCAACTTGTTCGCGGCCTCGGCCTGTCCATTTCCCTGCGGTCTTGCGACTGAGGATTGTCGATGTTCCACGTTGAGTCTCTTGCACTCCGCCGTGAACTTGCTTTGAAATTGGGGTCCGTGATCGGAGACAATGGCCCGCGGTAGACCAAACCGACAGAAGATGTGATTATGGACGAACTTGATGATGCTTGCTTCCGTAGTACTAGTCAGTGCTTTTGCCTCAACCCATTTTGTGAAATAGTCTACTGCCACCACTACCATTTGCGCTCCCCCGGGCGCTTTGGGATATGGCCCAATCAAATCAATCCCCCACATATCAAATGGCCAAGTCGGGACTACCAAACTCTGCTCGGTGGACGGCTGCCTTGGTATGTTGGCGAACCTCTGGCACTGGTCGCATTTGCGGACGTAGTCTTCTGCATCTCTTTTCATTGTTGGCCAATAATACCCGAGGAATCTGATTTTGTCGGATAGTGTTCGGGCTCCGGGATGTCCTCCACACACGCCTTCGTGAACTTCGTATAACAGGTTGGTAACTGTTCCGGACCTGACACACCTCAGCAGTGGTTTGGTAAAGGATCTCCGATAAAGCACGCCATCAATAATCGTGTATCTAGCGGCCTGTTTCATCAAGACTTTTGCCCGGTCAGGGTCGTTGGGGAGGGTTTGCCGCTCGATATATTCCCTGATCTCGTCAACCCAATCTTTTTCCGAATCTCCAATTTGGTGGAATTCTATCCTGTCAATGGCTGGGCGCTCTGTGAACTCTATCCAGCAGTCCACACTAAGCTTGGCAATGTCCTCGTTTGTGATCCTGGAAAGCAAGTCCGCCTCGGAATTTTCAGCCCGGTTAACTTGGTTCAGCTCATGGTATTCGAATTCCTTTAACAAGTTTGTCGCGAGCTCTTTGTATCCGACCAAAACCGGGTGATTTGTCTCGTATTCCCCTTTCACCTGGTTTATTACTAGTTGTGAGTCACTCTTCACGACCAGCTTCGATACTTTCATGTCCCGGGCTAATTCCAAACCCGCTATCAATGCCTCGTACTCGGCCTGATTGTTTGAGACCGCGAACTTAAACCTCAAGGCTCGCTTGAACCTTTGACCCTCCGGGGCGGTCAAGAGAATTCCGGCGCCGCTGACAGTCTTTCCGGCGGATCCATCTACACTTAACGACCAGCAATTTTTCGGTCTCTCCCCTGCAACTATTGCCTTCTCGCCTCTCTTTTTCTTCTTCTTTGCGGGTTGGGTTTTGTCCGGCTCGCTCTCCTTTAATTCAAATGTGGTCTCTGCCACAAAGTCCGCCAGTGCCTGCGCCTTGATGGCCTTCCGCGGGGAGTAGGTAATCTGGAATTCAGTCAGCTCAATGGACCACGATAGCATTCTCCCCGAGGATTCGGGCTTATGGAGTATCTTTTTCAGCGGGGTGTCTGAATAAACCGTGATTGGGTGGGCGATGAAGTATGCCCGCAGCTTCCGAGCGGCCATGAGCAAGGCGAAAGCTAGCTTTTCAATGTTTAGATAGCGGCCTTCCACAGCAGAAAGTGCCTTGGAGACATAGTACACGGGTTTCTGAAGTTTGCCCTGTTCCCTTACCAAAACAGCGGCCACAGCATAATCTGTTGCGGCCAAGAACACATAGAGTTCCTCCCCAAATACCGGGCTGCTCAATAGCGGCGGCTTTCCCAGGTAAGCTTTTATTTGCTCGAAAGCGTTCTGGCAGTCCTCGTTCCACTCGAAGCCCTTCTCTCCTCCTCCTTTTAAAGTTTTGAAGAAAGGCAGGCACTTTTCGGCTGACTTAGCAATGAATCTTCCCAAAGCCGTAATGCGGCCATTAAGCTTCTGCACCTCCTTAACGCATCTGGGGGGCTGCATGCTTATCAACGCCGTGATTTTCTCGGGGTTTGCTTCGATCCCTCTTTGGTTTACCATGAACCCCAAAAATTTGCCTGCCTTTACTCCGAAAGCGCACTTGGAGGGATTAAGCTTCATGTTATTTTCCCGGAGGTTGGTGAAGGTTTCTGCCATATCGATGTCGTGAGAGGTCTCCTTGGTCTTGATAACCATATCGTCGATGTAATCCTCCAGGTTCCGGCCTAATTGATCATCAAAGACGATTCCTACCATCCTTTGATACGTACCGCCCGCGTTCTTGAGGCCAAATGGCATGTTGTTAAATGTGTAGGTTTTGCCCGCGGCATAGAAAGCGCATGAAGGGACGTCATCCTCCTTCATTTTGATCTGATGGTAGCCCGAGTACGCATCTATAAAGCTTAACACCCTATGCCCGGCGATAGAGTCTACTAATTGGTCGATCCGGGGAAGAGGGTAACAATCCTTAGGGCAGGCCTTGTTCAAATCGGTGAAATCCACGCACATCCTCCACTTTCCATTTGCTTTGGTTACCATGACGACGTTGGCTAACCACTTCGGGTATTTGATCGGGCTTATGATTCCTGCTTTCAGCAGTTTATCTACCTCGATTCTGATCGCCGCTTTCTTCTCCGGTGAAAAGTATCTTTCTTTCTGGAGGACCCGGGTAAATGTGGGATCGACATTCAGCTCATGCTCGATGACCTCTCTACTTATCCCCTTCATATCTTCGACGGTCCAGGCAAATATATCCGTGCTTCTCCGCAGCAGCTCGATCAGAATCTTCCTTTCTTCTGCGGGAATTTCCAGCCCGACCTTGACCGTTTGTTCGGGGTAAGCGGGGTTTATGACTACATCCTCCAGAGCATCGTTGGGGCGGATGTCCCTTATTTCCCTGTCGTGCAGCGAATCAATCACGATGTCTATCTGCTCGGTCTTTGCGGCAATACGACGGGCTCTCCTACTCCGTTTAAATTCTGCCCGTGTTGAGTGGAATGACAGAGTTCTAATCATGGCCGCCTCCTCGGTCCTGTTGCCGTTGGTTTTGACCTTTTTTGGCTCCCTCGGGCTTACCAATCTTGTCCCCATCGCGCTCTCCCTTCTTTTCTTCTCTATTATTTTGAGAAAAAGCTCGGGCTTGTTCTCGATGCATGCTATCCCTGCGGGGGTGCTGAACTTGATCTTCTGGTGAGGGATTGACGCAACGATTCCTAGGGCAGCCTGAGCGGTCACTCCCAAGATTGCGTTGTACTGCGATTTCAGATCGATCACCATGAACGTGACGCGGGCTGTTTTCTCGAACGGCCTCTCTCCAATGGTCACTTCGAAGTCAATGGTCCCTTTTGCGTAGACCGTATGATTCGTGAACCCTTCCAACAAGCCCGCATATGGGGTTAAGTGCGCCTCGGACATCCCCATTTCTTCTAAACAATGGAAGTAAAGTATGTCCCGTGAAGCCCCGGTATCAATGAGGACCCTCCCAATATCTGCTCTACCAATAGCCATCTTGATTGTCAATGGCTGTGTTGAATGGAAGAGGGTGGAGGCCAGCTCGCTCCTCTTGAACCCGATCATTTCCTCCTGCTCGGGCGGGTATGCCGGTATCAGGAACACCTTTTCCAATTTCTTGATCTGAATAGAGAGCTGGGTGTTGCTCGGGGCTTCTTCCCCGATATACTGGATGTCGTAGCGTTTTTCCCCGTCGGCGTCGTTATCCCTAACGTATTGGACATGTCCTCGTGGGGCTGCTCCTTTATTGCTGGGCCCCTCAATCCACTTTTTCAATTCTCCGGCCTCGACTTTCTGTTGTATTATCTTCTTCATCTGAAAACACTCATCCGTGTTATGCCCGTGGCTCTCATGGTAGCCGCACCACTTCTTCTTGTTCGCCTCATAAGGCTTTCTTTCTAGGGGTGGGGGAGGAGGCAGGGCTTCTGCCCGCAGGATCTCAGTCCTTGGGGCTATCAGAGGAGTGAAGGTGTTGTCAGCTCTTTTAAAATTGGTCGCGCCCCTCGGTCTTCCTCTATTTCGGCCGCCACTGCCCCCCGAATAGCCTGCGTGGTACCTCGAGTCATGAGCGGGCTCGAGCCTATCCCTTACGCTCCTGCGGGCATCTTCCATGAACGAGGGCTCAACTCCGGCCATGGCAATGGCTCGATTGTACATTTCCTCCGTTCCCTCGGGTTTTCGACAAGCGAACTCTTGCCTCAAGGTATAGGATGTCAATCCTCCCAAGAAGCACAGCTCGATGTCATTTCTCGTTAGGTCCACGATTTGTTTGGTCATTTTTCGAAACCGTGTAATGTACGCTTTCGTACTTTCCCCGGGATATTGCTTCACACCGCATAAGTCCGATTTCGGCCTTGCAACCTCCCCAGCGCCCGCGAACGAATTCAGGAACGACGTCCGCAATTGCTCGTAGCTGCAAATGGAGCGGGGTTTATGGGCCAACAACCATCCCAGCGCCTTCCCCTTGAAGGTGGAGGCTAGAGCCTTGCATTTTACGGCCTCATCCGTTGAAAATAGAGCCATCTGCCCTTCAAACCGCCCAACGTGGCTTTTGGAGTTAGACGAGCCGTCATAAGCGTCTAGCGTGGGGACTTTTCCCCGCTGGATTGGGGAATCAGCTATCCAGGAGGCAAAAGCATCTATGGGTCCAATGCACTTTGCCACACTTTGCTTAGACTCCCATAGGTCCCTGATCATCCCCTGGACCTTGTAGTCAATCTCTTCCCCGGTTTTCACCTTTTTTGCCGTCCCCGCAAATTGCTCTCCGGTTCTAACAGTTGCTTTTCCCTTGTAGTGGCCTTTGGACCTTCTAGGTTGAGACTCTCCTTCATCACTCTTTCTCCCTTCCTCTCCTTCTTCGTCGTCGTCCTCCACAACGATCGTTCTTTTCTTCTTTCCCTCCACCCTGCTGGCTATGCTTTTAGAACCATGAGTTTTTGATCTTTCAAGAGGGATTCCCGTGTCAGCCTCGGCATTGAATAGCTCTTCCAGGGACAGGTTTAACTGAAGCCCTTCCGCTACTAGATCCTGCCTGTCTTTCAGGAGTTGGATTTTCTTTTGAATCTGCTCAGGGGTGAGGGGAGTGACGGGGATTTTCTGCGCCTTGCGTGCTTTTGATGTTTCGATACGACCTCTCAGACCCGCCTCTCTTCTGGCTTTCTGAGAGGGAGTGCCCGAGCAACCACTAGGCGCCTTGTCTCCCAATCTGGCAAAGATGGATCCTTGAGGAGCTTGTTTCGAAGGGCTAGCATTTGGGTTCGAGATTTCTTTCCCAGTCATTGTAAATATTTGGAATGCCGAGTGTATTTTTAGAACCGTAGAAACAAAAGAATGGCTTCGAACGGTGGAAACTCAAGATGAGATAGGCTGGGAATTCGAAAGAACCCAGAAGATTGCACTAGGAAGATTTTCGTTTCCCGGCAATGGAACCACTGATGACGCCCTGGATTTCTGGGGTCACGGAGATGGAACTCCAACTTTGCTGTCTCTTGATCCTGATCACAACACAAACAAGACCACCGTTAAGACCAGGGCCGGGTTGGAATCCGGCTTAGGCCCTCGGGTGTGAGAGTAAGATCTCTGAGGAAAACCTAAGAAGAAGGTTCAATGAAGACCTTGTGTGTGTGAATAGGATAGAGCACGTACCTCTCTCATGGGGGAAAAGAGGTATATATCTGACCAAGGGAAAGAAACCTGCACAAGGTATTAACCACCCTGGTACTGGGGGGACACGTGGCAAGTCCCCAGTGGATCGGTCAGGAGAGTGGCTGGGAAGGTGGCGTGTCTGTCAGGGAAGCATGGTTCCATCACCAACCGTTATGGTGTGTCAGGTACGGATAGGTGACGCCTCGCGTACGTTTGTGCCAGCTGGGCACCACGGGCTCCTCAGGATGACGGGAGGCAGACTCAACTCGGGCATATATATCAGGGAGATCGATCCCCTCCGGCTCACTAGCCCGCGTTCCTCGTCGGTTCGGCCTCCAGAGTTCAGGTCCGGTTCGGGCGCGTTAGGTCGCATTGATTTAAACCGGCGAGCATCCGGCCCTGAAGGCTCGGTCTCATCACATTGCATAAATTGTAACCAAAACTAAAGTACATGGTATATTTTTGTCGATTGGCCAAAAATTAAATGATACAACAATGTGAAGCACATAACAACAATTTTACGCGTGTGAATAAACAACACTCATCGAATAATTAACGAAAACACAGTGGCATTTTTGTAATTAAGGAAACTGACACCAAAGGAAGATTTTTTTTTTTTAAAAAAAAAAAAAAAAAAAAAAGGGGCATCCTACTATGGCCGGTCGTCCTCTTCCGCTGCCACCATTAACGCAGACTCCGCTCTCTTCTTCATTCTCTCTCTCAACCTATACATACAGTCTATACTTATACATATAAATATTTAGAGAAATTCACTCTCAATCCCACAATCCTCATTTCTTGATACACAAACAACCCCCATCGCTTATTGAGAGAGAAAGCCAAGCAAGGGAAATCAATTTGGAATTCCTCAATCGAAAAAGAAAAAACCCAATTGAGAAAACAAAGATTGAAGATCAATGTTTGGATTGGGTGACGACTAAAAAAATTGTACTTTATTAGGGTTACAGAGAGATGATGTTGTAATGCATCAAAAGAAATCGGAAGTTCAGATCGGAAAAGATAGCACCGGTGTCTCTTCCGATTTCAATCCAACTCCCCCTCTACTCCTCCACCACCCAATTTTCCCCTCTGATTCATCGCCGCCACAATCGACAACTGCAGCCGGAACACCAACATCAGCAGCCGCGGCGGCGAACAACCCTCAAATTTTCATACCCTTGTCGCAGGATGATTCCGCCGCCACTACTCCGATTGCGGCTTCGACGCCCAAAACCACGCCTCACAAGCGGCCTCTCACTTTGAATAACAACAATTTTACGAATTCTCTATCGAAACCCCCGACTCTATCCAATTCCCTCCACCAGTACCCTCATTACTATCATGCCCCCCATCGCGGGGGCGGCGTTTTTTCGACGAAATCAACTAAGAAATCTCCGGTAGCGTCAGCAACCGCCACCGCGTTTAAGTTCCTCCACCGCCTCCGCCGTCTACGTTCTCACCTCCGGTTCATCCTCCTATTATCTCTACCGTTTTTCTATTTTTTGGTTTCTCATCCTAGTCACTCTTTCTTCCTTGATTTCCTTTCTGCTTTTGCATTTTCAGCTGCTTTGTTGTTTTCCCTCAATCTTGCCCTCCCTAGATTACCTTCAATTCGTCTGTTTTTGGCTCGGTCTTTCCCAATTAAGCTCTCTTGCTCATCCCACGTGTCCAGGCCGCCATTGCCGGTGTTTTGGTCAATTGGGTCAAGGCCAAAAGTAGAAAAGAGAGTGAATTCTGGGTGTTGGGTGCAAGCCTATACTAATGGGGACGTTTATGAAGGGGAATTTCATAAGGGAAAGTGTTCAGGTTCTGGGGTGTACTATTATTACATGAGTGGAAGGTATGAGGGAGATTGGGTTGATGGAAAATATGATGGATATGGGGTCGAGACTTGGGCTAGGGGAAGCCGGTATCGTGGGCAGTATAGGCAAGGTTTAAGACATGGATTTGGGGTGTATAGGTTTTATACGGGCGATGTTTATGCTGGAGAATGGTCTAATGGTCAAAGTCATGGATGTGGTGTTCATACTTGCGAGGATGGTAGCCGTTATGTTGGGGAGTTCAAGTGGGGCGTTAAGCATGGGCTTGGACATTATCATTTTAGGTAATTTCTGGACATTATCATTTTATTTCTACTTAATAGTTTGTTATATTTGGTATTTCTTTAGATTGTGTGGTTTGTCTTTTTAATGTGTTTCTTCATTACATTTATTGGGTGAGCATTGCGTTTTGCGTGGATTTAAATAAATTGTTCATTTGTTGTGATAGTTTCAGTAAGTTTGGACGTGAAACATAAGCAATTTAGTATGTATGGGTAGCTTATACAGCATCGGAGTTGGTAGATTGATACGCATCGCAGATGTCTCCTGCAAGACATGTTCCAGTTTTCTGTTTGCTGATTGTACATGTGTTTGGTCCCTAATGTTTTATAAAGATGGATTCATGGTTAAAAAAGTACCTTTAAATTAATGCTCGTATTTCACACGTTTTCGGAATATGAACGTTAACCTGCCTTCAGTTGAAAACTCTTTTTAATGTTCATAGATGTAAGTAACTGCTTTTACTGTTCGACATCTCATGTCACCATAGGGTTGTGCACTCAAGCAGCCCTATGTCTAAGGGGCAGCTGTTCCCATATCATTTGTAATATTTACCTATTTTGTATTCGTAAATTTTGAATATTAAGTTAGTTTCACCACTAAAAATTACTCCCTCTGTCCCACCTCACTTGAGACCTAAGAGGTGGGCACAATAACTAAGAAAAAAAAGAATAAAATAAGGAAAATGTGTGGTAGAAAATGAAGAGAGAGAATGAGTGGGGTAAATAGTAGTGTTAGTTGAATAAATTGAGTGGTGGAAAATGAAGAGAGAAAATGAGTTGTGGGGTAGATTCAATATAAAATAATTAAAAGTTCGCTATTTTGGGGAGGTTTCAAGTGAGCTGGGACGGACCAAAATGGAAATAAGTCTCAAGTGAGCTGGGACGGAGGGAGTATATACTTGCCCCCCTATAAACTAAATATAGGTATTACATTATATTATATCATATTTAACGTAATCTTGACTCGTTTTTTTTTAAAAAAAAAACTTGGCTCTGCAACTGTATGCACTTGTGCTGCCATTGCCTAATACAAGTGGTGCTTCTTGCTTAAGCAGATTTAACATCAAGGACGTCAAATTATTGTGGGACTAAGACATTACTGTTGTTGTATTGATTAGGCTCATCATTGACTTTCCTGAACTCCGGTACTTTAGTTATAAGTGATAATTATTCTAGGACGGAATATGAACTTTGAAGGCCTGGTTCAGTTTTCTTTGTCGAAGGGGATCACAGGGTGAAGCAATATAATCGACTGATGTTTCTTGAACCTTGTACAGTCTCTATCCACAGTTAGATCCCTTACCTAAGTCCAATGTTTTGTCAAGTGATTAATTCTTACTGTATTATAAAAATTACTTGTCAATGGGTAATGGGAATAGAAACCAGATTCTTATTGAAAAGATTATATTAACCTAATATCAAGGTTCACCTGATGGTTGCTTTTTTTATTTTTTGAAAAGTTTGTTTTTTCTGCGAGGCTTTTGACAAAAAACTTAAATTATAAAATACTTGAGGTGCCCTGTTGAACTTTTGGAGGTACATGAATTACACAGGAGAAATATTAGACCCACAAACTAGTATATTTTTCCACTATCTATTTGTATACTCTTGTTTCTGTCGGTGTGTATGTCTGTTTGTGTTGGGTGCAACGGAGATTTAGGTTGTTGAATATGCATGAGATCAGTCACTTCAATGGGTGGCTGGTTATATCTTCAGAATTGTGGGCAAGCAAACGACTTTTCTTTGAAATTAGGAGCTTTTTGTCATAAATATCACTCTTTCAATTTCATAACATTTGTCATAATATTTCTTCTTGGGTAGAAAGTTTTGTAACATGAGTATAGCTACAGAAGCATAAAATACAAAATGTTTAATATTTAATTTGCATTACTATGTAGTACCATACAATTATGAATTCATCAATGTTACATTGTACAACAATTTGGTGCACACTAATTTTCTCTGGATACATATTATTGTCCACGTGAAAAGGCCACCAAGGTTGTATTTCTAAGCTTTTCTCTTTCAAGTAAGGATCCATGAATATTTTGACATTGTTGAAGAAGCTATGCGGAAATCTGTGGTTGCTTACCTTCTACGTCGTCTTAATAGTTAATACCATAGTTAGTGTTGTTGGCTTAGGTGCATGGCTGCATGATCTTGTAACAAACTGATGAGTTGGGTAATATTTGTGTTTCTGAAGCTATTTAGGATAATTTTGTTTTGAGTCATAAGTCATGTCTCATGTGGGCTTGTATATACTCCCTCCGTCCCATAATAAGGGGCTCATATTTCCTTTTTGGGTGTCCCATTAATAGGTCACATTATCAAAAATGGATATATTTTTATAATCATTATTATACTCTATACCTCATTTGTCATACTCACTTAAATTGTGGGCCACACTTGCAAATCCCTCCCACTTATCATACTCACAACCACTTTCTTACCCACAATACTTTGGAATATATATACTCCCTCCGTCCCATAATAAGGGGCACAAATTTCGTCTTTGGTTGTCCCATTAGTAAGTCACAATACCCAAAATGGAAATTTAAAAGTTACTTTTTTGTTCAATGGGAGTATGGGACCCACTTGTCATGCTCACAACAACTATCCACTTACTATTTCCTCCCCACTTTTTCTCTCCTACCTCACTTTTCATATGCAAAACAACTACTCCACTATTATTACTTTTTAATATATTATATATATATTCTCTCCTTAAATTCCGTGCATGGTCAATTTTGTGCCTCTTATTGTGGGACGGGAGGGAGTATATTTTCTCCTTAATTCCCGCGTACCAATTTTCTGCCCCTTAATATGGAGTTTATTGCAAAAGTGACATGCGTACTTTGTGCAATATATCAATTTGACTCGCGTACTTAATAAACATCAAATGTGACATGCTTACTTATGATTGACAAGATTTTTAGACTAATTTTTAACGCCCGTTAAATTTTTAACGGGATGGTCCATGTAATCTCCCAAATCGACCTAAATTGCTAACAGGCGTTAGTAAATGTTAACAAACACTAATAAGTTAACAAATATTACAATCGAAAATTTCAAATTGACCCTTATAAATTAAGGGGTGATTTTGGTACTCAAATTTAATCTTCTTCCTCAAATCCTCTTTAGGGCACTCACAGTCAAATTCCTACACCACCATAACAACCATTTGGCTGCCATCTCACACCCTGCAGCTCCTCCATCTAACAACACCCAAGTGCCCCCTTCTCCGCCATCGTCATACCTCCACAGCCTAACCAGACAAACCCACCACCATAGTTTTCGGCAACTACCTATAACCATCTGGCCGCCAAGTAGACTACATCTCAAAGCACCAAAACCGATCCCTAAACTCAAATCATTGAACCAATTACCTAAAAACCCAGATGCCATCACAAAGTTCTTGAACCCAGTTGATAAAATTAAATTCTTGAAAACAATGATTTGTGAACAGAAACCACGAAAACAGATTTGCACCCACCTTTTTAAACACTGTGATTCAACGGAAGAGTGTGGGTGTGCAGTGTTGTTGTGAGACGGAACAGTGAAGAGGGAAACTGCCGGCATTGAAAGTGTGGTCAGCTTGTAGTTGACGGCGACGAGGAGAGAGGTCGGGACAGGATTGAGCCGGCGTTTGTTGAAATTGGGAACGAGAATAGGAGCCGCATATTAATGTTGACAGAGAGAAGAACAGAGGCGGATTTTGGCGGCGGTGGTGATGTCCGGAGAACGAGTACGGCCGGCGATGGGGAAATTGGTGAAGGCCGGCAATGGTGATAATGACCAGTGGAGGGAGTATGGCCAGATCTGGCGTTCGGATGGCTGCGGAAGGAGATCTGGAACTGGGCTTGAGAGGTGTATGTAGAGATTGAAGTGTTGATTCACGGATTAGGGCTTCGACCGCCTTGTGAATTAATTCGAGTGGCCGGAGAGGATGGATTGATGCGGTGGTTGGAGCGAGCACGGTGGCGGATGGTGGGGTTGGAAACGCCTGCAGGGGTGGTGACCGGCGGGTATGGAGATGCAGAGAGGAGCGGGGAGGGAGATGAGATGAGGGAGATTCGCCGGCCGTGGAAAGTGAGAGTTCGCGGCGAAGGAGAGGGGAGGTGAAGACTGAAGAGTTAATGTTTAACAATAAAGACCTTTTATTTTGGTCTATTAACACATTTACTTTTTTTATTTTGAACTTAGCGATCGTTAACATTCACTAACGTCTGTTAGCAATTTAGGTCGATTTGGGAGCTTACATGGACTGTCCCGTTAAAAATTTACCGGAAATTAAAAATTAGTTTAAAAATCTTGCCAATCATAAGTACGCACATCACATTTGATGTTTATTAAGTACGCGAGTCAAATTGATATATTGCACAAAGTACGCATGTCACTTTTGCAATAAACTCCCTTAATATGAGACGAAGGGAGTATTATATATTTTCTACATATGTCAGTATTTTATATGCATGAATTAAGTTAACAGATGTCAAATGCTAAACCTAATATATAGTGATAAGGTAAAATGACCGCTAGTATGAAAGCCATGGTCTGTTATTGCATGGATGTAACCCTTTTCTTCATATGTAGGAATGGGGATAGATATGCAGGAGAATATTTTGCAGACAAGATGCATGGATTTGGCGTTTATAGCTTTGGAAATGGGCATAGGTATGAAGGAGCCTGGCATGAGGGGAGAAGGCAAGGGCTTGGAATGTACACTTTCAGAAATGGGGAAACCCAACCTGGCCACTGGCAAAATGGGATTCTCGACGTTCCAAGCACACAAAGCTCAATCTACCCTGTATCACCTGTTGCTGTTTACCATTCGAAAGTGCTCAATGCAGTTCAGGTATTCCTATCTTGATTCAAATTTTCCCCAATGTTAAAACATCAATCTTTCTGCATTCTCGTTGACTAGTACTCAAAGTGCAAATAATGCATGTGTGATTTGATTTACAGAGATATTTTCACTACAATTCAATTTAAAAGAAAATCACTGTGAAAAAAGTTAAACCCCCCCCCCCTGGATATTTACTCTACAACAATCGCTCAATTTTGGAAGACAACAAAAATGATACTGCCTCTGTCCTTAAGTGGATGTCCATTTTCAAGAATTTTTTGTCCCTAAATGTCTTTTTGGGGAATAACTTTGTCCATAATGATTTTTTACCGATTTTTTTTTCACCAACTCTCTTTATACTGGGATTACAATAAAGCATATGAATCTTTGCCACTAAATTGTATAAAAGTAGAGATTATCAAAATGTTCCTTGAATTTAAATTAGGACATTCATTTAGGGACGGAGGGAGTATGATTTTAATGGAGATGTTTTTGCTCTATAATAGTAACAATGATTTCGAGAGAGGAGAGTTCCTTTGCTTCAAGGAATCTTAAATCTTGAGAACCCTTGAGTCATAGTCATGTCATTTACATTGATTAATCGAGAAGAGTTTTGTGACTGGCATCTCTCTTCTTTAATGCTATCAGGAAGCAAGACGAGCAGCAGAGAAAGCATATGAGGTGGGGAAAGTGGATGAAAGGGTGAGCAGAGCAGTAGCAGCAGCTAACAGAGCAGGCAATGCAGCACGAGTAGCAGCTGTCAAGGCCGTCCAAAAACAAAGGCACCACCACCGGAGAAACAGTGACGACATTCCCTTGCCTATAGTACAGGACTTCCATCTAGCCCAGTTGCCTGTGTGAACCACATGATGAGTTTATTAGAAGTCCATGCGTTTTTCTTCTTCTTCGTGTTCTTTATTGGTGTTGCATTTTCTTTTTGAAAAAAAAAAATCTTCCTTGAGAGCTGCCAATAGCGGATGTGTCTTTCTAGGAAAAAACGTGCTTTCTGACAGGTGAGAGAGGCTTATTTGTCAAGCAGATTGGTGTTTTTGGCTCCAATTTTGTGTTCGGCAATAGGAAGTTGATTGGGAAGGAAGAGGAGGAGTGGCAGTAATCAGTTTTACAAGTTTTTTTTTTTTTTTTTCCCGTGTAAAGTTAGGTAGGTAAGTGGTGGCGACAAAGAGGAAGCCTAATCCCTGCCAGCCTTGTTGTTGTATGTGCGTTACTCGCTAGTAAGAACTGTTGTAACTTCATCAGTTGAACGTTTATGTTCTTACATGCATGCACACGGGCTCGTGTGCTGAATGCCAAGCTGTAAAAAAGGTCTAGGTATAAAATGCCGACTTTTGGGTCTAGGTATAAAATGCACACGGCCATTTTATACCTAGAGTACAACTGTTGTAACTCCCTCCTTTTTTGGGTAATTTTTGTTTGGTAACCTATCTAGGAGCTTAAATATGTCTGCACTTGTGTGCTTTAGACCCGTCTCAGGTTTTGTGACGGGTTGTTTGTGATGAATGACACTTCTGAATGGCATAAAAATGCCGACTTTTGGGTCATTCTGATGCCTCATTAAGCCCAAACTAATAGGCCTTGAGTCTGTAGTTTGAGGCGCAAACATGCAGTACCCTCTTACTTCCTTTCATGTCAAATAAGATTTGGTGCTTCCAAGATCTTCTCGCATCTCCTCTTACCTCGGTTTGCATGTTCATAATGAGAACCTGAAAATTCAATTGAAACTGGAAAGTCTCCAGATTAGATTGTAGGTAAAGGTCCTGTTACTGATATAGTCAGTTCATCTGAAAACACAAGTACAAAGTTGGCATGAGAGAATTCAATAAATTCACGCGGGCAGAAGAATTTGAGAGAAATGAGAAAATAAGGATGCATAACTCAAAATAGAAGAATATCATAACACCAACTTTCAAAATAAATAGTACCAAATAACTCCATTTGTAGTAAATCTCCGAAATCCAAAACATGCATAAGATCCCAAGTCTAAAAAAACACTTGCAACTGGGTATTTAACTAAATAAAAGTTTCCAACTCTGTCGTCGATAACAAGATAGAGTTAATTCACTTCAACTCGGTCTAACTCTCTGTCTGCTCCCTCAGCCTACGGATGGTACTCCTAACAGTCACGGCACTAGCAGTGCTGTCAAAAATACAAACAGAACCACAGAAGCATTAGTGCCATAACAAGACTAAAAACTAAAACATCAAAACAGAAAATAATACTCCCTCCGTCCCAAAAAGACCATTTGACTATTCAAACATTTTAAGAAAATGAAAACTTGCTTAACGCCATGTTTTGTTTGTGCACTTTTAAACCCAAATTGTAGAAATGGGAAGAACTTATGGACACAATGAGAAATGGCAAATGGAAGATCATTTTGGGACAGAGGGGACTTAATAAATGATGAAATGAATAGTCAGAAACAGAATTATTACTTCAATGTATAAGCACCACCAGCTTTGACCTTGCCACAGTCCTTGCATCCCCAAATGCCCACAGCCTTCCTTTTTACTGCGTACTGTAAAAGTGGAGCTTCTAATAAGAAAATTGCACGGGCATTCAGTAAAGCCTAAAGTAAGTGTGAACACAAAAAAGATGCATACCTTCCCGCAGAATTCACAGAAGTATTTGCTGTGCTGGCTGACTTCCATTTTCTTGATCTGCTTTCGCAGACTAGCTCCATAACGTGTACCTAAAATGACGCCCATGAACAAAATAAGAAACAAATGCAAGAGGCATGCACCTGGGGGTATTCAAGCTCCAAAAGGCCATCAAGTACGAAATTAAAGGAATTAGAATACCCCGACACTTTTTTTGTACATAATAGAACTACTGATTTTCGAACATTAGACAGTTACTTGCTACCATAGTGTAACATAAGTAATCTTTCATTAGATAGATAGTCATTTCAATGCCTAAACCACTCTAGAAATTTGAGGCAAGTGGAAACCCCAGAAGGTTAACATAACACATAGTTTGTAGATAGGCATACAGCTTTTCTGATTACAATGCAATCATCAAGCATGGACATAATTTCACTACTACACTAAAGAACCAAAAATAGTACACACATTTTAGAGAGGGGGGAAAACGAATCATAAGCACATACCGTACTTCCCGACAATACCAGCCTTCTTGGTTCTTTTTGTCTGCATAACAACATTAGTAAGCAAATGTTATGAACACCAAATACCCATTTCAGCTTCTCAATACAAGTACAAAGGTAGTTATGCAAGGAAACCAAAGAAAAATGAAATTTAACATCTCACACAATTTGAGTTTCTTTCTTTAGATATAAAGGAGACCATTATAAATATAGACAAGGTACTAAAGAAACGAAAACAAAGAGCTTCCACATTGGTCTTGCTCACTACACAAGGACCAAAACAGAAAAACGTCCTAGGATAGCTTAACATCATACAAGAACTGAAGTGGAAACCAATTGGAAGCTTCAAAAGACTAGTATTACTGATACAAGAGCATTAGCATTGACCTAAAGTAAGATTCTACATCACATGGAACAGATTGTAGTTTATCCCAAACATTTCAAAGCCCTAATAATCGCATGGCTGGACTGAAGGCAAGAGCAAACAAGAATAGAATAAAAAATAGCAACATAAACTGATAAAATAAAAATAGTCCCTCTGTCCTTAAATGAATGTCCGTTTTCAATATTTGTACCAAAATGAATGTCTTTCTTGAAAATAACATTGTCTCTAAATTGTCTATAAAGTGAACATTTTCCTGATGTCCCTTAAACTGAAATTTCGAAATTCGACATTCAGTTAGGGATGTAGGGAGTAAAAATTAATATCTGTACAAGATTTCTGCAAGAAGTGAATCTCAAAAATCTTCAGCTGACTGCAACAACATCAATTCAATTAAAAAACCTCACGGATCATGAAGCTAATACTATTTCACTTAAAGATTGATTTTTTACGTGCCACGATGACAATCAATTCTACAACAACAAAAGCACCGAAAAGAACAACATAATTAAAACACCAAGAACACGGGAAATCGAAAAATGAAAATCAATCTTAGCTCAGATTTTGGGACAAAAATCGATTATATTAGTTAAGATTGATTATATTCAAACAAAATTGGCTATACAGATCATCTATAATAAGTTCACGAGAGCGAAAGAGTACCATCTTGGTAGAGATATCAACGGAGACGGCCGGCGGCGAGTTGAGAAGTAAGAAGCAAAACCCTAATCGCAAAGAAGGATAGGGAAGCCGTTAAGAAGAAGATTATATAGTCTCGGAAAATATATTGTTAAATACAATTTGGGCTTTAACTTAAAAAGCCCGTTTTATGAACTGGACCCAGCCCTAAAACATTTCAAGGCCTTCATTTTCATTCACTAATTATAACTTTAATATTAATATTGGCCACACCCTCGGTGAGCTCTAGCCTCTAGGGTTCGATCCCTTTCTTCTCCTCTTTCTGACGTGGACATCGTCAAAAAAATATTAATACTGTAGAAGTTAATGACAATTTAGACTTTTAAATCATATAGCACACTTTCAATCGAACTCTGAATAATTGTTTTTGCCACAACAGACAATGAAGAAAAAAATGTTGGCCAAATAAAGGCCTTTTTGATGGTTTTCATTACAAAAGTCAGTTAAATAGCATGTCATTGCACGTGACTAACAAATAGGTTAGTTTGAAGTTATATTCTTTGAAGGTGTTTATGAAAATTTAAAAACTACTAGGGTTGGGAATCAAAATTTCTGAAACATTAAATAAGAAACTTAAAATAAATATTTTATTTTTTTGGAGCAAAATAATTTCTTGTTTTATGTAATTATTAATGTTCTTTTTGAAAATCAAATAAATATTTCATTAAAATATTCATAAATAATTACATTTTTTTTACATTAATGATATAGAATAGTGATAATAAAGTATTAAATTGACTATTATGTTGGCATCCCCTTGCATGAAGGGTGACATCAAATTAGGGGTATCCAAGAAAACCGTACCAAAACCGAAAATTCGAAACTGATGATACTATTAAGTGTACGATACTTGATTTTAATAGAACCGAAAATTCGGTTCTGGTTTTGATTTAGTGTTGAAATATTGAATCGATAGTCTCAAACTGATAAGTTATAAATACATTGTGTGTGTGCATATATATATGTATATATATATATATATATATATATTATAAAATATACGCACATATACTGAGTTAACGAAAGTGATATTATTACCCCAAAACATCATTGACTCCTTCGACATCCTCTCTCCCTAACCATATCTAGTACGGCGACGATCCTCACCCTACCCTCAATCGACTTCCACCTTCTGCCACCCGCCTTTCGGTGGATTCTCCCCTTACCACCTCTACAATCTCACTTGTACATGCTGCAACAAACTGATTTTGTGTTTTTAACTTTACTTTTTGCATGTGGTAGGTGAAGCTCATTTCAGTTTTGTTTCTCAGCACGATTCATTGCTTTCATTTATTAATTCTTCATACGTTTTTAGGCTTTTTAATCACGTGTTTGGCACAATGGACTTAACAATTTTTTTTATAAATTTCCTCAAAAAGGCCTGAACTACTAGCCAACATTTTTCACTTCAAAGCCTAATGTGGCACGAAAAAAACTTCAAAGTTCAATTATAAGTGTGCTATATGATTTTATGGTCTAAATTGCCATTCACCCTAGTAAAAAATATAATTCACTTTTATCACTCTTTTTATCTCAAAATAAAGTAATTTAATTTAATTTACTTTTGATCATTAGTATTACAAAATAATTTCATGAAATTGTAAAATAAAAATATGGCAAATGACAAATAAGGGTCTAAAGTTTGAGGGTTGTTCGTAAAAAAGGGGTCTGATTTCTAAAACTCGCAGATCAGCGTCTAAAGTTGACCAAAACTAGCAATTAGGGTCTTTTTTTTTACGGAAATGTTAGACATTTCAGTAAATCAACATGTGCGGTGCACATATGGACCTAAACTGAAATTAATTTTAAGTTAAATCGGAAAAATTAATATTTAAAAATTAAAAGGACCAAAAGTAAATTTTCATTAACAGTATATAATCACTAAATTAATTCTAAAAATATAAATCTAACTAAATATTTTTTAATATAATAATTTCACTTTTTTCAAGTTTTTTTTTAACTAAATTATTTTTTAAATATATAAAACTTAGACATTTATTTAGAGATAGGGAATAGTACTTGTGGGATGGAATGAAAAGTAATAAATGTGATATGATGAATTTATAAGAAATAATAAAAACAAAAAACATTGACAGATACCGTGAATGAAAGCGAAATTACCAGTCTTTCGTACTCCATCCCCCGTCCCAAAATCCCAAAATTAAAGTCAAACAAAAAAACTGCAAATTTAAAAATATTTCGAACATTCATTTCGAACCGAGGTAGTATGATTTTTATGATTTTTTTTCTCCGGACCGACGGAGCAACTCTCGCACATTCAAAGGCCTAAAAAACGTATTTTCAAACCAGATTGGAAACAATATTCCAAAGAAAAAAGTTTGGATTATCAAATTAACCACTAGGACAAGCCACCAATCTTAACCCCCAAAATGAAAAGAGGTTCTATAACATAATTGTTGTACCGAAGAACCGCCGAAAACTATGGCCGAACAAACATTGAAACCTATGACAACAAAAAAAGAGGTAATTTGGTCGCTTGTGTATTAATGTATTATATTGCTCCCAATAAAAGAAATTATAAATAACTATTCTGAAAACTATTGGATGCCGAGGCGACATATTGGATTGCTCTTGATGAGATTAAGGTCAACCTGCAAAATGAAGTTCCACAAAGGTGAAATATTATCAATCCCAATAACAAGAAATTATACTCCCTCCGTCCCAAAATGATATTCGCGTTTGGCTATTCAAACTTTTTAAGGATATGAACACTTGCTTCACTAGTCATGCTTTGTTTAAGCCTAAAATGTAGAAATGTGAAGAACTTTATGGGACAATGAGAAATGGCAAATGAGAAGATCATTTTGGGACGGAGGGAGTAAATAACTATTCTGAAAACTATGTGCGCGCGGAAAGTATTTGGAGGGGTGGGGGTGGAGGGAAGGAGGGTTACCTTGTGTCCAAAGAGGTCTCTGATATTATCAATCCCATAGAGAATCATGGTTGGCCTGGTATAATAAAACAAAGGTGAAATATTATTTCTGTACTTTAGATTAAGCCCAAATGATAAAATACTCCCACCGTCTCGTAATAAGTGCCGCAGTTGAGATGCCAAACTCTTTAAAAAATGTGATGTGTACGATGCTTGTACCATGGTAAAATTGCACAAAAACTATAACCTCTTATGGAAATGCGATACTTATTTTGAGACGGGCCAAAAGAGAAAAAACAACACTTATTATGGGAGGAGGGAGTAAATGAAACTTATGTCTTCACCAACCTTTCTAAGGAAAGGCCCCAGGCAATAACCCGAACGTCTTCAGGCAGGCCCATAGGAAGCAGCATTTCAGGTCTGAACATGCCAGAATTCCCAATTTCCACCCATTTCTTAAACCCTTCATGATAACTGATGAGGAGCATATGTGCATTTAATCAGTCATTCATAGAAACACTGGGGTCCATTTGATGAAAGTTATGAAGGCTCACCCGAATATTTCCATACTGGGTTCAGTGTAAGGATTGTATGCAGGTTTGAAGCGCAAGTTGGACATCCCTGGGGGCAGTAGTTTGAGATCACAACATAATATTTGTCACATACTTTCCCAAACTCACAATTACAAGAATTTACTAACAGAATTAGGTAAATTTTAGTGTCTTAAGGCTTTCACACCCTTCTGCAGTCACAGAATCATATATACACGCGCACACACACATATTTAGTGAGAGAGGGAGAGAAAAAGAAGTTTGTGTATTACCTAGACGGGCGAAGAAGTCATACAGAACTCCTTGCAGGTCCCCAAGATTAAGCCCCCGATCACATATTAGGCCTGAAACCAGAAGTAGAACCAAATCATGCACATGGCTAACAGAAAGCAGAAGAACTGGACATGGGCAGCTCTGATCATCTTAATGGAGTCTGGATGCACTAAATTATCAGTAACACACTTGCCAATAGAACATGTGTGTGTTGTGTACATGCACGTAAATATGCCGAGTGCATTTAAATACTCGGCCCATAAATCAGGAATATAAAGCAACACGGATGAATCAGAATGTTCTGTTTTTATGGTAGCTTTTCAATCTTGGCCATGGCTCAAGGCAAACAGGCGGTGCAGCTCAGGTGGCTTCCATCCCCAGGACCAAAGTTTAAAGCAGACATCTTTCTTATTGTAATGAGAATATATGTGAATTTATCATACATGGCACACCATTCATGGGTGTCACAGCATTATAATGAGATGTGGGGAGAGAGTGAGGAGGGGGAGGGAGAGACCTTCTATTTGATGAAACTCTGCGAGATGAGTGCGATCAACAGCTTCATTTCTGAAGACCCGATCTATAGAATAGTACCTTTTGGCTTCAAAAGGTTTCTGCAGAAAAAAATGCGCGATTCATAAACTAGACACCGTAATATCCCTACATTAGCGCTACCACAATGCAATTACAGCCACAGGATAAATAAATGAAAAACAAAATATAGTCTATCGTTATGTAAGTTGAGTAAGAGCAATGAGCTTCTGATGTCTATAAAAATGAATATACAGCAACCACTGAGACGTAAAAGAAACAAAAAGTAAACCTGTGCAAGTGCGTACAGCATTCTTGACGAAACAGCAGTTGTATGAGTTCGCAGAAGATTTTTGTCTGCTTCCTCTCTTTTCCAGTCATATCCATACCTACAAAAATGAAAAAATAAATGTAACAAATGAAAGCTTTATTTCTTTATTTATGCCTCTCTCTCTCTCTCTCTCTCTCTCTCTCTCTCTCTCTCTCTCTCTCCTTCTTTTACTCTACTTTCTCTTTTTTCTTGTCGGGCGGTAGGTAAACTTCATCCCACATTTCTGGCCCAATAAAAGAAAATATATTGGCATATTAGTAGTCATGTGATCTATGAGCACATACCCTCTTGAACCATGACCCCCTGATTCATGAATTTGCTTCACCCGATCAACATACTCTTCAGGAAGTGTCTTTGTTGTGGAAGGTTCTATAGATACCATTTGGATATATTGTCAGATAATCTCCAAAAACCAATCACGTTCAACATATTAAGTCAAACAAACCTTTCAAAAAGAATGTATCATGCGAATCACGAGCCGGATGTTGCTGAGGCTGGAAAAGTGCATCAAAATTCCAGAAGCTTTAAAGGAAAAAGAAAATAGATTAGGAAACAAATAGCTGTTGTGCCATGTAACTTACGAGCATATTACATGAAAGTATGGTTCGTTTATGATCAGTTGCATTGAAAAAAAGTTGAATGAGAAACTGCCAATATAACCACCATAAGGCCTAAAACCTAGTTTTAGATGGACAAAGGTAACTTTGAGGAAAAATAAGTTGATACTGTCAGAGTCTAAGCCCAGAAGCTATTGCTTACAAGTGACTAAACTGAAGAAAGGAAAAAAGGTTACCTGCTTTCAACATAATTGTTTGTTGGCATTTCCTCGAATCTGAGATCAAGCAGAGATTTACAGAAATGACTACCTTTGATAGGAATGATCCAATACAACAAATAATCTTTTAAAACGCATACATATGTACATAGAAAAACGTAATAGCGCAGTGATAAAACTATACCCCATCTGAAGAAAAATTGTCTGCACTTGACGTCGTACCTGCAGTAGAATATTCATTAGCAGAAGTCTGAACAAAAGAGAAATCTGGGTATATTACTGTAGTTTTCACTCTTTTCCGATTCCCTTTTTCTACTCTGATAGCCTCATGTGCAGTTTTTGAGGTTTTACTGTTTCAAGAATAGAGGATTGTTTCCAAGGAATAATATGCACATCCAACAATTGTTGCAATATGAAATGAGCAAGTCGTTTAAATACATAGAACTTGCATATACATCTATCTAATCAGTAATAAACTTAATAGGCCTGCAATTTCCCATACGCATGCATGACATCAACTTTGCCTGTAGAATTACTTAAAATCCTGGTAAATTGGATGTTGTGCTTGATAAACAGTTCACTAGATTTATCTAATTAGTTACTCGTGTCGAACATAACACTTCAATACACTCAACCTAGAAATGTATTAATCCAAGAGCCCAATAGACAATTGTAGTTGGAATCTTCAACAATTAAATTCTTATTCAACACAGCTTCAACACACTATGTTCATATGCTCGCATGAACCTATCATTTTTGGTAGGCCATTAAGTGGGCGCATTTGCAAAAGAGTGGACAAGTGCAATTCTACTCAAAACCAAACCTATCTGAAACTTGTTTATTGGAAGTAGATTTTGCACTATTCACCCAATCTGTCAGCTAATTCAACAACTTTTACCAGTCATCTAATTGAAATGATAGAAAACGGTATGTCATGTAACACAGAACTGAGTGGGAAAAGTTAAAGAGGGAAGCTTTAAGAAAGAAGACCACTTTCTTACCTTGAGCAACGGGTGGAGATGACCACCATCGACGGGTAAACCTTTAGCACTGAAATTGTACTCTTTAAACTCCAAGTCCTTCCAATCACGTCTAAGAAGTAAAAGGCAAAAATATATGTATTTCATCAAGACCATGAATCAAGAACCAGGATCAAACAATAATGGAATGCATAATAAAAGGTTAAATATGAATGGAAAAGAATGCAAATATGAACTTCGCCGCTTGTTAAATAGCCCTTATATTGTTATTTTCCTTTCTAGAATCGCTTACCACTTGCTATTCATTAACAGAGAACGTTAATTAACCTACTCTACTTTAGTATGCAAAACCAACCATTCCACTCCATTATCCCTAGTACAAATTTCATTTCCATAATAGTGTAAATAGCATGAAAATGAATCACTATCTTTTATGCCAAACAGGCACTTAACAATGTGTCCACACGCGCTTAAAACGAGTGATTTGGAGAGGTTGAATCCCTAGCCCCATTGTGTAACTCAAGTATCATTGAAATCCACGGCTAATAGTCAATGTATTTGACTATATGCAGTGGAAATCACCAGGAACCTATTCAACGACAGAACTGCTCACTTTGTAGAGGTTTGTTAGAGATTAAAAAAAACACCAAATTGAACATTGAAATGTAAAGTTGAACAGTACAACCACTCCTCATGACTGGTGACTGACCGCGGCCATATGCCTTTACTCATCTACGTTTCATCTTCTCCTCGAAGTAAATCCCAAAATGACCCAAATTATCTTTTTAACAACTTCGACGAATAAACAACCGGAGCCTCATCTCTTTCTATATCCCAAGCTTTATCCCAAATTTCCATCTCAATCTATGTGGCAACAAATGTGATAGGTCAAATGTGGCAACACGTGTGATAGGTTAAATGTGGCAACCCGTGTGATAGGTCAAATGTGGCCTCACAGGTCAAGTAATGTAATGTTTAAACCATAGATTGGGATGTAAAGTTTGGACAAAAAGAAGGTATCCTAATTACAACTATTAGACCCTTGATAGAAACATATGCGGACTTAAAGGAGGAACAAATCAAGAGATTAGAAGATAGATACTTAGAAGGAAAAAATGTGTATATACATGGCTGCAGATTTATGCGACTGCTGGGGCGCATGACTGAGTGACTGTTCACTGCTATTAAAGAGGGTGAATGAAAAGAGGAAGATGGTATGAGATTGGCGGATAAGCACACACTCCTGGTACTTCCCACTCAAACAGCCATTCTGACAGGCTACCACTCCTCCACCACCAACACCACATGAAGATCACTTTGCGAAGTAGGTGGGATAAATGTTTGTTATGTAATAAATGTAATTTGGTGCAATCTAAAAAAAAAAAAATATCAAGTATCAGAATTCTCTGTAAAACTTTTGTCATCAAATGTTGATTGCTCGTTACCCTTTGCATTTACTCCCTCCGTCCCATAATGATAGTCTCATTTGACTATTCAAACATATTAACATCATCTTTTCATTTTCATTACTACCCTTAATGAAGTCCATATATTACTCCTAATAGACTCTCTCTTGCAACAACCATGAATCACTCAATAGATTCATCTTTTTTTTTTTTTTATAGGACACTCAATAGATTCATCACATGATTAAGTTTGGGAGTGCAATCATTTTAACACCCCAATTCCGGAAATAGGACTATCTTTGTGGGACAAACATAAATGGGAAGAAGGACAATCATTTCGGGGTGGAGGGAGTATGCCACTAATTTGACAAGAAATATGGACTACCTTTGAAGATTATCCCGGGTCAAATCAGTCGCAGGCTTTTTTCTTTTTGGTGCGTACTTGGGACCTTTTGTCACCAGATAACCTTTCCAAGTCCTGCACAGGAAAGTAGAGTGAGACATGCATACAACGAATATCAGTGCATACCATAAGCATGACATGGATTTTGAGCATTGATAATTATCGTATTCATAATAATACAATCTCATTGTGATGAACATTAAGCTCGCAACCTTGTATTAAAAGGTAATTTATACATCTGTAAATAAATGAAATGACAAAAAATAGGATAAGATGCTTACTGTTGAGAAATAAGCTTTCTTCGTTTAAGAGCATCAATATCCTCTGAGCTGACAGCCTGTAATCAAAATAATGATATGACAGAAAAAAGAGAAACAAATGTTCCACTGCATAAATTTTCACATAAGCATGTCCAGCTCGTCAAATAGCTTTTAGATGGTAAGCATATTCATTAACATGCTGATTTTCTTAATCTGGGTATTCAAAGATAACTGCAATTACTTGACCAATATAAAGATCTAGCACACTCCTACATAGTTAATACAGACAAATGTAATTTGGTATACATGCATTGACATAATAATAAAAACAAGGGTAAATGACAAATAAGGGTCTAAAATTTGGGGGTCGTTCGTAGAAAAGGGTCTGATGTTCTAAAACTCGCAAATAAGGGTCCAAAGTAGATGAAAACTAGCAATTAAGGGCTTTTTGATGGAAAAGTTAGATTTTTCAGTTAAATCCACATGTGCATGACACATGTGGACTAAACTGAAATTCGTTTTACTAGTAAGGCGTAAAACGAATGTTTTAAAGTTTATGGGACTAAAAGTAAAATTTTAACAAATATATGTATGACTCGCAAAATTAATATTTTTAAAATTCATTAAATTATTTTTTGTAAAAATTATAAATTTGACAATTTTTTACTTTGCTTTTGAAACAATATTTTAGAAAAATAGTTTTTCCAAGAAATAAATTCACTAAATTATATTTTTGAGAAAATATTGCACTAAATCAATTTATTCTAAAATCCAAATTTCGAACATATTGCATTAAATTAGTGAAATTAGTTTTTTGAAAAATAATTTCACTTAACTTTTCTTTTTAAAAAAATATAATTTTTAATTTTTTTTTCCTAAATTAGCTTCTTTTTTTTTTTTTTTCTGTTTTGAATTTATATCTCCCCTCTTTCTCTTATGTAAACCCACGTCAGCCACCATCTTATGCATCAAAAGCAAAAAAATGAGATGTATAATTACATTTGAGGTTAGATAATTTTGGTTAAAGAAAGAGGAGAGATATAATTTCCGAGTTTTTTTATGCTAGATTAATTTAGCGTAATATTTATCCCAAAACAAAAATTAGTTAAAATTATTTCAAAAATACTAATTTAGTAAAGTATTTTTCACAAATAATACTCCCTCCGTCCCGCCGGAAACTTCAAAAAAAAATTATGGCACAAGAATTAAGGGAAAAAGTGAAAAAGGTGATGTGTTGTGAGTATTAATAGTTGAGTGGGAGAGAGAAAGTGGGGTAGAGAATAGTTAGTGGGTTAGTGGATGTGAGTATGAGAAGTGGGACCCACTAATTAAAAAGTATTAAAAACTTTCCATTTATGGAATGTGCAATTTCTATGGGACGCCCATTTTGGTAAGTTTTGCAATTTTCGGTGGGATGGAGGGAGTATAAAATTAAGTAAAATTAGTGTGTTTTTAAAAAATGGTTTAGTGGAATATATTCAAGAAAAATTAATTTAGTGAATTTTATATGTACTAGTGAAAATTTTATTTTTAGTCATTTAAAGTTTAAAATTGTCATTTTACCCCTTATAGATTTACTTTTATTTCAGTTAGGTTCACATGTGCACGGCACATGTGGATTTAACTGAAAAGTCTAACTCTTTCGTCAAAAAGCCCTTAATTGCTAGTTTTCATCAACTTTAGACCTTGATTTGCGAGTTTTGGAACATTAGACCCCTTTCTACGAACGACCCCCAAACTTCAGACCCTTATTTGTCATTTGCCCTAAAAACAAATCCAATACAATTAAAGAGGAACCATTGTTTATTATAAACATTGGTCAAATGTGATTTAGCTTTCTCACAGTAACCAACTTAATGCTTACTATTTAACGCTCAAATTAGTTAAGATAACATGATCTCTAGTCTGGTAAAGGTTAGAAGCCTTAGAAATTTCACGTACCTCGCCGTTTTGTATCTTGACAAGCATAGCTTTGACTTTGTCATCAACATTTTGAACCTATATGAAGTACATAAATGGATATTGTAAAAGCAATGACCAAAAGAATAAGGATTACAAAAACAGCCATGAGTGTTATAATGATCGACATCCCTTTGCTTTCGTAAAAATAAGGATGACTCAAGTTGGCCAAATGAATTTAGATTGAGAATAGAAATTGGTAAAAACAATCCCATTGGTAAAAGCCATGTCATACTAGAAAGAACAACAACATCACCAGAAATAATGGCATGTTATGGACTGGTATTGACAAATTATCCCAAACTTACTCTTTCTCTAGTTCAATATGTTCATTTAGTAACTAAAAATGAGCAACTATATAATTTTAATACAAATATACAGACTCCCACCCACTCTCTCAGAATTCACCTTCCTGCAACAGAAGGGAACATGTCATGGTTAAAAGCATAGTTACCGGGAACTCCCAACCCCCCTCGTCCCACGTCCCGGGAACACGCGTCCCGGGTTCACAAGGGAACTCGACCCAAAGTACTCAAACAATCGTACCGGAAAATAAACTGTTATCAACATAGAATCTTGTTTGCATTTACAATCTTTTATGGTTATCCGCCTTTACATTATACCCTTTTATCTCCGTAAAAGTATATATAACTAAATATATGTAAATGTGTGTGTATATATATGCTATTATATTCAACTTAGTGATGTGTTTTCAATATAAAGCGTACCACGTTCCCAATTGATCCTACCCCCAAGCGTACCCAAAATTTACTAAGTCACGTTCCTCGTTCCCGTACCCGTCCCGTGTTCCGAAACGTCCCACGTTCCTGGTAACTATGGTTAAAAGATATCGCTCCTAAATGTTCCGTTCTGCATCATTTTGGTGGTTGAGAGGGTTGCAGTGAGAAGGGTAAAGAGCTTCCTTAAAATCAAACTAAAGATAAAGGGCTTAACATAAGAACCAAATGATTACTCCCTCTATCCCGGAATAAAAATGTCCTACTTTCCATTTTCGTTTGTCCCAAAATAAATGTCGTCTTACTAAAAATAGGGTATGAAGTTTGGTGATCTTCTTATACTACCCATTTTAATAGGCAAAACATTGCAATATCATAGGAGGTGTCACTTAACCAATATGAATAGATTGGGGCAATCAAGGAAACATAACTAAAATCTTAAAAACGATGACTTGTCAACTATGACATTTATTCCGAGATAGAGGGAGTATAAAATTACATGCATTATAGACAGATACGTGAAATTTCAATGAAGCTACAGTCAACGCCAAGAATAAGGTAGAAATCCGCTACAAAACCTGGGCCTTCAATTGCAAAGCAATAGTAAGATCTAAAATTGCAACTATGGTATAGTCGTTTGGTTACAAATTACAATAAGTTCATGCTTTTCTTTTCAAGCACGTTCACTTGATTAAACACAGAGTGTAATCTGAAGATTATAAAACATTTTCTACTTGAAGTATAATAATAACATTTTCACTCTATTCATCAGCATTACCTTCCTGGATACATTATGCTTGTCCATCTCGACCCATTTGTTCTTTATGGCTTGTTGAGTTGCTATTTTGAAAATATTCTTGCCCAACTTGTTCTGTATTCATAAAGATACATTTCATCAGCACATATTCCAACAACCAGTAACAAACTAACAATAGCACTATGCGAACTTCCAGGAAAATATCGCCAAGCAATAGGGAAAAAAAACAAATTATTACAGGAAAGGAACACCTACAGAATACACACGTGGTTTACGCATCATACTTAAGTCAACACAAAAACTTCAAACGTATCGATTGCCCATCTTTTGACAAGGCAGAATTTTTTCTCACTTCACAAAAGAGGACACATAATTGAAATGTTTTCCAGATATGGTAATATACACTTGGAGCATGAAGTTCGGACCACAAAAACCAAGACCTTAGATCATAGATTTCAAGATTGACTATTCTTCATGTGAAACAAATGAACAGAAAAATAAAAGATGAATTTATGGATAGTGTATAAACACGTATAGACTGAAAATTATCCTACATTTATAATAGCAGAATTCCAAACTGCTATAATGCATTACTATGAGGGAAGGGGACAGTACATAACCTCCAAATCTGCTTTTGAGATGCCCTCCGGTGGGATAGCCATGAATAGTTGAACCTCTGGAGATCCATTTGAAGCGTATGTCTTTCCTTCCTCACTTAAGATCCATTTTTCTCTCTTAATGTCCTGCACAATTCCATTTTTTTTTTTACAATTCCAATTTTTTATTTTTTTTTCATTACATAAGTAAACAAGGAAATACAGTAAAAGTAAAACAAAAGAAAGAAAAACAATTCCAATTTTTTTTTTTCATAACATAAGTAAAAAAAAAAAAAAAAGAAAGAAAGAAAGGGCAGGGCAAAGAAAAGAAAAGAAAAGAAAAGAAAAGAAAAGAAAAGAAAAGAAAAGAAAAGAAAAGAAAAGAAAAGAAAAGAAAAGAAAAGAAAAGAAAAGAAAAGAAAAGAAAAGAAAAGAAAAGAAAAGAAAAGAAAGAAAGAAAGAAAGAAATAAAGAATCCTAAGTTGACAAATAGAAGAACAGAAAGAGTTATGTATATGTAGGAGGCAATATGAACAATGTGCCGTTTAATTAGTGCTCTCAAAACAAAAAGACATCTGAATAGAAATCTACCTGAAATGCGAAAGAAAAATACATACTCCCTTCGTCCCAAAACAAAGTACCCATTTCATTTTAGGAACGCGAATTAAGGGACGATGTTGGAAAAGTGGGTGGTGTGAGTGAGAAGGAAAGAGAAAGTGGGGTAGAGAATAGTAAGTGGATAGTTTTGTGAGTGAGAAGGAGAGACAAAGTGGAGTATGTATTTTCCTTTTTGGGAAAGTGGTACTCCCTCCGTCCCAGCACAAGGTTCTTACTTTCCTTTTTAGTCCGTCCCAGCACAAGGTTCTTAGTTGCTTTATTACCTAAAATGGACCATGGGACCCACTTGTCATTCTCACAACAAAAACTCCCTACCCACTTTATCTCTCCTACTTTCTCTTACTTTTTCATACAACATTTACTTTTTCTTAATCTCCGCGTAAAGTCAAACTCAGAACCTTGTGCTGGGACGGAGGGAGTACTTTCCAATGGGACAACCAAAATGGAAAAATGGGTACTTTGTTTTGAGACGGAGGGAGTATGTTTAAACAACACTAATTTGGGTGAAATGGATGGATATTATGGAGTAGAACACTAAACAAAGATATCTAAATTATCACATAGCAAAAATTTGAAAATCATCACAATCCAGTTGCATCCCTTAAATAAAAGACATCAGAACAGAATGTAAATGAGTAAATCTACACAAATAGACTAATTAGAGTAAAGTGAAATATATATATTAAACAGAAAAAAAAAAGAAGAAGCAAGGTTACATTTTGCGCTCACGTGGTTCACTTCAAGTTTACAGGCACTGCATTACCAACTTGGAAGTGATACCTTAAAATCGGAAATGAGGAAATCCAGTTAAAAAATTACGTACAAGGTTCTGAATCATCAGTTCTGTGTTTGTCCAAATATCTAAACTTTTCCCCTCAAAGACCATATCTTTGTAACTTATACACCAGCTATAATACATTATTTCCTACTAACCCTGAGTAAGATTTTAAAAATAGAATTTTCCACAGATTTTAGTGGCATAATGTATCTTAACTGCAATACTGGAATTTACATAAATTTAAAGGTTCATACTGAAGTAGATTGTAAATATTTGAGCTACATTGGGATGCAGATAACTGACATATTGGACACTAAATTCAAGCAAAATTAATTTAAATGATGAAGCTATACGCACGGAGTAACGATTGAATCTATGCTCCAAAACACTACCTTAGAAATCCTAAAACCACCTCAAGCTATCATTTCCCTGATTAAGTACAAATTGAAGGAAAATTTTCACGGCAATCAAACAGAATTGCCTTTATCAACAACTGAAATTGAATACAAAAATGTCTTCCATCTTCTAACTTCTTTTACTCAAAATTGTAGTGTTAATGCAGGATACATACTTGTATGCTTGTATGTATATGTATGTATGGTTAATTTATAGGAAATGTTGCACCTTGACTTGGACGAATTCGAAACCATTGAGACTTCTAACGACGTTGACGATCTCATCGTGAGTGAATCCATGCTCGGCGGCGAAATGACCGGAATCTGAAATTTGTTCGTTCTTCTCGAGGAATCCTAACACCGCCTCTTCCGCCATCTCTCTCTTCTCACTCAATTAACCGTGAGCTAGGGTTACTCGCCGCAGCTTTGGAGTGCGGCCAGTTGGGTTCTGGAGCGACGGCTGTAACAAACGGAAGAGGGTTAGGCACGAATTGAGAAAGGAATAGGAATTAGGGTGTCAATAGTAAAAGTTTTTTCTTTTCTTCCTTATATTTACACCCCTTTAATTACCAAGTGCATTCATGCTTACAACAATTAAATTAAAATGCACAAAAAAGTTCATATGCATTAGTATGTTATACTACATGTAATATGCAGTAACAAAAAAATATAATACTACATCAATACTACTGCATTTAGCCGCCGGTCGTCGGAATCTGTTCTCCCGCCTTCGGAATCCATTTGTCGGCATGCAGTATTATACTCAGTATGCAGTGTTATGTGTAGAGTACAATTTGCTAAATAAAAGGACATGTTGTGAGGAACTTATGGAGAAGATATTTATATATATATAAAAAAAAAGAACTTACCGGGCATTGCCACTTCAAAGTTTTTAACTTTGATTCAGTAGTCATGTTTTGTTTATACACTTTAAGCCCAAATCGTAAACATGGAAAGAACTTTTTTAAACAATGAAAAATGGCAAATGGGAAGATCATTTTGAGACGAAGGGAGTACAAATGTACAATGTTGTACATTACTAACAAATTTACAATATTGTACATTACTCCTGTCTGAGAATATTTGAGAATAAATATATGCATATATTTACAATTGAGTAAGATTTAGGAAAGTTGAAATTCTAGCATTTTTTTGTGGCATAAGTATTTATAACACTTAATGATTTCACCATATTGTGAGTGTCAAAAATGAAACTTGTTGACGATTTAGTAACTTTTTTAAAATGTAGAAATTTATTTTGAGACATCTTCTATATGTAAGAAAAATAGACAATCATCTTGAGACACGGAGAGTACAATTTTTAAAATACACAATAGATAAAAGGTGTACTTAGAGATTTAGGGTGTGAATAGCATAACTTTTTTTCTTTTCCCCAAGTTCTTTTTCCCTTTTTTTTTTTTTTTTTTTTTTGAAGTATAAAACATTTGTTCTTTCTCACATTAGAAAACCCGTGTGAGATTAGACAAAAACTTGTGTGAGAGTAAATGGTTTGCACCCTATAGGCGGGGCGGGGCGGGGCGGGCCAAACTCATTTTTTCCTTCATTAAGACTCGTCTCATGTGTGAGACCGTCCCACACAACACTCCCCTGTTGGACTGTATTATGTTGTAGAAGCAAGATACTTTTCTAACAGAGACTTTTTGCGCATCTCATGATATTGTGCGACGGCGGATTAGATGGAGGATTGGGGAATGTGCAGTGTGTTAAGGTTTGTGGAGATCCTAGCTGAGGAATAATTTGTGTTTACTCAAACTGTTTCTCTCCATATATAAATACAAATCAGTAATAATTTTATTTAAATATATTCCATAGTTCTGCAAACAAGTACTAAAATGAACTACTCACACCTAAAAGTTCTGTAAATGTACACATATGCCCAAGATCACAAGTGAAATGGCTTTGTATAAACATCAAACGGTTGGATTGCTGTTAACTGTGGCTCCTGCAAACACGTAAAACGCAGTAAGATATCGTAAGACAAACACATTCCCTCGTAAAACAGAACTATTCACACCCCTCCACGCAGGGGTGGTTCTAGGCATATGTATACGGGTGCAACTGCACCCACTAAATCAATTTGTTTGTCTAGTTCAGTAGGTAAAATGTTAGGTTTTTAACCTTACAGTTGTGGGCTTGAGTCCCACAAAAAGCTCTTTTTTTTTTCAACAATTCTCATTTGAAGCTTTGTACGTAATTTGTGCACAGTTTAAAAAATAAATCCGGATCCATGGATACCGAGTAAAAAAGAAGTTAAAGAGTACCTGTCTAAGTCCACCACCACCGGCGCTTCCTCCTGTCATTAACATGCCAATAAGAGAAGTCACAACATCTCCACCACCTAAACCACCACCACCGCTATTTGCACCTCGAATAGCAGCTCGCATGGAAGATAGAATGCTCCCGTAGGTGGATGCATTTCCGTGCTCGATTGCTTGAATGAAACAGAAAGTCATTGCACCTGTTGAAGTGATTTTTGACAGAGCCTGTTTTCATAATAAAATAAAAATAAATCAGTATAAAGATTACATTTTTACCCAGCTTAAGATTTACTGGAGGATGAAACATAAAGTTCGGATTGAGTTTTTTGGGACTAACCGATGTATCTGCTGATGTTTGATCATCGTCACAACCACTGAATGAGATAACTTCACCGCCATTAGAGCCTTTCCAGATACCTGATCGAGGACGATGGTCCTCCCATACATACTGCCCGCTCCTATTCAAATAAAAAAGAACGAACAATGATCACATTTTTATTCAAATTTATCTGAAACCTTTCGTGACAAGTACATAATCCCTATTAGATTCAGCGATTCATAAAGTTACAATGCAACTATTTTCTAATACATCCGTCACTGAGCTTAAGAGTCCTACTTTCTTTTTTGGTACATCTCAAAATAAGTCACATTCCCAAAATGGCAAATAATGAATACTCCCTCCGTCCCATAACAAGGGTCACTAAAACTGATTGTGCGGGAATTAAGGAAAAGTAAATCTAATATTTGATTGTAGAGTATGTGTTGTGAGTATAAAATGTAAAGTAGGAAAGAGAATGTGGGATAGAAATAATAAGTGGATTGTTGTTGTGAGTGGGCAAGCGGGCCCCCAATAAATATAAAAATATTTTCAGATTTTCATTTTGGGTTAGTAACCTTTGTTATGAAACGCCAAAAAGGAAATAAGTAACTGATATTACGGGACGGAGGGAGTAATGTTTTAGACAACTTTGTCCTTGTAATGCTTGTATAATAAAAGAAAAAGTAACACTTAACTTACTTTTTACCCGAGTTAATAGCCCTTTTCGCCCCTGACCATAGTTGTCAATCCCGTTCCGTTCCGGTCCGTACCGGCCGGTACGCACCGTTCCGGTCAAAAACCTGTGCGAGATATAGTGTGCACCGTTCCGTTTTTTGTACCGCTCTGAACCGGTCCGTACCAGTCCATACCGGCCTAAACCGGTCCGTACCGGCCGGTATACACCGTCCCGGCG
Source organism: Campanula takesimana (assembly GCA_026119855.1). Lineage (NCBI taxonomy): Eukaryota > Viridiplantae > Streptophyta > Magnoliopsida > Asterales > Campanulaceae > Campanula > Campanula takesimana. The sequence goes on from JAOWBW010001248.1 coordinate 63,927, forward strand.
GAACGCAACTTAATTTTTTTTTAAATTTTAAATGAACATTTATTTTTAAAAAATTATTTCTTCAGATTTTATTATACTTATTAATGTTGTTTTACCAAATATACATAAAATATTTATTTTTTATAGGATTTGAAAAGTTATGTTATGTAATTGTCAAAAAAATATACGATATTATACATTATTAAAAAAGTGTGGTACATCCGGAACGGTGCACCGGTGTGCTCCGGTACCGGTACGTACCGTTCTAGTGAGCAAACCGGTGTGTTCGCCGGTACGGGATTGACAACTATGCCCCTGACCTATTCACCCTTTTTCCTTTTGGTCACTAAAAGATTTTTAACCACTTACATTTTGAATAGTGTTTTGGAAATTATATCCTCAACCCACATGAAATGTTTACCCATCTTTTACTATTTCCTTAATAAGCGTGCAAAACCACGATAGGACTCCTACTCTAGGATGGAGTAATAGTTACTCCCTCCGTCCCAAACTAATGGTTACTAAAATTGAATGCACGGAGTTGGAAAAGTAGGTGTTGTGAGTGGGTAGGAGAGAGAAAATGAGGTAGGGAGTAATAAGTGGATAGTTGTTGTGAGTGGATAGGAGAGAGAAAATTGAACATTTTGGGTAAGTAACCATTAGTATGGGATGTCCAAAACGGAAATAAGTAACCATTAGTTTACGACGGAGGGAGTAATAAGTGGATAGTTGTTGTGAGTGGATACGAGAGAGAAAATTGAACATTTTGGGTAAGTAACCATTAGTATGGGATGCCCAAAACGGAAATAAGTAACCATTAGTTTACGACGGAGGGAGTATAGATTAATGGAGTTCCTAGAGATAAACAAGAACAAGTGGGCACCTAATGGAGCCAATCACAAAGAAAAATCTCAATCAAACTATTTGAAGTTTCATTTAATCATATAAAAGGTTGAAATAGAAAATTGGCTACCTATTCAGCAAAGCTTCTAAGTTTATTGTGACTGCTATCCTATCTTTATTAGTCATTTATGACACTGCAGCATTCATATGCAGACCTAGAAATCATCTTAGTCTCAGAAACAAGAACAAAACAGAGAGAGAGAAAAAGTCAACCTCAACAATCCCCTAATCATCTATCCCAATCGCTGAAGTCCAATGTTTCGACATTCAGTGTCCGCTCCCCAAATCTCACAATATAACAAAGTACAAGGATATACTCCCTCCGTACCACGATAAATATCACACTTCCCTTTTTGGTTCATTTTATAACGAATGTCGCATTTCTAAGTAAGGAAATAAGCTTAGTGCAATTTTGACAACAATTAAAGCACATTCCTTAAAACCGTTGACAAGTCAATGGCGGCATATTATGGGACGAGGGAATAATAAAATTCAAATTATAACATACATCGACCTACCTGCTCATTCTGCAAAGGAAAGGCAGATCTAGCACGGTCCCACTATGGCAAGCATCTATAATCGCATGAAGCTTAGCCCCAACAGGAAGAGGTCTGACAATAGTTGCATTGATTTCATCATCAACAATCATTCCTTGTGTTTCAAAGTCCAATGGACATAAAGTTTCATCGTATCCATCAACCTCATCACCATTATAATTCCTTTGCCGTGAACCATGACCAGAATAGTGAAATAGAAGGGAGTCTCCTGGTTGACAGCCTTGGACAAGCCAAAATAAAGCCATTCTCATGTTCTGCTTCGTTGGTATTCTGTAAGGATCTGTTTCTGCTTCTGCAAAAAAATAAAAAAATAAATAATCATTAACATGATAAGCACTTGTATATTCAGGTATATAAGAAAGGAAGGAAGCAGAAAAACATAACAGAAAATAAATTAAAAAGAAAAACACCCAAGGCGCCCTCTGATTCCTATGAAGCAATGAGTGTCTCCAAAGGTCTTCTTGATCGTAGTGCCCATGTCTCACTCAAAATTTTGGGACATTGTCAACCACACTCTAAGGTCTCATATTATGTTGTATCTATTTATTTATTGAAAATCCAGAGCTTCATATGCACTAATGGTCTAAAATGCAACTCTCTATTAAAGAAAAAGTAAAAAATAATGCATTAATTACCAGACAGAAAAAATCTCCAAGTACATAAGCTGGGGTGAATTTGATGGAAGTTGGACATTCCTTACATTATGAATAAATGCTTTCTCTTTTATTTTTAAAATGGAGAGTTACACATGCAAGCATATAAGATTGTGTTCGTCTCAGAAACCGTATTGTATCTAAATATTTTAATAACAAAAAACAGCGGAAAGATGCTACTCCCTCCGTCCCGAAATGTTAGTCCCACTTTTTTGGTTGTTACTTGAATCAACTTTGAGCAATAATTTCAGTTAGTTTTAACTATCCTAGTGAAATATAAAACTTGTTATTGATAAACCATTATAAATACTACTAATAAAAAGTTTTACATTTTCATTAGGATAGTTAAACTAACCTAAATTATTGCTCAAAGTTGACTCATTTTAGCAACCAAAAAAGTGGGACTAACTTTTCGGGACGGAGGGGGTATATCTAATTATGTTAACATGATGTTGGTGTCTCATATGCTTAGCAAGAAGTTCTTTGTTGTTTCAAGATGTCCCATTTTAAAGTCTCTTTTACAAAGCTTACTTATAGCATTATATATTAAGCTTTAACCTTACTATTCTGAGTAAATAGCTAACGACGTTAATGCCCTCCTTCGGGAAAATTTATATTGTCAGAACCAATATACTATCTTTTGATTGGAGCAAATGACAATTGTTTCAGTAAATGAACATGTTAATGGAGAATGGGTATCAGGAATGTCAAAAAGGCAGGTAAAAGATTCTGGGACGCTGCGTTTTTAAGATTCCAGGCCTATACATAGTTCCTCCATCTTCGTGGCAATCAAAGGGAAGTCCAGTAAGTCCAACATCTAGTCTACTTGAAATTGGTAGAGCTCTAGAAACTTACGCAAGTTTTGTAATGTTCACATAAATTCAGCACAAAATGAGAATTTAAACTGCCCTATAGTTCTTCGTTAAAAACAAAAAACAAATCAACAATACGAAATTCCCCATGATAACTTGGTCTCATCAATGAACAACAAGCCCACTAGGCAGAAATAAATTCTAATATGAATATGATGCAAAGTGATTCCATTTACTAACTGATGAACATCAAATGAAGTGTTGAACCAAAAAGTCCTGGTAGAAACATAATAACGAACTACTACGACATACTTATTGCCCTTCCACTTAAAAGGAAGTTAAGTAAATCAATATTATCTTCTGTGCAATGACACCATATTCTTAGTTAAAGTCTTAAGAGCTATCACCAGTAACCTTCAACTTAATGCCAAACAAAATATACCTTCTCTTTGGGACAATGATAGTACAAGTATAAACATCAAAATACACAGCCACAAAAGTAAATCAGATCCCGGAACAATATTTGCCTAGGAAAAAGAAAAATCCTATAATAACCATCAATAAATACAACCACAACTAGTAAGTTAGAAGAAATTTTAGCAGTACCAAAACATCAACTATAGACGCATATCTAAATAAGAAGAACAATTGGGAAAAATAATAAATAAAGGTCTCCAATAACAAAAACAAATGGGCCCACACCCAGTGCACAAGGCTCTTGCCATTGGGGGGGGTGTCTGGGCAGAGTCTAATTTATGGGTCTTACCCCTCCATATAGCAAGCAAGGGGACTATTTCCGAAGATCGAGCCTACGACCTCTAGGTCGCAATTGCTCAGCCTACAATGTTCTCCTAAAACAGTCTTCCCTAAATACGTTTAACATGTGGATTTCAAATAACTTTTGTTCTCGTAGGATAAATTTAAGAAAAAAGTTGGCACCAGCTTGAGAGAGAAAGTATGAAGCAAGAATCATTCATTCCTTTCCTGTTTTCTAGACACAAGATTGATACAACCCAGTTTTATATTAAGAGACTGACTTTTGACAGACTTGGTATCTGCAGAAGGCTGTAGATAGTTGATTTGCAACTCTCATTCTAATTTCTCTCCGAAACTTATCCATTTATACAAACTTTTGAGAACTTCATTCATAATATGTTAATGCATGTAGCATGCAGTGTGAAGGGGAACTGTGATGAGAAGGAATGTCCTGTTTTCGAGGTAGACAGATTCCGCTGTAACTGAAATGTTATGCACTAGCGGTTTGATACAACAGCATCCGATTTTAACAATCTGATGGGAATCCCTCAGCAAATTTCCCTCTTTCATTACCTATCTTAATCTCTAATACATCTCTTGCTCAAAAGTCATTGTCAACGTCCACAGCCTTACAAAGCAAGGGTTCATCATTGTCAATCTGGCAGAAATATAATCCACCTACCAACCATATTTGTACCTCATACTCCCAGCAATAAGAAATGAGAATGTTTCAATCTTTGCAAATGAGATTGACGAAGTTTTAGATAAATCTTATACGAAAGTGACAAGGATGCTGGTAAAGCAGTATGAGATTGATGGATGATTAAGAATTCTATCAAATTAAAAAGAAATAATCGTCTAATCCCACTTGTATCGTTTCAACTGGCCATCCAATTAGAAGTCGTAATAAAGTTTCAGCCGAATGATACGTGGGTAAGAGCCCGAGATATTTTGTTCTACAGTTCAGTTATCAAAAATTAATAGGTTACCAGGGCCTCCAGTTCCTTCCCTGTTGACTTAAAACAGCCTGAATTTTTATATTCGCCCATTCAGTATTCACAATTAATGACAGGAATTAATAATGAAAAAGTGGAAGTATAAAATTACCTTAGAAGACCAAGTTAGAAAACTCTGCTATATTTGTGTTTCTCTTCTCATTAATTTACAAAATTCATCCAAAGCAACAAACTACTTATTTTGTTTAACATCCATAAAGAATTTTTATCAAGCTCAACCAAGATATAACTAATTAAAAAAAATTAAAGTACCCCTAAATCACCTACCTTCTACAAGCTATATAAGACCCAATTCCAATTAATCCCAACTTGGAGGAATTCATCATTCAGTATAACCATCAACTCTTTCACGACAGCAATGGAGAAACAGTTGTCAAAAAATATTTCAGGAGCAAAAACACCCAAAGTTTTATACTTTGACTTAATTAATTTGTTAATACTCCCTCTGTCCTGGAAAGTCAGTCCCTCTTTATTCATTGTTAGTTTGAAGGAACTTTGAGCAATATTTTAGGTTACTTTTGATTATCCTAATGAAAATTTAAAACTTCTTGTTAAAACACCGTTATAAATATTATCGGTTTGAGATTTTCATTAGAATAATTAAAAGTAACCTAAATTATTGCTCAAAGTTTCTTCAAACTAACAATGAAAATAAAAGGGACTAACTTTCCGGGATAGAGCGAGTAGCATAGTTTTGCAATGATGGATTCTAAATGCATCGAAAACACCCCTAACGCATTGGTTTTTGCTCCGATTCCCAATCAAACCATTACAACAATGAAAAGACTCCATATATACTAAAAAGTAAAAAGGCAATGTACAGACACGTTGACTTTGTATTGATGAAAATGAATGATTCCAAAACGGAAAATAAAATCAAAATCGCAAAACTAAAATCCCAATTGTAAAACAATACCTGTAAGCATAAGAATGGAAGCTTCGGGAAAGTGGAACTTATTCATCAGCATATATTTCATACATTTAGCATCATTCAAGCAACCCTTAAGCTCGTGTCTGGAATTCTTATACGATATCCCGACTATCACGGCTTTCTTTCTGCCGTGGGGTGACGGCGGGGGACCTGGCGGCGCGTGATTGTAAGGCGATGGTGGTTGCGGCGGCGGATGGGTTGAGGAAGGAGAGGGAGTAGGAGGGGCGGTGCGGGGATCAGCGAGATGAGTTATGGCTTGACAAATGGCGCATCTGATTGATCTAGCGCCTGGTGGGAGCTGTAAAGGGGTGCGGCAATTCGAGCAATTTACGAGCATGAACATGGCGGATCAATTCAATTGGAGTTTCTGTGTGTGTGTGTGTGTGTGTGTGTGTGTGTGTGAGAGAGAGAGAGAGAGAGAGAGGGGGGAATGAGGGAGAGGGGAGGAAAGGGATGAAAGAAGAAGGGAGAGATTTGACCAATTTGAAATAAAGTTTGATTTGGATACTATAAATTATGAAAGGGTAATGTTAGGGGCATAAAAAAAATCACAAAATGATGGATACAAAGTGAGATATTGATATTTTATTGGTTACATTGATTGTAGACCACCTTTTAATAAAAAATACCAATAAAATTTTAACAAATTATTTTGTAAGCCATATTTTGTGACCATTTTTTGTGACTTTATATATAACCTTATGATAACAGTGGATTAGTTGGATTCCCGTAATATTTTAAGAATAATTATTTTGTTTGACAATAATTGTTGTAGTTTTTAGGATAATATTTCTCGAGTCCAGATCTCATGTACCACTTTTGTGTGCCACTCCATGTACCATTTGTAATCCAACCGTTCACGTGTTTGCTAAATATTACTATAATACCAATCTCAATAACTGTGAACCATTAGATCACTTGTGACACATGAAGTGGTACACAAAGTGGCACAGAAGATTTGGACTCATATTTCTCGGCTCAAAATGAAACTCCCTCCATCCCAAGGTATATTTACTCTTTCATTTGTATGAAAACTAGTATTTTTACCCGTGCCACTGGCACGGCGACAGTATGGAAAGGAAGAAAAAAACCCCATTTAATTTTGTCCTCTCACATAAAATCCCTAACCTCAACTCAATTTCCTCTTTTTTGTTACCCAAACTTATCACCTTAAGGATCTTTTTTTTTTAGCATTTCTATCATGTTTTTGTATTCGTCACTTTTTTTGGATAATCCATGTACCAATCCGAATCAGCGAAAGCTTTCTTTTTCTGAGTGGAGAGGTTACATAACTACCGTGGGGAGTGGGATAGTGGGTTATTACCTTAAGGATCATTTTTTTATAGCACTAGCGGGTAACCCGTGCTCTGCACGGGAAACCAATATTATGTCTTAAAAAATATTTTAATTATAGTTAACTAATACTATTAATAAAAAAAATTAATGTATATTATTGCTATTATTATAATAACTATTATAATTAATTAGTACTATTGATAGTAATAGTTAATATATATTAATAGAAATGAATAATCTATATAAAAATAATTATGATAATGAAATAATATTATTAATAGTAATATTTGATTGATATAGTAACTATTATGATTAATTAATATTAAAGATTAATAATATAACTTATATAATAACTATTATAATTAACTAATACTAATAATAGTAATAGTTAATGTATGTAGCCTATTATAGTTAACCAATACTATTAATAGTAAAAAAATAACTTATAAAGTAACTATTATGGTTAATTAATACTATTAATAGTAATAATTAACTTATAGGAAAAATTGCAAAAAAAAAACACTAAACTCTTGACCTTTTGTGGATATTACCACCAAACTATTTGTTTTTGTATTCGGCACATCCAACTTTATTTTTTTTGCATTAGTTACCATCAAGCCTAACGATGTTAAGTTTTCTCAGTTAAGTGATCATGTGCTATTGCACATGTCATTTTTGCAAGGGTATTTTCGGCTTACTTGGAGTGCAGGCATTTGTACTCCCCCTTGCAAGTTTTACTATTATGGCCAGGGTTCCCACATAACCTACATTTCATTCAAAACTTCATTACAATAATCCCTAAGCATTATGTATTGTGCCCTGAAAGTCCCATGTATCATATAGAAGAGATATTAATATCTCGTTTCCTAAACTTGCTAAGCCGAAAATACTCTTGCAAAAATTACATGTGCAATAGCACATGATCACTTAACTGAGAAAACTTAACATCGTTAGTCTTGATGGTAACTAATGCCAAAAAAATAAAGTTGGATGTGCCGGATACAAAAAAAAATAGTTTGGTGGTAATATCCACAAAAGGTCAAGAGTTGAGTGCTTTTTTTTGCAATTTTTCCTAACTTATACTCCCTCCGTCCCAGCTCACTTGAGACTTTTTGACCAAAACTGGTCAACTTAAGGTCGGTTTGACCAACACTTTATAGAAATATTTATGATCCGAACAAAAATTAAAAATATGTAAAATGACCACCATTAAAAATCCTCTCAATAACAATTTTTAAAAAGTTTTTTGGAACATAAATATTTCTATAAGTGTTGGTCAAACCGACCTTAAGTTGACCAGTTTTGGTCAAAAAGTCTCAAGTGAGCTGGGACGGAGGGAGTATATAGTAACTATTATAGTTAATTAATACTATTAATATTAGTAGTTAACTAATATAGTAACTATTATAGTTAACTAATACTATTAATAGTAATATTTAACTTGTATTGTAACTAATATTTTTAACTAATACTATTAATACTAATGGTTAACTTATACTATTAATATTAACTAATACTATTAATAGTAATAGTTAATTTATAAAGTAACCATTATAGTTAACTTGTATAGTAACTATTATTGTTAATTATACTATTAATAGTAATAGTTATATATTATAGTAACTATTATAGTTGACTAATACTATTAATAGTAATAGTTAACTACTATAGTAACTATTATAGTTAAGTAATACTATTAATAGTTAACTATAATGGTTAACTATTATAGTTAATTATTACTAATAATAGTAATAGTTACTATTAATAGTTAACTGTTATTTTCTTAATACCATTAGCTAATACTATTAGTTACTACATAAGGTAACTATTATAATAGCTATTACTAATAATAGTAATAGTTAACTAATATAGTTAACTATAATAGTAACTATTACTATAAGAGTAATAGTTAACTATAATAGTTAACTATTATAGTTAACTATTACTAATAATAGTAATAGTTACTATAATAGTTAACTATTATAGTTACCCTTTATAGTAACTATTATTATTAGCTAATAATATTAGTTAATGAAAAGAAAATAAAAAGTCACTTATTTATTAGTATATTGTTGATGTGGCTTCTCCAAATGCAAGCATTCTCCTTTGTTTGTCCACATGTCAACACCATAGCTCTTTTGGCCAACTTTAATATATATATATAGATTTCTATCATGTTTTTGTATCCGTCCCTTTTTTTGGATAATCTCTGTACCAATCCGAATCAGTGAAAGTTTTCTTTTTTGGAGTGGAGAGGTTACATAACTACCGTGGGGAGTGGGATAGTGGGTTATTTTAGATTTATTTTAAATTAATTTTAGGCCGTTAGATCATTTTCTGAGATTCAATCACAGCCGCTCTTTGTAAAGCGGTTATTCTTGCTTTCTATTGTAGTATAGATTAAAAAATGGTGGGACTAATTTACAAAGTGTTTTGAATATAAAAAGTGAAGTATGAGAGAAAAAGTGGGGTAGATAATAATAAGTTGATTAGTGTTGTGAGTATAAAAGTAAAATGGGTGCGAGAATGAGTGGTAGTAATAGTAAAAAATCTTTGTTATTTTCGAAAGTAGAGATATATTCTGAGATCGACAAAAAATAAAAAGTGGACATATATTCACGGAGGGAGTAATTATTTATTATTTATATTTGTTTTAATAATATAACCTTATTTTTAAATTTGGTGTGTTAAATACATTAAACTTTCAAACATAATACGTGATGAATACAGTTTTTGGACACTTTTTAATGAATTTATTAAAAATTAATGAATGTTGCAAGAAAGAGATTATGGAGAGTAATTATCAAACCACACTAAAACTAGTAGTAATGGAAATAACAATGTATTGCTAAAATGTTTGAATAATGAAATGAACTAGCAATTGTAATATTAAACCGACAGTTTTAGCTCATCACTGTTCTTCAAAACAGCAAACTCTCTTCCGGATTCATCCAGTTTTCTGTAAAAGTTTGATTCCTCATTCTCGATTCATACTTTCTAATCAAATTTCATTGATCCTCTCAATTTCCTGTTGGATTCATTTAGTGGAATATTTATTTTCTTCTTCGTGATTTTGAGTTAGGAAGCTAAACAATAGGCATCGGGCTTCATCCAATTTGTGAATCAGTAAGAATTTGATTTCTCTCAGTTTCCTGTTTATACAATTGAGTTGGTGTGGAAACTATTGGACTTGATGATGCGGAATCTCGACTAGGTCTATACCCATTTCTTTAATTTAATTTTAATTGTTTTTTTTTTTTTGGAATTTGACTTTTCAGGCGTTGAAAGACAGATCTATGATATAGTCAATGTTTTGGTAGTAAAACTTTGCTTTGAAATAACTATGTGACATGTTTAATTGCTTTTTAACTATTTTTCCGTACACATTTTGCAGAAAAACTTGATGAAACAGTTGAAAACTAAATGCAATATCCTCATTTTTTTTTTTTGAGGTGTGACTTGCTCCGAAGCTCGAAAAAGATAATGGTTTTTGTGTTGTGCTGCATCTTTTTTTTTATTTTTTTTATTTTACAAGTATCCTTTCACACTTGATTGATCCATGTCTTTGTATGTACACTTCTTTTGTCAATCTGGTATGTGCATTGGGAAATCTTAAAATTTTAATCATTGGAAAAATGAATTGTAGGACTTGCTGCAGCAAGCTCTCTGTTCATAAAGATTACTTTTTTTAGTTAATCAAAATCTTCTCGAACAGTATGCTGACATCAGTTCTTAATGTCAAATGTATTTAAAATGGTAGAGAAATTAGGAGTATATGATACAGAGTACATGGTATGGATGTCTTTGTTGATGCTATAATATGCTAAATTCTGCTTCTGAGTTTATTGGTTCTTGTGTGTCCAAAGTTCTAAGCCCTAGAGACTATATTTACGTTGTGGCTATGCTGTCAATAATATCACCAGTTTCTGTATGTTTGTATGCACGTGTGTACTTACTTTTTCTTTCTTTCTTTCTTTTTTTTTTTTTGGGGGGGGGGGGTGGTGGTGGTGGTGGAGGTGTCGTGGGGTTTGGGAGGGCGGTGTTGGTCAAATGTTATACTACATCACAAGAAAGATTAGTAGCTATTTGCCTCTTTCCCAAAGTGTATTCATTCACTCGCCCTAGAAACTTATTTCTTCACATATCAGGTAAGAAATTATCAAAGTCCTTACTGCAGACTTTCTGTCATGTTGCATAATGGTTAAACTTAAGCATCTTTAGGAACATAAGTAAACAAAAACCCTAATGATCTAACCATATTGCATCATATGTATGAGTGTGAATTAGTAACTTCTTCAAAATTGGACATTCGTTTTGGAGCAACATTTTTAGAATTTGGGCATTCATTTAGGGGCGGAGAGAGTAATTGATAAGATCTTTCATATCTAAAGGTGTTGTTATAGAAGATTCATTGTTGATGGCAGGAGATTATACTAAGGTGATAATACTCAAGTAAACTATACACTCTTTATATGTTTATCTCCAAAATTTAAATTATTTTTTAGAATTCTGTTTCTAAGTCCTCTTAAATATCATCTTTATGGCTGTCATTACTGTGCTGAAGACGATGCATGCGGATAGGAAATTCCTGGCGAGTAAAGGTAGTGTTCCTGTTTGTATCGGCAAGAACTCTCGCATCAAAAGAGCGCTTATAGACAAGAATGTACATGTTAACACTAGGAAATTTTTCAAGAATTGTAATTTTTTTATTAATGCATTTATAAATTTTTGATGAATTATATTTATGTAAAAAATTAAAATTATTTTAAAGTTATACTAACTCTTTTAATTCTGTTACTGTTATTTGTAAACGTATTTTTGGCCGTGCGTTAGTTAGTTATAATAGGTTTGATAATAGTGAAACTCCATAGAAACTTGTATTAGGCAGGGCTATAGGGGTTTGCAATTGCCTTGAAACGAACGATATGTTACAACTAGTAAAAATAAAAATAAAAATTGTGAGTATGAACATTTAAGTGTTGTGAGGTAAGTGGAGTAAAAATTATAAGCGTCCATGATAGTTATAGGCATACCAACAAGCACCTAGATCACCTGGTAAAGGGGTCTACTAACTTAATTAGAAGTCGGAGAGAGTAAATAAAGTTTGTGTACTTTAAGAATCACACCAAATCTTGATTTTTTTTTAAAAAAGGACATCTGCAGTGGAAATTTATGAATTGGAATTTATGCAATTGGGAAGGAGGGAATATTGTCAGCAAAAATTGTTTTCCTATTCAAATCGTTGTGGCTTGGGTGGGAATCTTATTATCCGCAGGGACATTTGACTTTTTCTTCATGGTTGATCTTAATTCCAAATTGGCAGGAAGAAACAAATGATTATCCAATTAATATGACCGAGTTTATTTGCGCGTCTTGGTTACTATTTGGGGGCAAATACTATTTCTTCTGTTACTGAGTACTACTCCCTCCGTCTCAAAATAGATGTCGTTTTGGAGTGTTTCACACATATTAAGAAATGTCATTAATGCATATGAAAAAGTCCCAAATACCCCTAAAGTAATTCAACTACCTAAACAATTAAATGGTTAGGTAAGAGATAGTTCACTATCATTATTAAGGGTATAATTGGTATAGAGCAATAAAAAAGTTTTGAAAATAGTGAAACGACAAGTATTTTGAGAAAAAAATTAACTCCCAAAACGACATCTATTTTGAGACGGAGGGAGTATTAATCAAAATCAAGAGTAGAATTGAACGCTCGTTCGACAAAAACTTGTATGAGAACATCATGATCTGTCTCATGACAGAGACTGGTCATTTTTGACCCATGACCCCGGATCCATGACCTACGGATATTTATTTTTATTTTTTTTAGTTTTATACTCTCTTTTTTTTCAGTTTGCCAAAAATAATAGTTACTATAACTAAATGTAACAAACGTGTTACTTATATGTAACAGTGTATATACATAAAAGTAATACATATATACAGAAAAGTAACAGGGCTTTTTTTTATGTTTTCTTCGTTTGCCAAAAGTAATACTCCATTCATCCCACCCGACTTAGGACAAATTGCCATTTTGGACGTCCCACTCCACTTAGGACATCCCTAAATGGCAAGTTTATATTACTTTAATATTCAATGGGACCCATTTATCATACTCACAACAACAATCCATTTACTATTCCACCCACTCATTCTCTCTCATATTTACTTTTCATACTCACAACACATCATCCACTTATTCTCTTTCCTCTTAAAATAATAGTTCTCCTTAATCCCCGTGTCGGGACCAATTGTCCTAAGTCAGCCGAGACGGAGGGAGTACTTAATATAACTAAAATGTAACGAACGTGTTACTTATATGTAACAGTGTTTATACATAATTGTAACACATGTATAGAAAAGTAATAATTCAACCATTTAAACTTAAAAACTAAAAACACTTGTGTTAGTAATATTATAAAAATAAGAAAGTAACAATTTTATAAGCGAATGATACATTTTACTTGTATAATAATATTGTAAAACAGTTACGTTTACTTGTATAATAGATATCTATATGTTTTCAAATAATAAGCTACAATGAGTTCAATTTATCATGATACATGTAAAAGTATTACATTATCTATAAAAATCTGTTACAATTTCATTTACTAAAGTGTTACATTTACTTGTACAAATAATTACATTCATTTATATAATTTGTTATTTTTCAAATGTTACTTTCTTTCAAAAAATAAAATCAAAATACTCAAAAATAAAAAATATTCTGGAAAAACACTATTACATTTAGTATAACGATAATTACATTTAGTTATTGTTAGTGTTACACGTATTTATAGTTAGTATTACAGTTGAAAGATGAGTAAAATGAGTTTTTTTTTTTTTTTTTTAAAACTGGTGTTACATTTACTTATAAACAATGTTACTTTATAAGTAACACAATTGTTACATTTAGTTATACTAAGTATTACTTTTGGCAAACGAAAAAAAACATTCAAAAAAAAAAAAACTAGAAAAAAAAGGGGAAAAAAATCTGAGAAATTTTTTTTTGGGCCAATGGGGCAGATTTTGAGTGGAGAATGGGTTGGGGATCCTACGCTTCGCGGAGAATGTTGCACGGGTCATGCGTCAACCCGTCTCTTCTATGAGACGGATCTAGGTGTTCTCACAAGAGATCACCTCCGTTTTAAAACAAAAATAAAATAGTAGTATAATACTCCCTCCGTCTCAGACTAAAGTTCTTACTTTCCTTTTTAGCTTGTCCCACACTAAGGTTCTTAGTTGCTTTATTACCTAAAATGGATAATGAGACTCACTTATCATTCTCACAACAAAAACTTTCTATCCACTTTCTCTTTCCTACTTTCCCCGACTTTTCATACTCGCAACCTTTATTTTTTCTTAATCTATGTGTAAATCTCAGTGTAAAGTCAAACTAAGAACTTAGTCCGGGACAGAGGGAGTAGCTATTTAAAAGCTTATAACAAATAAAAATCAAAACTGATCTTTTTTTTTTATTTTTTTTTTGGGGGGACCAAAGGAGTAATAATTTAACGTGCTCGAGTGCATCAAATTCAACTGCATTAAAAGGTTCAACGCTAAGTATGAAAAAACCGACCAGCAACAAGAATAAAAGCAGCAAACGGTTGTCAGAACTATCTGACAGAAAATCTAAGAAAGGATTCCAAAATACTAAGTATGAAAAAACCGACCAGCAACTCCATTGAAAAGCTTCTCAAACAAAGAGAATCCAACAATCTGACAGACAATCTAACAACGGATTCCCAAATACTACTATGTTTATGCCAAAACAATCAGCAGTAAAAAAGTTGGATGCTCAATTGACCCTCTTGCAATTGCAGTTGATCTTTTGAATAAATAAAATTTTGAACAAGGATGTCCCGTCCCGTCCATCCCCCCCCCCCCCCCCCCCCCCCCCCCCCCCTACAAACATATTTTATCGCTAACCGACCCCACCCCCCACACAAAAGATCAACCTATAGGAGAACTAGACATTGATATTTCTTATACCCAGAATACAATTGAGCATCATTATCATTATCCATATCTAAATAAACTTATCTATTCTCAAAGATTTTTTAGAACCAGGGGGTCGAAAGTTTTCTACCTGCAGATTAGAGCTAGCACGCATTTCTGCCAAGAAAGGATCTCCTTTCTCTGATTTTATTACCTCCAAAATTACTCCAACAACTTCTGCTGCAAGTCCCACTTCAAGAAGTTGCCCTTGCTCCTCTCCGCCTTCATAAATCAATCTCCAAACTTCCCCATACGGAATAGCACTTTCTAATAGTACTTTGGCAAGGATTACACCAAGGAATTCTGCTGCTTTTGGAGCATCGGTAACCGTGTCCTCTAATGAAGCCAAAACAGCCTCAAACCTAGAACGTAGCAGAGGCACATATTCAACTTAAATATGTTTTTATTACAGAAGAGCGTTACATATGTGAGTGTGCGCGTGTGTGTGCGCGCGTGTGTGTGTGTTTATATGTGCATGTATATATAAGTAAATATGTGTATACTCCCTCCGTCCCATTCGAAATAGGATATTTGGGTAGGGCACAGGGATTAAGAAAAAGTGTTAGTGGGGCAGAAGAGAGAGAGTGAGGTAGAGAATAATGAGTGGAAAGTTGTTGTGAGTGTGAATGTGGATTAAATAAAATATTTCCGTTTTAAGGTTGTCCTATTTTGAGTGGGACGGAAGGAGTATTAAGTATATATGTGTATAAATGTATATGTGTGTGCGTGTGTGTGTATATATATATATAGAGAGAGAGAGAGAGATTGCATACCCTTTAACAATCTGATCTTGATTTACCAAGGCATCATGAGATTTTGCAAGGTTGACGAGAAGCTTTGCCAGAAGATCCCTTTCCAAATCTTTTCTCTCAAAAGAATCATTGACCCAAATAGATATCATTGATGGATAAAAGCTTGGTGCATTCAACTCCTTTATACACAAAGCAACTTTCTTCTCATCTTTGGCGCTGAAAATAGATTAAAACATGAGAACTCAAATCAAGTTGGAAGGAATAATAAGGGCTTTTGAAGCTATATGAGAACTACTATGGGGTAATTAGACTCAGATGTATAACTTCAAAGATTAAGAAAGGTGCCAAAGGGGGTATTATTCTTGTGGGGGTTCTAAAATTGGGCCTTTATGAAAAGCTAATATAGACCACCATTCCCATGCCTGCTTCTTAGTTGTGTAACAGCATTATTAGACTATACAAATCAAATTGGGATCAACAATGTAAGAGCAGTTAAAATGGACATTACAAAATATATTATTCAATATTTTACCCGCGCTCTTTTGGTCTCAAATTTTGTTTTATTGCAAAATTATTTCTTTCTATATGCTCCCATAAGTATATTCAACCATAAGTCATTTATCATGCATGATGCATCATTATCAAACTATATGTAGCATACTAGTTTAACTTCCACTACTGTGTGTGTAAGTGTGTCTCTCTACACACACACACGCATATATATACTCCCTCCGTCCCATTGAAAAGTTCCCATTATGCCATTTTGGTTGTCCCATTGGAAAGTCCCACGTTCCACGTTCCTAAAAAATAAATTTTATATTACTTCTTTATTAATGGGGCCCACATCTCATACGAGTTAAATACCTATTTCATCCTTAAACTATTTAAGTTTTTACTTTTTCGTCATTAAACAATTTGTTTTTTACCTTTTCATCCTTGACATTTAGTTTCATTGATTATGTGATCCTTCCGTCAACATGAAGTTCACTTTGCCGCTAAAAATTCTGATGTGGCATAATGACATCATGTTTTTTATATCTATGATGCTGACTAAGCGAACAAACTCTGATTTAATGTTTATATTAGATTAAGGGGTGAAAGTGTAAATTAAAAAAATGTAAATCCTTACCCCCACCCTTTCCCATCAAAGGCAACCACTACCCTTACCTCACACCACTGACACTACCATCATGCACCACCACCGGCACCACCACCGGCACCAACCACCGGCACAACCAACCAACCACCGGCACTACACCAGCCTCATTCCACCATCAACGTCCATCTATCATCAAAACCCAATTAAATAAACACAAATATCACCCAAATCTTCAAAAATCAGATTCAAGCTCACACATCCACAATCATTTAAAAACTCAGATTTGAAACCCAATCTCGATTTTAAAACCGGATTCAAACTAACACACGCACATAATCAAACTCAACACGCACCATGAAATCAAACACAAGAATCTATTCAGATATGAAATAAAGAATCAATTTCAGTACAAATCTAATCAAACACAAAAATCTGGCGGAGAGAAAGAAAGAGATGGGGGGAGACTTGGATTTTTGAAGAAAATGGTGAGGTTGGTCGGCGGGTTGAAAATCAGATCTTGATCTAGCAAAACACGAGCAGCCGCCGGTGGTTTTGATGGGTAAAAGTGAACAGAAAAGCAGGAGGGAGTGGGAGTGGGAGATGGATTTGACCGATGGAAAGATATGCTTGCATATTATCACTGCATATGCCTCTGCGGAGAACACAAACGTCATTGGTGAAGAAGGTAACGATGGCGCCGGAGAGGAAGTATGTCACGGCTAACTGGTGAGAGGCGATTGGGCGGTGTGGGTGAGGGTGACGGCGCCGGACGGGAAGGGGAGGGGGAAGGGTTTATGCTGGGAAAGAAATAGAACGGCAGAGAATGTGGGAAGAAGGGACGCGATGTAAAATTAGGGTTTAATTTACTTTTTAGTCATTCTTATTTATTGACAATAAATTTAGGCTTTTAGGTTTTATATTTTTCATTGTTACCCCTTAACTTTCACAACAACAAACTTTTCCTATTTATGGTTCCATGTAAGCAAAAAATGCCACATCAACATCCACATCAGCTGGTTTAACGGACTTTTAGATGGTAGATTAACAGAAGGATCACATAATCAACGAAACTAAAGGTCAAGGATGAAAAGGTAAAAAAAAATTGTTTAATGACGAAAAAGTAAAAACTTAAATAGTTTAAGGATGAAATAGGTATTTAACTCCATCTCATACTTACAATAACTATCCACTTACTATTCCCTACCCCACTTTCTCTCTCCTTTATATTCACAACACCTTTAATTAAACTTTTCCTTGATTCCAATTCCTAAAACGAAATGGGGACTTTTCAATGGAACGGAGGGAATATATATAACAGCAAAGCAACCAATGAACTTAAAGTATATAAAAGTTTCAACTTTTTATTTTATGCTGAATCCTATTAGTAAAGTATTATTTTAACATTTAAAGCCTATATGGAGCCTCAATGCAACCTGGAGGTGTTCCTCCGCCAGCATGCAACAGCACCTACTGAACATAAACATGCTTCAAGTTATGGGACTGGAGCAACTCCTTCATAAGGGAATTGGTGCTTTGCATAATCATTGCTGGTTAATACCAGACAATATAGCATATCACTCACTTATATCACAATAGATAAAGTCTCATATTTGGACCTAGCATACTGAGACTTTACAATCTCCTTGGGAACTATTAAGCAGGCAGCATAACAGAACCTACACCACCATTGTGAAAGCAGTTTATCCGCAACCGTAAAAAAAAAGACCAATCAGATTCTTTTTCAGATACTCACCAAGATCTTAGAAAGGCAACGCATGCAACTAGGTGATTGTTTCAGTTTATTATGAATAAGTAGGAACAAATAAGAAATATAAGCACATATCCCAATAATACCTGTAAAATTTTTTGATGGCTTCAATAGACTTTTCACGCAAACGTTCTTCTGGCCACACCTTTTCTGAAGAAACATTTTGTGTCTGCGACAAACTTGGCCCCCCACCTCCCGTGGGTGGTGAAGTTGGTGGAGCCCTATCAAAAGTATGATCTACATTCCTTGTGTCCCTGATCATGTAATTCAAACTGCGCTCCTGATGACTCGAATGGTCAAAAGTGGATTGTGAGGCAAACCTTTCAGGGATGTATCTAGATGCGAGATCCTCTCTTGAGCCAAAACCTGTCCTCTCTGATACAGAACTGTAACCATTCGGACCAGTAAGGCTTTGAATAGAAGGTTGGCCTCTACTTGACATTCCCCTCGCAAGGCCACCCTGGGGCCCAAGGGTAATAACGTCATTGCCCACGGGTCTCAGGGGAACTGACAAAGGCCTATTCTCAAAAGTATGCCGCTCCTCATATCGAGCATCTTGGTTTGCATAACCACGGAGTGGTTGAGATGATCCACGAAAACCCCCCATTTGAGAATTAGGAGAAGGCAATACATTTGACCCTCTTGGTCCAAAGTCTGTGGGTTGTCCCCTTCTACCTGAAGAGCTGAGACTTGGTGCACGAACCAGCCTACTCGCTTGTGCCTGCCGTTCTTGGGCAGCATCCCTATGCACTTCGTCAATCTTTTTTGGTCCTTCAACCTTCCTTCGCTGCTGCCACTTATTCTTTCTCAGATCGATTGAATCCTTAAGCATGAACCTTACCCTCGAAGAAAGTTTCATGTTGTTCGATAACTTAAACATCATATCAAAGTAAGCATCCATAAACACTTTCGCTTTAGGGTGATCTATCATCTCCCCTATCGTGCTCATTAATTTGCACAATGACTCAACATTTTCTTCATCGGGATTCTGATACTCTCCCAACAACTTCTTTATGCATTCATGCATGATTCTCTCCGTCAGCATCCTCTTCTTGTACAACTCTCCAATAAGACGGATATTACCCAACATCCGCCTTCTGGCCTGAATTCTCTTTTCTTCTCTTTGTTCTTCAGTTTGTTTTACTTCTCCTTCCTCCTCAGCTCTATTAGCTTCTTCTTCTTCTTTCTCTCCTCTCTCAAATTCCTCCTGACATTTATTCAATAACAATCTCTTGAAGGTGATCTTCTCGTTGTCTTCATTAAAATCAGGCAGCTCGCCAGCAAGATGAAAACAGAAGTCAGCATACATCTCACAAAAAGTTGGTTCCATGAGGGCTTTGTCAAATATTTGAGCGATCACACCAGAAAGAGTGCCAACATTGTCAATATTTACTTGTTTAACTTGTTCAAACAGTTTCTCAAAGTTCTGGGGGGTCAGTTTATTTAGAATGCCTTTTAATAGTCTCTGTTTGGCCTGTTCTTCATCAGTTATTTTACCCACCTCATACTTCCTCTCAGCTTTGTGCATCGCCTGTAAAGGAGTCTGTGGAGAAGGAATTAAACCCTTGTGGAAAGATGTTGACCTCTGCCAGCGGTCAGAATCAATATTATTACGTTGCATGCCCCCTTGAGGACTTGGGGATTGCATCGGCCCAGACAGTATACCCAAAGCATGCTGAGTTGGTGTCTGTGCACGAGGGTTCCTCAAAACACCATAGCTTCCACCTCCAGGGCCACCTCGAAAACCTTGTAAATTTCCCCCATAACCAATATCAAGCCGCAGATCCCTTCCTTGAGCAAGGGGCCCAGGCTGTTTATTCCATTTATCATCTTCGCCTTGAAAGCTTCCACGGCGATCAAGTCGAGGTCCTCCACCTGGCCTATCAACAGCTCTTCCAGGACTAGGGTGTGATTCACGGTGAATATTGACATTAGATGTCATCAAAGCATCAGCTATGTCTGATGTAATCTCAAAACCCCCAGGGAGCTCATTACATTGCTCCGAAAATTTCAGCAGGAAATCTCTAGAATATTTTTTGGTCATTCCTTCACTTTCATCCTCACTATGAAGTTTCAATCCTTGGGGAACCTGCTTCCCATCATGCAAAGTTTCCAGTTTCGGAGTAGAAACATCTGCTGCATCCTCCCAGTCATCCGGCTCAGGTTTATTGGCAACGGACTTATCATTTGAGAAAACAACCTCCTCAGAAACATCAGCAGATACCTGCTTCAAAGCAATGCTGGACGAAATCTCTGTGCTTTCAGTAGAGCCAAGAGCATCTCTTTTTTCATCGGGGCCCTTGTATGCATTATAAAGATCAGCGGTGGTCCCTTGAGCATCTGCTTTTAGCAGCATTTCCTTTTTCTTCTTCTTCCCTTTAGCTGTAATACTCTTTGCCCTATTCAACTCGGGTAGGGATTTATCCTTGACAACAACTGTTGACGGAGAGGCCAAATCAGAACTACTGCTCTTCGTACAATCCCCTTCAACCCCAGACGTTGTTTCAAGAACGGATACTGTAACAGGAGGCAACTCCTGGTTTAAGGAACCAGATCCTTTCGCTGGACCATCACCTTTACTTACCACTCCATCTAACCTATCTGACACTAATGCCTTATCACCATGAGAGATAGTAGATAAACTTGTGTCAACTGAGAGAGTTTCAGCATATGATGAATTGGGCTCTTCCGTTGTAGACATCACAATCTTAGCAACACTCGCATCATCTTTACGAGAACCCACAACTTCTTCCTGCTTTACATCTTCAGATTCCAACGATACAGGTTCATTACTAACATAGGAGGCCTTCAGCTGAGAGTTATCCGGATGAAGATTAACTGCTTCAGAGGGTTTTGATGTAGATCCTAAGGAAATCTCAACTTTGTTCTCATCATGCTTAGAACCCTTTGGTAAAAGAACTTCTCCTTGTTCTTTTAACACCATCTTTTCAGGTTTTTGTACTTCAACTTTAGGGGCTGAATCACCATCTACTACATTTAACGACTTCAGTCCCTCCTTAGTGTTTTTACTGTTTGAACCAAGTTCTTCTGTAACAATAGCACCATCAGTAGTTGACAGAGGTTTGCTAGGAATATCAGACACTGCTGCACTGATTACTGTGGAAGAAGAAGGTGGAATGGATTTCGTAGTTTCTGAAACTACGCTATCAGAAGGATTACGAACTGCAAGCAACTGAGAAGGCAAGTTTGAAACAGAGGTAGATCCACCGACCTGTGAACAATGGTTGATAATTGATGTTTATAAACCACAATAAATAAGAGAAGGTAGCATGATAGTGAACTAAATAATCAATATAAATAAATACCTGATCCTGTGACGAGACATGGCCTTTCTTGCCTGGCTTTTTCTGGTCATCTTTAATAGACCCCTGCTTACTAACTATTTCATCAGCAACAGAAAATACACTCTCAGGAGGAACAGAGCCAACTCCAGTAGAAGTTGATTTACTTGCCAAATGCATTGCTGTAGAGTTTGACTGCTTTAAAGAGCTTTCAGAAGTTGAATCCCTTTGAGGAAGTGTAGAACTAGCTTCCCCGCGTGGCCTTGAAATTTTAGGAAATTCACTCTTGTCAATGACCGGCGGCAATGATGAATCACCAACCTTTTCTCCATGCAGGCTAGGTGCTGGTTTTACCGTCACCTGTGCAAAGGGTTATCATGGTAAGAAAATCACATGACTGACCTCACAATCATGTTCAAGATTTGATAATTCACAAACGTAGCACCATTTCCATGAACACATATAAGATACAAGAAAAAAAAAAACCTAATAAAGGGTGTGGCCTGACTTAGCTAACCTGATTAAACCTTGGTGCCTGAGAACTTGGAGGTATCTGAGGGCCAGTTAGAGGTACGGAACCAGGAGCTGGAAAATAGACATGACCAGCATTGTAAGAATTAGGATAGAAATTCATTGGATGAGCAGGCGGGTATGTTGGAATAGGCTGGGACTGAGCTGGCGGCATGTTGGGACGTGACCGGGGAACTGATGGCCCCCCACTATCCCCATACGCATCAGTCCTCTCAAGTCTCAACTCCTCGTGAGTATCCGGATGAGTAATTTTAACAGGAGTTTTACGAACACTGCCATATTTAACTGCCTGTTGTTGCTGTTGCTGTTGCTGGTATTGTGGCCCCAAACTCATACCCATATTTCCCAATTGAGGAGGCAGTGGTGGACCCAACTGAGATGAAAAGTTCAAGCTCTGACCTTGATGCATAATCCCCTGAGGCTGCATTGGGTGAGGCTGGATACTAGGAACAAACACCTGCTGCTGCACTTGAGAAGGGTTACCCATTGGTAAGGGGATTGGAATTGGCATCGGCATTGACGAATTAACCATGGCCTGAGACTGCATTTGTGGATTTGGACCACCATATTGCACCGGAAGTGGTGGCTGGTGGAATGGCATAGGCATTGAGATACCACCTGGGATTGGATGGCCAGAAAGCTTCTGTGTTACAGCAGGTGGGGGTGTAACATGAACATCCCTTTTTGCTTTGGGTATTGGATGAGGTTCAGTAATATTAGATTGATTAGATTGTTCCGCATCTTGCTTTGGCAACTGCTGTTTTGGAACAGTTGGAGTTGGAAATGTTGAAGTTGGTCCTCTTAATGAAGCATGACGAGCCTGCCAGAAGATTAACCACAGAACAGTAGAATGGAAGCTAATCAGTAACTACGATCAGTTAGCTTCAAAACAAGGTTATGAAGAAGATGGTTATGTTCTCAGTAACAATTACAAGTTCAAACCATCCTTGACCATGCAACATTGACTGAAACGCACTAACATGACATCCATGAGAGGGTTGATGAACCACAAACCTGGTCACGTTTCTGCTCAACCAAATTTGGGGGTGCTGAGCTAGTTCGTGGAGGAATCTACAAAGCACCAAAAAGATAATGTTTGTTATTATTACTCTAGTATTACTAAATAGGTTGGCCAATTACCGAGTAGACCCAGTTACTATGAGCTTACTGCATGCTGTAACTTTGTCAAGGAATATTACCTACCTGCACTCCATTCATGAAACCAGGACTGATGGACCCAAACTGAAGAGGGAATGACTTAGATGGATCTGCAGGGACTAAATCCACAAAAAAAAAGGTATATTAGGGAACTCTAAAATAAATCTGTTTCGACGAGTACACAAATGAAAATGACTGAAGAATGAAATAAGCAGGCACAAATGTAAGTATATAAAACTGTCCGAAAATAAAACTGAACCCAGTAGAACAAAAAGCCATAACGATGACTACTATTGAGCGTAGAAGTGCCAGAAGGCCATACCCTTTGCTGGGGTTGCAGGGGCCGTAGCATCAGGAAGAGGAGCTGCAACATTAGAGGCTGGGGCCTTTGGAACAACTTGGGTACTTTTTTGAGTCGACACATCAGTCGGCTTCACAGCTGCAACTGTCACTGGTACATCAGCTCCTCCTATACACAGCATTAAAACAGTAATAATAAGTAATAAAACGTCTTGTTATTCAAATAAGAACAAAAATTAACAAAAAAAAAAATTGGCTCCAGTATCATCCATTTATACAGCCTACGATAGCCAAAGTCAATATAAGAAACATCCAGAAAGTGAGAAAAAGAAAACATTGTAACTTAATTTTCTTCAGTCCAAAAACTAAAACCACTTGCAATCTTACAATTAATAAACAGGAGTACTAAATTTCAAACACATACCACGTACAGGTGGCTGCGACTGAGCACCATTCAGTACAGCCCGAGCAGTAGCAACAGCAAAACTATTTAAATCCAAATTCCCACTAACATTGGCACTCACATTCGAACCACTTGCCCTAGGCTGCCCAACTTGTGCATTATTTGTCTTCTTACCACTACCAAAAAAACAACAATAACCCAAATAAGATCATCCAACAAAATCAAATTCCAACACAAACCCTAATTTCAACCACAAAAACAACATAAACACATAAGCACGCATATACAAATAAAACCCAAATTCATTACCCTCTATTGGGAGGCTGAGAGGAGTTGGAGGAGGAGGAGGAAGGAGGAGGGGCGTTACTGCCACCGCCCTTCCCACCACCACCACCACCGGAGAAATTCCTTTGCGGAGCGGGGTTACCGGATCGACCCGATCTTCTATATTGTGGCGGCTCGTTTTTATCACCCCTTGATTGATTATGGGACATAAATCTAAGCTGTCAAAGAACACTCGTTCCAAAATTATCCGTCTGCAGAAAACACAGATCCTCCGATCAAAATCAGAAAATCAAACGTAAACTCTAACATTACAGTAAATTGAACAAAAAAGATGTAATCTTGAAGGTGGACTGATTGAATGATTGCTTACCGAGAGTGAAAGAAGCTGAGGAGAGGGAGAAAATTAGGGTTTTATTGATAGGCGGGAACCATGACGACGACGATGAAGAAAGAGATATACCGAAGAACAGAAAAGGAGAGAGAGTATTGAAAAAATTATTTGCTTTTTGTTAAGGAGTAAAATAAAAAAAAATCTCACTTTACTGCTACACTACAAGATTTACAATGCTTTTTTTGGGGCATAAAATATGTACATAAAGTATTTTAATTTTTTTTTTTTAGCAAATGAAATCATTTACATTCACAATTAAAAAAAATGTAAGATTCTCAATAATAAAAGCTAGAGTCTCACCTTAAATTTTAATTTAATAGAATTTTCATCTAACTTACTACAATGATTTTCGAACTAAATTTTGAGACGTTTGAATATCACTCAAAGTAAAACTTGGACATCGCCGCAATCCAACATTTAAAGAATACCCTTGGATAATATTTCGTTTTGAGCCATTGATATGCTAGAGAATCCGAGTTGAAGAAGAAACACCCACCATATCTCAAAATTCAAAAAAAAATGCAATTACAATATGGAGAAAAAAAAAGTTCTCAATAAAAAGATAAATCAATAGCTCTCATCGTACGAATTTTCTCTAAAAGAATTTCACTCAATTTATTTTTAATTCTTTTAAGACGTTTGAATTTCACTCAAAGCATTTTTAATTTTTTCTGGCAAATGAAAATCATTTACATTCACAATTAAAAAAATGTAAGATAGCACTCAATAAAAGCTAGAGTCTCACCTCAAATTTTAATTTAAAAGAATGAGTAAGTTTTGGGGGAAACTAGTTTCTCCATAAGTTATAAAAAGTCAACTTTTTAACCCTTAAACCCTAACATTAAACCCGAAACTCTAAACCTTAAACACTAAACCCTAAACCTTAAACCCTATAAAAACATGACTTTTTATAACTTATGGAGGAACTAGTTTCCTTCAAAATTTTCTCTAAAAGAATTTCCATCTAACTTACTACAATGATTTTCGAACTAAATTTTGAGACGTTTGAATTTCACTCAAAGTAAAACTTGAAAATCGCCGCAATCCGACATTTAAGGAATTCCATTGGATAATATTTCGTTTTGAGCCTTTGATATGCTAGAGAATCCGAATTGAAGAAAAGATTCACAAAAAAATGCAATGGCAAAATGAAAAAAAAAAAACAAAAACAAAACAAACAAACAAAAAAAACAAAGAAGCATAGGTTCTCAACAAAAAGAGAAATCAACAACTCTCATCTAACTTTCTATTCATAATATAAATGAAAATCATTTACATTCTCAATAGTTAAAATGCTAAAAAAATTCTGTGTGGTTCTTTTCTTTTTTAAGATAAAATACTGTGTGGTTAAAACTGAAACTTGAGTATAATTCGATGATTTAGAATGTCAAACAGACCGCCTTTCTTTTGTTTTTAGTTTTGATCGTTCTATCATGGCACACGAATAAATTAATTTTATTCTATTACCATATCATTCTAAAAAATTACCATATGGTCAAATTCCAAACATAAGATTGTGGGAATTTGACCACATTTCCCCTCTTCATAATAAGAAGAATAGTATGTCTAGTTGATAGCTTGTTTTGTGGGTGGAACATTTGCGTAATTAATTTTATTGTGAAAAAAAAATCAAAACAATAAATATATAGTAGGAGAGTTAGGTAATGGGTAATAATTCCTCTATAATTAAGAAAAATATTTTTTATTAGTGTTATTATTTTAAAATTTGGGTATCAATTGAAGATTGAAACCCTCTCTTTTTTTCTTTTTTACATTAAGTTTGCCTCCCTTTATGGGAATGATTATATGCATTACTCGTCTGTTGTCTTTGATTTTTTTACTTTGTTAAACTAATTCTGCTTTTATCTAAAAAATAAATAAAATAACTCTAATGTCTAACCAAATTTAACTTGCGAGCAAACAGAGCAATAAGATGCTCCCTACATCGGCTCCTCATCCGGTTTACATGATATATAACTACTTATGATATAAAAAAAAATGTTGAGTGACGTCTGATATGAAACTAACATAAACATTGCATAAACTACTCAATGGTATGAAAATGGAAGTAAAGAATTAAAACTTTAAGCACGTGACATAGTACGAAAATGTTAGGTCAATTAAAGTGAAATTAACCCAGTAATAACTACGACAGCAAACTGAGGGGGACTCAAACGAAAATGTAGTGTTTTTAGGATATCGAAATCGAATGGATTACGCATACACCACGGAGTGTGTGTGGGTGGTCGACCCACCTCTTCTACATGGCTATATTTTTATATTTACTCTAAAGTTTTTTTTTTTAACTCAAATATATAGTCTTTGGTGAGTAAATCTTATTTAAAAGCTGGTATTTTTAACCCCTAAAGAATAGATTTTTTTAAAACGCACGAATATGTTATGGCTTTGTTGTCTGCATCAAATTGTTAGAGATGGCCTAACTGTTATTATATTTCAGAGTAATATAGTTATTAAATGTTTAGTGTATATAATGGATGATTGATTGTATAGACATGGGAATCAACAAGATCTTGAGATCCTAGCAAAAAAAGCACCCGGGCGTCTCGCAAGAGAACGAAAGGCTAAAGTCTTTGGTTTGACGCCTCTCCAAACCAAAAGCAAGTAGCTGGCCGTAAAAAGAGTTATGGATACTGCTGTACAAACAGCTTTTTTATGGTTATGCCGACGATGATGGGTCCTCATATGGAAGCCCTAAGTTTTAAGGACTCGAGAGTCGGCTTCCTTAAGGGAGTTTATTCCTCAACCGAAGTTGAGCATACATACGACAATATTCATGCGCTGGGAGGCTGAATGATTGACCCTAGAACCACATTCCTTTTGTGTTCGCATGTAGGTCATATGAGGGTCCCCGCGGTTCATTGTCGTGTCCTCGCAGTTCTAAATCATTTTATTGCAATGGGCGACTTTCACTGACTCAAGGAGATTGCTTTGCTCGCGGAGGCATCCTAACAAACCTCAACCGAACTCCTCTATTTATGTTATAAACAAACATACTTCGACTCAACAAGAGAAATCAATGCTTCTCCCTCTACTCAATTCATCCAAACAAATTGTGATTTTTTGTAAATAACTGAAATTTATTAATACAATCACACTACCACTGGCACTTTTTATCAGTGACATTCTTTGACACATTCACTTACCCTCTTTAGCACATGCACTAACACTTGATAACACGTGCACCGACACTAACAAAAACAAAAGCATTGACATTATTAAACACTATCATTAACACTAAAAAACACATCCACTGGCACTTAAAAAAAATAAAAATACATCCACTGACACTTAAAACACACATTCATTAACACTAGGAAAACACATACATGGGTCCTTATAACTCAATCTGACATTATCATTTTAGTGCCGCTCGTAGTGGGTTTTAAGTACAAACAGGAGCGTTTGTGAAATGCCAACAATAGTGTTTTCAAGTACCAATGGGAGTGTTTTGGAGTGTCATAGAAAGCCTTTTTGAGTGCCGTGATAGTGTTCTTGAATGCCATCGTGCTAATAAGTTTTGATTATTTATGATACTGTCATCGTGCTCATTTTATTATTTTAATTTATTATTTAAAATTTAAACACTAACTTATAGACTTTAATATAATATCTAACATTAAAAAAACATGAAAATTAACTATTTACATATTAATGTTTAAATTTCAATTATGTTGGCTTTAAAACTAGGGTTAATTGCAATTTGGTTCCTAACAATTCTCAAAATTTGCAATGTTGATGCTGTCTTTTCAATTTCGCCAATTGGTATATCCACATTGTTTTTTTGTTGCAATCTGAATACAAAAGTAACTGTTTGTTAGTTTTTTAACAGATTTTATGTCAAGTGAGTAGCACATAACATTTTAAGATGTTTTTTGAGCTACACATATCCGATTGGTATGTTTCTTTTTTTAAATTCAAGCTAATATTTAAATCTACAACACATATTTTTTGGCAATTTTAATGGTGAATTAGTTATATTATATTAATTTATAATTTAAATAAATAAAATAGCAAAAAATAGAGAACATGGGAAAACCAATATGAAAAATTAGTACTTTCCACTATGCTGTATCTTCTTTCCTCTCCTTTATTTTCTTCCCCCGCTCTGCTGCCTTTCCCACATCACCCCTTCAAGAAACACTCTTTCCCCAATTCATCCTTCTCGCCCTCTCTCTTTTTTCCCTATTCAATATTTTCATGAACTGCTAATCCAAAATAGAATTTACTTCATATGAAACATATTTAGGGTTAGTAATTTTTTAGATTTTTTCCCACCTTTTTTCTAATTTGTATTATTTAATAATTAAATTTAGTAAAAAAATCCAGTTGTATAAAAACTTGCATTCTTTTTTATATGAAGTAGATTTAAATATTAGCTTCAATTTAAAAAAATAATAAATTTAATTGGACTTGTGTAGCTCTAAAAACATCTTAAAACGTCTCTTAAAACGTCATGGGTTAGTCACATGACATAAAATATGTTAGAAATCTAACACCCATTTATTTTTGTAGTCAAATTGCAACAAAAAAACAAAGTAGATATACCAATTGGCGAAATTGAAAAGATGCATCAACATTGCAAATTTTGAGAAATGTTAGGAACCAAATTGCAATTAACCCTTAAAACTAACTAAAAGGCTTTATTATTAAAATGGACGGATTTTTTTTAGGGCAAATTGCAATTTGGTTCCTAACATTTACATAAGTTTGCAATGTTGCTCCCAACTGTCCAATTTCGCAATTTGGTATCCTAACATTTATATTCGTTAACAATGTGGCTACAAAACTAAGACTCAGTTAAAAATCTAACCAAATAACACACATGTGACTAGCACATGTCTATTAAATGGACAAAATGGTCATTCTCAAGAGGCCATTTGCCGGTCATGTGAGGTTTTCTTTTGTTATTTACTTTATTCATTTTGTAGTTTAAAAAATATAGATTAAATTAACACTAGGCATATATATTATTTTATTTTGTACTTATAATTTACGTAATCTGTACAAAGTCATTTATTTTTCTAACCAGAATTTAATATTTTATTTTAATAATAAAAAAGAAACTAAAATACTTTTAAAAATTATATAATTAGGAATTATAAATATTTTGCAAAAAAATAAATATATATATATATATATAAGTACATTTTATGTTAGAATATAACTCAAAATAATTATGCAGACTCATTTACGATAATTTAATAAGCGTTTTTTGAAGTGAAATAAATTTTCTTAAATAATTTCTTCAAGTGAAAGGAAATAAGTAATGATTTTATTGTTGCAAATGGCAGGATAAGAGAGTAATTTTTTTTTTAAATTTAATTATTAAAATTAAAGACATGAGGAAAGAGAGAAAAGACATACATGTTTAATCTCAATTAAACAAATTAAAATAAGAGAGATTTTTTACGATTTAGTTTGTTATATTGTTTTGGAAGAAAATTAAAATGTAATATAATCAAACTAGCAAATTCAATAAATTAATTCATAAAATAATTAAGCTAGGAGAGAGAGAGAAGTCATACAACTTTAAAACTGGATACTTTATCTTAATCGGAAAGGGTATTTATGTCAAAAAGATAAATAAATATGATGATCTTATTAAAAATGAAGTTCAATGACAATTTTATTCATTTAAAAGATATGTGCTAGTCACATGAGTGTTATTTCTTTAGAATTTTAACTGAGTGTTAGTTTTGTAGCTACATTGCAAAAAAAAATTGTAAATGTTAGGATAACTAATTGCGAAATTAAACAGTTGGGAGCAACATTGCAAACTTATGTAAATGTCAGGAACCAAATTGCAATCTGCTCTTTTTTTTTTTTTAAAAAAACATAAACGAAGTAAGTACGTTATCTAAGGCGATAAATATTTCAAAAATTAGCACCCAATTGGTAAAGGAGGCTAATTTTCTTATTTAACAACGCTCCTAAATGAGTGCTAATTTAAGATAAATAATTTACTACTATTTTTTATTGTGTACACACTCTAATTTAATTATGGATCTTCCATTGGAGCTGTGATATTGTGGGGTAAAATTTGTTTAGAAACATTTTAAGTATGAATAATAATATTTTTTTGGACGAGATGGTTTGGGAGTGGGTGGGTTGTAGCATGGAGTAAGGGGGTGGGCGGGGGCGTTAAGAAACAATTTAAATACAAGTAATAATAATATTTTAGACAAGGTGAGGTCGGGTGTAGAATAGAAGGCGTAAAGAACAGTTTAAATACGATAAGAAAAATATTTGACGGGGCGAGGAATAGGGGTGAGTGGTGGAATTAAGAAACAATTTAAGTACAAGTAATAATAATTTATTTAAATTGGGTGGAGCCGAAGTTGGGGTGGGGGTGGGTGGAGTGATGGCGTTGAGAAACAAATTAAGTATGAGTAACAATATTTGTTTTAGATAATGTGGGTGGAGGGACATGGATGGGGTAGGTGCAGCAAGAGTGTTATCGAATAATTTAATTTGATGGTAGTGAGAGAATGAATGGGTGTAGGAGTGTTTGAAATGACATACACAGAGACAATGATAAGTATATCATTTCACATAGAAAATGCACTTATTATCTATTGACCGAAAAATGACTTAAGTTGATCATAATTTTTTGTTGTTAGGGTGTTACCCAACATTGAAAAAAAGAGGTGGTCTCTTGTGAGAGCACTTAGATCCGTCTTATCGAATAGACGAGTCGACCCATGACTTTTGTACAACATTTTTCGTGAAGCATATGATCCCAACCCATGCTCCACTGAAAATCTGCCACGTGCCAGGGACCCATGACCCAATATTATTTTTTTTCCCGTTTTTTTTACTGTTTTTTTCGTTTGCCAAAAGTAATATTTAGTATAACTAAATGTAACAAATGTGTTACTTATAAAGTAACATTGTTTATAAGTAAACATAACACCAGTTTTACAAAAAAATAAATAAAAAATACTAGCTTATTTTACTCATTTTCAACTGTAATACTAACTATAAATACGTGTAACACTAACAATAACTAAATGTAATTATCGTTATACTGAAATGTACTAGTGTTTTTCCAGTTTTTTTTTTTGTTGGGTATTTTGATTTTATTTTTTGAAATAAAGTAACATTTGAAAAGTAACAACTTATATACATGAATGTAATTATTTGTACAAGTAAAGGTAACACTTTAGTAGATGAAATTGTAACAGATATCTATAGACAATGTAATACTTTTACATGCAACATGATAAATTGAACTCATTGTAACTTATTATTTGAAAACATATGGATATACTATTATACAAGTAAACATAGCTGTTTTACAATGTGATTATACAAGTAAAATGTAACAATCATTTATAAAAATTGTTACTTTTTTTATTTTTACAATGTTACTAACACAAGTATTTTTAGTTCTAAAGTGTAAAGGGTTGAATTATTAATTTTCTATACATATGTGTTACACTTATGTATAAACATTGTTACATATAAGTAACACGTTCGTTACATTTTAGTTATAATAAGTACTGTTTTTGGTAAATGAAGAAAACGTAAAAAAAAAATACTGTTACTTTTCTGTATATATGTATTACTTTTATGTATACAAACTGTTACATATAAGTAACACGTTTGTTACATTTAGTTATAGTAACTATTACTTTTGGCAAATCGAAAAAACACCAAAATAAAAATATTAAAACTAAAAAAAAAACTATATTTTTTGCCCGCGGGTCTTAAAAATAACCCGTCTCTGCTATGAAACGGGTCATCGTGTTCTCATAAAAAAAAAAAAAAAAAAAAACTTGAAAAAAGGGGGAAAATATTATGTGGAGCCATTTTCTCGAAAGTTGAGGAATATTTGTGTGCAATTTGTTCTTCCTGGTCATAGTGTTTGACCGTAGTATGTCGGCTCATTTTCACAACATTTTCAGTCTAAATTCTTGAACTTTAACTTACCACCAGACATAGAAACGTGCGTTTTTTTATTTTTTATTTTTATTTTTTTTGGAACAAGAAACGTGCATTTAAATAAGATCAATTTAAATAAGTTAGGGACAAACTTGACACGGGTGAACATAATAAGTTAAGGAAATTTATGCGATTCACACAAGTCAACAAGTAATACATTAATTCATATTTTTTTATATATGTTTATTTTGGGATGGATTATATACTCCATCCGTCCCATTTTAAACTTCAAAATTTTCTATTTTGAGTGTCCTATTTTGAACTTGAAAACCTAAAGAGGAAAGTTTTTTTATACTCCCTCTGTCCCTAAATGAGTGTCAAAATTTCATTTTAAGGGACATTGAAAATCTCAACTTTTTGAACAATTTGGTAACAACGATTCATATATAATCTTGTAATCTCCTTTCCAAACCTTTAGTTTTGCACGTATAAAGAAACCGGTGAATTTTTTTTCGAAAAAAAACGTTTAGGGAGAAAGTTATCTTCAAAAAAGACACTCATTTAGGGACAAAGATTTCTTGAAAATGGACACTCATTTAGGGACAGAGGGAGTACTTGTTTATTTGTGGACCCCACATGTCATACTCACAACAATTACTCACTAACTATTTCCTACCTCACTTTCTCTCTCATACCAAACCATCTACACTCATAACACATCACCTATTTTTTTAATTCTTGAATGCAAAATATATTTTTAAGTTTAAGTTGGGACGGAAGGAGTATAATACTTCATGGCCTCCATCCATCCCAAAATGAATGTTTAATTTTATAAAATTTATGCTTAATAAAATGCTTAAATTCCAATTTTCTTATGGGACAAATGGAGGAGTATAACCAAAAATTCATAAACCACAAATGTATTGATGGAGGGAGTACATATTTATGGACAAAAATTTCATAAACCACTCGTGTACTCCCTCCCGCTGTCTCAAAATGATCTTCTCATTTGTCATTTTTCATTGTCCTAAAAAGTTCTTCACATTTCATTTGCCATACTATTGTAAGCATTGTTATAAGTTGGGACATGATATGTCATCTTGTTATTACTTACATCCCAAAAATCATGAGGCTAAACAAGGAACGGCACAATCAAAGATTGTTGACAGCATGGTTCAGAATAAGGACAAGGTTAAACAAGTGTATGTGGCAAAAAAGACCAATGACTCGGTTGATCCCCAAGTTTCTATGGTGCAGACAGAAAACAATGGGATTGGTAATCTTGATAATCCTGCTAAAGTGTCTACTGCTGTGTGCAGGGGAGGATCCACGTTATGGGGTGGGGGGTCAATTGACCCCTCCCTGACTTTCCCCTTTATTCACCTTTACCCCTTCAAAAGTAGTAGCAAATTTTAACTTGACCCCCCTGAAAAATTGCATTTAACCCCCCTCAAATTTTTTCACTCAAACCCATGTATATATACAAGGAATTTATATGATTAAATCACCTCAACCACAATTACACAATACACCCATCTCTCAACTCGGCCTCAATTCGGCCGCACTTCGTCGATGAACGGAAGACTGCTGCTCCTGCTAGTGCGACTCAAAGACGCCGCCGCCAACAAACGGGAACCACTCAAGAGTACTCAAGAGTCTTTCAGGCCTCGGGTGCGGCTGGAGACTAAGTTCAGGTACATGTTTCTCTCCCTTCATCATCTCAAACCCGCAAATTTCTAAAACCCTAAGGTAGGGTTTTGAAATTGGAAATCCTTTTTTATTTTTATTGATTTCTTAGCCATTAATTAACTTTGAAAGAGGATTTGCCAGCAACAAAATGAATATTATTCGAAAAATCTTGAAGGCTAGCCAAGATTATGGATTTTTAAGGTTAATTGAAATTCCTGAGTAACCTTGAAGGGGATTTGTAATTTCTAATTTTATACATGTAGTCAAAATAAAGTGAATCAAAATTATGAAGTTGTATGAGGTTAAGGTAATTTAAGCTCTAAAATTTTGGTTGGGAGGTAGTTGGGAATTATGCAGTCAAAGTGAGGAAACTGAGTTTATCAATTTTAGATACACTTTGTTAAGTTTTAGGAGCTGAGCCGAGATATTTTGGGACGGAAGGAGTATGATTTTAATCATACTTCGCATATGAATAAGCGTCGACTCTTCTTGAGGGATCAATGTTCTGAAATGTTATTGTGGATGTATAAACTCTATCCAATATGAGTGCGAATTACTACTCTAGCACCTCATGTTAATATGGTAAAATGTTGCCAATGGCTTAGCAGTTAACACCTCCACTTTGGATTTCACAATCTTGGATGTGGTTGTTGACAATTTTATTTGTTTGATTAATTTTCTCTATTTTTTAAATTACATGATAATTTGTTTCATGAAATGATTATTTTGACTTCAATTAAAAAATAGCGATATAGTTAAGTAGCTAATGTTTCGACCTCGGGGGAGTATTAGGGATGACAATTTGTCCATATCGGCTCCTAACTTGAGGAGAGAGAAAAAATTAGAGTTTATATGTTTCGTTAAATTTTATTGTCTTTACTTGTGTGTTTTTAATTTTTTTCGTTATACAAAATTTTGACCTCCCTGACCTAAAATCCTGGATCCGCCACTGGCTGTGTGTGAAGACAACAATGAAGTAATTTTCCAAGAAGTTGTTGCCTCTGAGCCAAAAGATATAGATACCCAACTGAATAATGAGACTTTTGACACTCAAGTTGAAGAATTGGTAGGCTTGGACGACACAACTATTGTTGATATAAATACAGGCAATGAAACTCTGGTAGCTACTGCTGCGCTTGGAGCGCAGATGGGGGCGTTGGCCATTCAAAATGAGTCTACTGCCTCTCCATCCGTCCCTATGACGGCTCCTGCTTTGGATAGTGAAGCACTAAATCTCGTTCGGGAAAAGGTTAGACAAATTCAAGCTTCATCAGCTCCTAACTTACGTCCCTCTACTGCTTGTACGCCAAATCCTAAATACTTTAATCCCGAATTTATAAACCCAAAAAACCTAAAAGAAGCTCTTACTCTTCGGGAAAAATGCGATTCTGAACCGGAATACGGTCTTTCTGCTACTTCTCCTTCGGCATATCAAGAAGCTCGCACTTATGGGGGTATAGTTGGAGGAGTTTATGTTGATCCGTGGGCTCCAATGGCTGACTGCGACAATTTTGAAGATTATTACGATGAAGAAGATGGCTTTCAAAAAGTTAAAGGGAAACGAGGAAAATCTGGATCGAAAGCAGCAAAAAATCTCAAGCCTAAAAGGCCTTGGAATAATAAAAGGCAATTTGTTTGACCTTTTATTTTTATTTATTTTATTTTTATGTTTTTTCCTCTTATTTATTCTTTTTCTTTTGTGATGGTTTTGGCTTAGTCCTCCATCACATCTTTGTACCTTTTATTTTCAATAAAATTTAGGGGCATTGCCCTTTTCGTTAAAAAAAAAAAAAAAAAAACTACAATTTAAGTTTAAAAATGCATAAACAAAACATGGTTAGTGTCATATCCTTAAAAAATTTGAAGAGTCAAACACAAAGATCATTTTGGGACGGAGGGAGTAATAAATTTGAAGCTGTGTTGAGGGTAAGCTTAGTTGGTTAGATCGATTCTTAAAGGACAGGAATCAGTAGTGGACTTGTATAGCTACAGCCTACAGGTATAGAAAAAGAAACGGGCGAACGACCAATTTATGCAACGTAGTGTCCGATTTATATCAATTGATGCAACGTAGCGACTTCTTACATTGTGAAACGTACTTGAAGTAGTTGTATCAAATAATGCAAAATTCGAACAATTTGACAAACGTACTTGAAGTAAGTTGTATCGATTAATGCAACGTAGTAGAGGCTAAAAAGTTATTACGTTGCATTATTTGATACACAATAAGCAAGTACGTTGTCTATTTTCAAAAGTAAGCACTCCGTTGCATTAATTGACTTTTAACACCCGGTACGTTGCATATTTCAGTGATTTTCCCAAAAAGAAGAAACAGAGTGTTTACAAGTTCAATTTTGTTATGCCGACAGACTAGTAGAAAGATGTTTGCTACTGTACAACACAAACCAAGCAGGAATATCAGAACTCATGTACCCCATCCGTCTCAAAATACTTACTAATTTTAAAAATTTTCACACATACTCCCTCCGTCCCAAAATCCCAAAATGATCTTCTCATTTGCCATTTCTTATTGTCCCAAAATATTCTTCACATTTCTACATTTTAGGCTTAAACAAAACATGGCTAGTGAAACAAGGGTTCATATCCTTAAAATGTTTGAATAGTCAAACGCGAAGATCATTTTGGGACGGAGGGAGTATTAATTAAGAACTGCAATCAATATTATATTTAACAAACTGCATTACCCTTCAAATATTTCAAGTACTTAGGAAATTAAATATTTTTACTATGACAGTTTCATAATCATATAAAGAATGTATAATTGGTAAACAAGGGCAAAGATTCCTAGATAATAGCAAAACAACAAGTATTTGAGACAAATTTTAACTATTGATACTACAAATATTTTGAGACGGAAGGAGTAGAGTTTTATACCCCAAACGCGTATATCAATGGGTAAAAAGACTGTTCCAGCTTAACTAGAGGTCTCGAGTTCTAGTTACTAACTTTTGATCAATGTCTTCCTCCGCTTCTTCTGATCAAACTTTCCTTTCATTTGCGAATGCATCTAAACTGAACTTAATAACCAATTTGTAACAGCCTTAAATTTCTAAAAACAAACAAGCATCTTTCCAGTATCAAAAAACAGGATCAGATTGAACCCAAAGGCAGCATAATTCAACAACATTACTCTTTCAATCTGATCAAATCTTTAAGAAAACACAGTTGACTGAACTTTAAAAATGGATGCTCTAAATAAAGAACTTAAAAAGAGTACCTTAAGTCGACTTCTCAATGAAAAGGGAGACTGACCCAAAACTTTCAATCAGGTTCATCCATTTTTGAAACCGGATGTTTCTGCATATTAGTTCCCTCCACCTCCACAGTTGTGGCAGACGAAGAAGAAGAAGATGAAAACACCAGCTCGGAAATACTATAGAAGGCTAAAGAAATCGGAAATGAAATAAGCTTCTCAAATAAACGATACTCCCTCCGTCTCAAGTTAGTTTTGACTATGGTCAACTTAATATAACTTTGACCAATAATTTAATAAAAAAATAGTGATCCTAACAAAATTCTAAAAATTGTTATGAAAAATATTATTAAGTACATGATACAATTACAAATTTTCAATTTTTTATTAAAATCATTATTTTTTTAAATTATTGGTCAAGATTATATCAAGTTAACCATCAATTCACACTAACTTGAAACGGAGGGAGTATACTGCAGGCACCCATTGTGCTTAATACAAAACCCATTGTGCTTAATACAAAACTGAGCAAATAAAGATCTGAGACATAATCATCTTTGGGACAGAAAAATGCAGCAGCAAGTAAACAGAATAGATAAATAATTTGTCTAGAGTTGTGTTACAGAATGCACAAGGTAATTTTCTCCATCAACCTCCCCATAAACAAGCATACTTACTGAACCAAGCTCTCAATCCAATCCTGAAGGGAAAAAACAAAAAACAAAAAACATAACTTTAGCAATTTTGAAAGAACTGAGTTTAAGAATCTGACAAAATATGATTCAGATTTCAGACAACATATATTTGGAAATATAGTTTAAGATATCAAAACCATGTCAATGCGGATTGCGGAATAGTCAAGCTAGCTGTATGACCCTTGACAGAAATTTGAGTTGACTTACCAACACAACTATTCATTTTCAGTGACAATATGACTAAGAATAATATGTTTCATAAAATAAATGATTGCAAAAACAAGAGAATTACCTCAACATAGTTCTAAGAAAGTGTGTCTGAACCAAAACTTTCTAGAAAGTTTGTTTCTTTAGGTTGTAAGATGATCTTCTTGAACATGTCCTTGTGGCTTGCCTCCCCAATCATGTCCTCCAGTATTTGGTCATCCAATTGCACTGCCACGTCCTCTTCAGTTCCCTTCTCGGCCGTCTTTGATGAAGGCGAAGAAGCACAAAACACCAACTCAGAAATACGGTCTTTCTGAGCCTGTCTTATATATTTCTCCCCCTCATTAGTGCCAGACGTCATCAGATGATAGGTGTACACAACCTTTTTCTGACCAATCCTATAAGCCCTGCATATGGCCTGTCTTTCTACAGAAGGGTTCCAGACAACATCAAGGAGAACAACTCTTGAAGCACCAACCAAATGTATACCCTCTGAACAGCACTTTGTTGAGGCAAGCATCACCTTTGTTAAGCTGGTTGGATTGTTGAAATCATTTATCATTTTCTGCCGAATCTTCTGATCGAGCTTTCCTTTAATATGCAGGACTTGTTTCCCGTCCCGCCAATTAAAAACACTCTCAAGTTGGTCCTTTATCAGCTCCAATGGTTGGACATACTGACTAAAGATCAAAACTTTTTCACCCAATCCCTTACTTAGGCGAATAAGCTCAATGACAAATCTTGTTTTGACTCCTCTTTCATAGTCAAGCCTCGAATTTTCAAGCTCCATATGGTCAAAACAAGACTTTTCTTTCTGAGACAGGTTCCGGCAGTGGAGGAGTAGAGATGGGTGGACAGAAACCATTGCCACCTTATGCTCATATTCAAAAGTGTTCTGCCTTTGCAAGTTCCCCATTGATTCGATTAGTCCCTTCTGGAAAAGAGGCGGACTCAAGATAACTACACAGTCTCGTAAACCAGGAAGACTCTTTTGGAGGATGCTGCCTTTATGGACATGAACAAATGGTGCTATTTCAGCCTTGAGTTTCTCAATAGCTTCATCAAGCTCTCGAGAATTTGAAGCACCCCCATTTTCCCTATGCTTATCAAAGGCTTTCTCCCCAGAAAGTTTACTCGCAATTGCTGGTCTCACAAGACTTAAAGTATTGAAGAGCTCCCCAAAGTTGTTCTGAAATGGGGTTCCCGAAAGAATTATGCACTTTTCGGTCTTGAGATTTGAGAGAGCGTTCCAAATGCTGCTTGATTGATTACGGGCCACATGGCCTTCATCAAGAACCACCAACCCTGGCATCTCAAGTAAAATGCTCCTCAGCATTTCAAGATTCTCATCAACTTCAGCCTTTTCTCTTGTCTTCCTCCCCCTCCCTTTTTGTTTAATGAACTTCTCTCCTGCAAGCTTCTCGAATAAGCTGTAGCTTAATCCAAGAACGCCCCCACTCTTTTTCCAGGCAGTCATCTTCACCACACGGAGCAAGTCTTTGTTATAGCTGATATTCTCTCGACCTGGTACGGACACATTATTGAGGTTATGGAATGGAAATTTGACATCCCATTTTCTGAATTCCTCCTCCCATGTAAGAATAATGCTCACAGGAGCAATGATAACGGGCCGACAATCCGGAAAGAGCTTCAGAAATGACTCGAGAAAGACAATGGTCAACCTCGTTTTCCCAGTTCCAGGGGCATGTGAAATTATGCACCCACCCCCTCCACTCAAATCTGAATTCTTCAGTTCAGCGAGGTCAATAGTCCCAGCCAAGTTTTTCCATAAGAACTCGAAACCTTCTTGTTGGTGGGGATACATTTCCTCTCTGATGCCATGTACCATATCCCACACCGTGCCCTTCGAGAGATTGAAATCTTTTTGAGAATAGTTTCCAGAAGCTTCTAAGACATGATCATAGGACCACGGAATCTCATTTTCCCTATCCCTATAATATTCTCTCCTCCTTGATGTTCTGGTAGGAGGGTCCACCTGCACATACAGTGATAAAATATAGGGAGAGATTAGATTCAGGTGGGAAATGGTTTAGCAAAAACTAAGGAAAGAGGAAGGATTTTTTGTGAACAAAAATTGCTTACCAGATCGCCCAGCACAAATTTACTTTCAAGAATTAGATCTTTGCAGATAAAACATCTGAGTCCAATCTCCTCGTCAAAGTAGAGCTCACCATGCTTTCCCTTTCTGCAGCGAGCATACTGATCTTTTCCGTCTTCTGATTCACTCTCAGCCTACAAATAATCACAAAAAGGTACTGTCTTTATGCTTTATCAACTCAGCATAAATTAGAAAATTCAACCAATAATTTGTCAATAAAAATCAAATTATTATTTTATTAAACGCCATATGGCGCATAAAAGTAACATGAAAAACAGATAAAAAAGAGAGGACTAGTTGATACATACTTTTGGGGGTTCAGAGGGACCGGCTTCACTAGTTTGCAGTCCATAATTCATCTCATCAAACAATCCTTCCACCATCAATTCAAACTCATCTTTTTCTTTTTTTGGAGGAAATTCGTCATCATCATTAAATCTGAACTTATAAGGAATTGATTCCTCGACAGGGGATGGTGGCTTGGCTTCTGAATTTTCTTCAAGACCCTCTTCTTCACTTGGTTCTTCTTTTTGCAACAACCCTTTCAAAAGTGTACCGAGTGCATCATCTTTTTTTCTAGAAATATGCTTCCTCTTAGCCGGCTCCTCATCTTTCTCAGTTTCATTTCCACCTTCATTTTCATCTTTTTCTTCGGAAACAATTTTCGTTGTTGACTCCTCAACTTGCTCCGTTTCATCTCCACCTTCATTATCATCATTTTCTCGAGAAACACTTTTCATAGTTGGCTCCTTAACTTCCTCTGTTTCTGCTCCACCTTCATTATCATCTTGTTGCCCAGAAATATGTTTCCTCTTAGTTGGCTTTCTAACTAATTTCTCAGTTTCTTCTTCACTTTCTTCATTAGAATCTCCATTTTGTAAGCTGCAGTATTTTCTAGCATTATATGTGGGCTTCCTGACATTGACCTTTTTCCTGTTCAAAAATAAAAATAAAAAAATACACGTAAATAAACATCATCACTGATAAATTTTCTCCTGTAGTTTCCAGATTAAGTTGGAAATATTTGCAGGAAAAAAAGACTCTTTTTTGGGGATAATTTTGATGATTTTTAAACAAACAAGAATGAATAAGTGTATCTTACTTGAAAACACTGCTGATGGGCTCTTTATCAGAGTCATAGAAGCTTGTATTCTGGTGCATGCCATCTAACCCATTCGAAGCTTCTTCACTAACTGATTGAGGTGATGAAACAGTCTGTTCATGGCTCGTCCGGCCCAATACCTTTTTCCTCTTCAAAGCTTTTTCTCTTTTATGTGATCTGCATTTGCAAATATAACTGAATTTCCAAAAAATATAATAGTACTAGAAGCTTTTTTCAAGTTCGTGGTAAGATTCTAGAACCATTATTTACAAAAACTAAATGCTGAAAGCTGAAGGACATGTACTGATTAAGATAGCGAAGTAGTGAAGCCACTGGGGGGCGAGTAACCAAAATGAATTAAGAAATCACCTGACTTCATGATACGACTTGTTGAATTTATCCTTACTTTTCTTTGTGGGTTCATCTTCAAAGTCAGAATTCTCTTGCATTTCATCTGAATAAGTCTGTCTTTTCTTTTTCATTTGACCCTTTTTCATCCTACCAATTTTTTCTTTACTCTTCAAAGATTCATCCGGAAAAGTTAATATTTTCTTGCACACTTGACCCTTTTTCATCCTACCAGATTTTTTTTCGCTCTTCAGAGATTTATCAGAATCACTCCGTCTTTTCCTCCTGACATTTTTCTTCCTACTAAAATATTCATTCCTGCTCAGAGATGAATCTGAATCGCTCCCTCCTTTCCTTCTGATTTCAAGGTGCTTCTCAACACTTTCTTCTTCATCTTCATAATCATCAGCACCTTCATGTTTCCTAATATATTCATCCCAATCTTCTTCAGAAGAATTGAGAATTTCTTCCCTTGAGTTTTCGCGCAAATTATGTCTTGATCTTTGTTGCTGATCCAAATTATCATCAGAAGAAACCACAAGTACTTCGACCTCTTTAATGTTCTTCCAATGCCTTGTACTACTCCCGGCATGCCCTCCTTTTTGGTAATTTCCATTAGTTTCTCCGTCTTCAAGATCATTAGCTCTTTTTCTTTTTGTCTTTACAGCTTTACTATGAGATATAGAAAATTCTCTTTCGTCGTCATCACTCTCTGAAAAAACACATCTTAAGAGTTATGAAATGATATAGCGAAACACAGTGTTTCCTACTTTTTTATTTTCAGTAACAGTAACAGACCTTTGGAGGGGAAAAAATTAGAACATTATATTCTTATATACTCCCTCCGTCCCAGAGTAAGTGTCCACCCATCCATTTGCACGGGGATTAAGAAATGGTAGAAGTGATGTAAATGTTGTGAGTATGAAAAATGATGTAAGAGAGAACGTGAGGTAGGGAATTGTAATTTGAATGGTGTTGTGAGTGTAAAAGTAAAGTAGGGGAGAGAATGAGTGGGAGGAATAGTAAAGATTTTTTGTCATTTTAAGAAGTGGACACTTACTCTGGGACAGACTAAAAAGGAAATGTGGACACTTACTCTGGGACGGAGGGAGTATTATTCTTGCTTCAATTTAGCTTTGATAATATCCATCAAAAGGCTAACAAAAACAAAATCATTCATTTCGTCTCCAAACTACTCCCTCCATCCCAAAATGATCTTCACATTTGACTATTCAAACTTTTTAAGGATAGAACACTTGCTTCATTAGCCATGTTGTGTTTATGCACAATCATGCCTATATTGTAGAAATGAGAGAACTTTTGGGACTATGAAAAATGGCAAATGAGAAGATCATTTCGGGACAGAGGGAGTAATTCACAGTTGTATCCA
The DNA here is from genome assembly GCA_026119855.1 of Campanula takesimana. Lineage (NCBI taxonomy): Eukaryota > Viridiplantae > Streptophyta > Magnoliopsida > Asterales > Campanulaceae > Campanula > Campanula takesimana. The sequence continues at coordinate 107,492 of JAOWBW010001248.1, forward strand.
TGTTACGCAAATGAAGCCTCAGAATTTATCAAGAAAAAGAAAAAGAAATATGAAATCACCTTCGTATTTGAATGATCTGGATTTTTCCTCCTTAAAGTCCACAAATTCAAACCCTTCATCACTAGTATCAGATAAAGAACGTGAGAGACTATCTCCATAATCATATGGACTTCTGTTGAACTGCCCAACCAGATTTGGTTCCCCTGCTTATATAAATGAAAACAAATTCCAGTGTCATTGTATACCACAAATTCACTCACTTTTGTTCTTTAGACAAGACAGCAAACCCATTGATTATCTAGTACGACTAAAGAATATTTATCGGATCTTCCTTCGAACTAAGGAGAATGAATGACAACAACCTGAAAGAAAAATAACTAAATAATAGAACAAGCAAAATACTCTTACCAACTAGATCAGCATACTTCTTCGACCAAGAAATCGGCTTTCGGTTGCCTTTTCTAGGATCTTCATTAAAAGTCATTTCGTCACTTCCATGTCGACCATCATTCACCTTATTGAGCTCTACAAGGATAGATCATTGATTTAAGTAAGAATAATGCAATACTCATTACCCTGACATAATGAGCCCAAGAACCTACAAACGGTTCATAAAAATAATACTCCCTCCGTCCAAGAATGTTTGTCCCATTTGACTTTTTTATGGTCAACACAAATGAGCTTTGACCAAACATTGATGTCTATTTAATCATCATAGTGAAATTCTTAAAATGGTAATTGATAAATCATTAAGTGATTTATCAATGACAATTTATAGAATTTCGTTGTGATCATTAGATTGACACCAAGGTATGGTCAAAGTTAACGTGAGTTGACCATAAGAAGTCAAATGAAACAAACTTTCCGTGACAGATGGAGTATTGGTGAAAGCATAAAAATTAAAAACAAGTGATAGGTTAATAAACATTGTATCCCTCTTGTGACTAGTGAATGCTCAGCGTACCAAGAAAAATATTCAGTTAAAAAAGGTTTTGATTTTATTTTTTTCTTTGAAATGCAGAAGATACAATTATGCACATAATCAGAAATTAAGATATACTTATACATCTCTTAGTATGGTTAGAGCATGTAGATTCATTACAACTTTATCTGGATTGTTTATCCCTTAGAAACTGAGATATGTCAATTTCTGTGTACATCCAGCAAAACAATTTCATAATATTACCTACGGCTGGCTGAACAAACTTTTGAAAAATATTCCTTTAAATAAGAAAATTTCAACCAATCAAGGAAAAGAAACTGCTAGCTGATCCTGAATTTAGCATACCCCAAAAGCAATATCCGAAACAACAACTACTATTCACTAAAACATGCAGCAAATGCAAATGTTAGTAATCTCTTTATCCAACTTGTTCTACCCATATTTATGGAATTCACTTCAGAGAATATCAATAGTACTGAATATATCAATTCAATGATTAATTTGGTCCTCGATATATATATATACACATATACCCTGATTTTGAAAGGAGAACCAGAATGATACAAATAACAAGAAGAAACAAAACGAAAAATCGAGCAACTAAGACATTACCAACTACATCATCAGGGCATTTCTTAAAACCATGAACTGATTTTCTGGGATCACACTTGGAACTTGAAGCTAGTAGCCCTGATTTGCTGCATCCATTTTCTTCATTTTTCTCCGTTTCCTTCATTTTCACCTCGTTAAGCCCTACAGGTTAAGGACATACATATCTTAATCATGAGTGTAAACTCGTGCAGTTGGTAATCAATAACATAAAGAGAAAGACACACATACATGAATCTGCACACACACACACACAACATGTTATCAATAGTTACTGATAAAACTTAGAAATAAGTACTGCCTGTCAATAACCATCCAACATACTAGTATTCAAATAGACACAAGATACACACGCACAGATTTGCTATTTTTTACACTATAAACAAAACCCAGTATGCACAACAATTAAAAATATATATATATATATATATATATATATATATAAGATTAGATACTCCATAAGAAAAGAACCAGCAGATGGTTCCTTTTTCTGCTGCTTGATACTTGTTCTTGTTGAAACTTTGTATTCAAACTCGAGTTTTTTGTGCCACGTGAGAAGCGTAATAGACAAATTGTACAAATCCATTAATCTCATCTCAGTTACAAAATGAGGAGTTAGGACTTTTATGGTAGAGAAGAGCTTACGGAAAAAAAAAATTGGAGCTAAATATGAAGTCCAAGATATCTATAGCCCATATAACTTGCATTCGAGCAGAGTTCTGGGTTGAAACAAGGGCATATATTTTCTTTGCTTTTTGGGTTCAAGATTCTGTTAAATGTGTGTGTGTGTGAGTGTGAAAAAAGATGTTTTGGTGAAAAACACATAAAACTAAGTGACAGAGGTTAAAAAAAAATGTCCCTCTGCTCTTGTGAGTTAGTGTATTTTTTAAAAACATATTCTGCCCCCCTTACAACAAAATCCTGCCTCCGTCAGATCATGATTCAACTAGATACAAATCGAGTCCCGGAAACAAAAGAAATCTTTTGTCTCTCCCATGCAATCAATCACAGTTTTTTTCTTAATTTCACGCTTAACAGCAATTAAAGACCTCTAAAATCTAAATAATCATTTCTTCTGATCTCTTCCCCCAAAATGAAAAATGGATCAGGAGAACATGCAGCTTCACTGGAACCAAAAAAATAGTACAACACAGACAAATCCAAGATTTTTCCTACTTACACCTAGCAATTCGATCATAAACAGAAGACTAGTATACTTGAACAACAGATCAAACACTTCAGAGTACACCAGCAATCAAACTGCACACATCTCACAAAAATCAAACTACAAAACATAATTTAATGAGCATTAACTTTGCAGAAAGAGAAAAGAAATGCAATTAAAAAAGATGAACCCTTTTAATCAATCAAACAAGCAAAACCAAGAATGAATGAAAGAATCATCTGGGTAGCATCAGATCAACAAACAAAAAAATCTAAGACTTCATTGGTCAAAAAACAAGAAACAGAAATTCAATGGCTAGGAATTGTTACATCATTACCTCAGGAGAGTTGAAATCGATGGAAATACAAAGATGCTCATAAACAGAAATTAACATGTATACACAGAAGCACACATATCTTGTACAGTACAACAGCAATATCACTTTCAAAATATGTAATCTACTTTAATGTTGCCAATATATCAACAAGTTGTGATCACAAGTCCCAATAAACTAAACAAAATTCCAATCAACTTAAGTAGACATAGAAATTACAGCAATACGTAAACCTTAAAGATTTTTTTTATTTTTTTGACATTAGAATGAAAAAAAAGAAGAAGATGGAGAATATGATAACAAACCAGATTGTTGCCTCTTTCGCCTTTTTGAGCCATCTCCTTCAAATTTCATTCTTCTTAATCTAGTTCTTTGTGCAATGGAGTTGGTGCAGAACTCCATTAATTAAAACAAGAAATGAGTAGAAGTTTTTTTGGGGGTGAGAATAAAAGAGGGTATGAAAATGAACATCAACCTCACCAGCTTCTTCTTTCCCAAGTTCTTTCTCTGTATGTATGTGTAAGAGAGAGAGAGAGAGAGAGAGAGAGAGAGAGAGAGAGAGAGAGAGAGAAATGGTTGTAATAAAAGAAAGGATGAATTCAAGAGGTCTGAAACAACAGAAGATCAAATGTAATTAAGAAAAAAGATTTTGCTTCTGCAAGTATGTCCTGTTTATATTTCTGGGAATCAAAAGGACAAAAAGAAGAGAGAGAATCAACTGTGTGTATGTGTGTGCTGTAGATAGCTAATTTGGGTAAGTTTAAATGGGTAGAGGGAAGAAATAAAGGTTATTATGTACTCCAAAAATTCAGACTTTAAGGCAGAAAAAGACTGCATTTTTGTGTATCTGGGCACCAACACTTCATTTCAACTCTGAAATGAAACTCCTCCCAAATAAGGTTATGTATTCATCCTTTAAGGCCAATGACAGAAATATACATTTGCATTTGATTCTTTTTAGTTTTCCCTTTTCCCCATACCTGCTCCTGATTTAAATTTAAACCCTTTTGACAGCCATGTTTTATGATCAGAATCACACCAAGAAATGACAGAAAAACTTTAAGACATTATTGATATTGCTTTTTGGGACAAAATAATAATGACCCGATTATACTAAGCGCACGCTTAGTCCGTAAAAATAATCAGTCCATTGTTCTCTAACAATATAAATCGTATGAAACACGGCCATAGAGCTCTGAATATATAAAGTCCAAAGTCTCTATAGTCCTTATAACTTGCACTTGAGCAGAGTTCTGGGATGAAACACAGCCATAGAGCTCTGAATACATCACCTTCTCAAATCAAGCATTTTGGCTTCATACTTTGATTTTTTTTTTTTTTTTGGTTCAGTCTTGTGTAAATGAATTTTGTTTGCAGTTTATTTGTTTGTTTGTAATTTTCTTGATTATGAAAAACAGATGGAAGAACTGAAGAGGTATTTGTGTGTGTTTAATGTGTGTGCGTGTGATGTGGATAATTTTGGTTAAGTTCAGAAGGGAAAGAGGAAAGAAATCAGTTTGGGGTGAAGCTGGAAAAAGCAAAGTTTTTATGTTGAATTCAGAGCCTTAAAACTGTGACAGAGATGGGTGTTTTTTTTTTTTTTTTGTGGGTTGGGGGAGGGGTGAGATGACTATTTTTGTAAGTCTACCAAAAGTACTATATAGCTACTTTGAAGATAAATTCCCCCCAAAATGGCTATGTACTCTTCAGGATTTGGAACCTTGTCTTTTGTGAATATATATTTCAATAGTCAAAGTTATTTTATTTCAATATTTTCCTGAAATATTTACTTAAATTATAATGCATTCACAAAAAGAAAATTACTTAAGATGTTCGGTTAAATTGTCCTGCAAAATAAGGTAAAGACATTCCTTATTTACAGGACAATTTATTTATGGGTTAATTACAAATTAGGGCCTAAAGTCTTATATGAGGTCCCCAATCGGGGCCTTACATTTATTTTTTAGCGATTTAGGGCATGTATTGTATTTTTTTTTTTTGCCTAAATTAGGGCTTTTTGTCGATTTCCATCCAAAAACACCGTTAAGTGAACATGTGCATTGCATGTGACTTTGAGTGAGGGTATTTTTGTCATTTCGGATGGAAATAGTCAAAAAGTCAGGCCCCAATTGGGGACTTTAATAATACTTCAGGCCCTAATTTGTAATTAACCCTTATTTTCTTACAAAACTCAAAAATTCTAAATTATTTTTTCGTGTCTAATTACTCCCTTCCTCCTCTATCCTAAAAATGATCATTACACATTCACCCTAATTAGTACGAATAAATTTTAAATAATAATTTTAGTTTATCTAAAACATTTTTATGATAGTATTATTGATGATTTATCAATAACAAACAATTTTAAAATTTTCATTAGTCAGAATGAAAGCAATCTAAAATTAGACTTTCACCCTAATTATTACGAATAAATATTTGAATAATAATTTTTGTTTAGTTTATCTATAAAAGAGTAAGTTTTAAAAATGTGGGGTGATAATTTTAAAATAAAAATGTTTTTTTTTTTTTGAAAAAGCGCACAAATGTATTTTTATAAATAGTTAATTTTTAGAATGATTCAATCAGACTAATGAAAATTTGAATAATAATTTTAGATTGATTCACTCAGACTAATGAAAATTTGAAACTTGTTAGTTATTGATAAACCATCAATAATACATTCAATAAAAATGCTTAATTTTTTATTAAAATAGATAAACCAAACTAAAAATTTTATTCAAAATTTATTCATAATAATTAAGGTGAATGTGTAATGATCATTTTTAGGACGGGGGAGGAAGGGGGTAATTAGACACATCAAAATAATTTAGATTTTTTGAGTTTTGAAAAAAAGGGTTAATTACAAATTAGGGCCTAAAGTATTATTAAAGTTCCAAATTGGGGGCTGACTTTTTGATGATTTCCATCTGAAATGACAAAAGTACCCTCACTCAAAGTCACATGTAACGCACATGTTCACTTAACGATTTTTTGGATGGAAATCGTTAAAAAACCCTAATTTGGGTAAAAATATCAATACAGGCCCTAAATCGCTAAAAAAAAGTCAGACCCCGATTGGGGACCTCATACAAGACTTTAGGCCCTAATTTGTAATTAACCTTTTATTTATTTATTGTGAAATGGTCCATGAGAAGAATCATTAATCAAGTTGATTTGTTATTTATGTTAGAAACCTTGTATTGGTTAATGAGCTAGCAAAATTACTTAAATGCACAATAGTCCCTTTCATTCCCAAACGGTATTGCTTTGTTAAAAGGTCCCTACAAAAGATACTTTCTTTAACCATCAATTGGGGATATATATATTTAACAATCGTATTTCCATGTTGATAAACGGCTGAATGACCAATTTATACAACGTACTTTCACCTTCTTTTTTTTATTTACAATAGATGCAATGTACTGTTTAGTGACATTTTAATGATATGTACTTTAACATACTATTACAAATAATGCAATATACCCTAACTACGTTAATTTTTTAAACAAGAACGCCAATGTTGCATCCTAGTCAGCACACCACATAAGAAGAAAACCAAAATTCGTTAAATATACTAACCCAGTTAAGAAGAACACTATCCCCGTTAAATAGACACCCATTTCAACCTTCTTCTCCATCTTCCAGCATAGCCTTCAACCCACCAACTCCTCCACCATTAACACCACCACCACCCACTACCACCCAACATTTAAACTTTGTTACCCCTAAATTAAAACCAAAAATTCCCTTCAAACTCTGGACCACACATTTACAGAAATTAAATAAACCAAAATCAAAACCCACATTTACAAAAATTTAAATCAAAAATCCCAAAAAGTTATCCAATCAAGATACTCACACACATACCCAATCCTAATCATGAACGATGAGGTTAGTTGTCATAGCACTTACCAGCCAGAAGAACACATTGCAACCAATGCAGCATCTAGGCATTAGGATCCTTCTCAACGACAACTTCAGGCGCACAGTGAGTTGAAGAGTACATCTGTAATAGGTAATCTAGCGGCGACGACGCCTGATTGGACAAGGGCGGCGAAATTGAGAGCCGTTGGGGCAATTAATCGAACATCTAACGGGTTACTACGAGAGAAGTAGGGGGGATTGAGTTGGTAGAGCCAAAGGACACAGGGTACGAGACCGGTGCCGTCATCATCGACGGTGAATTTGAGGAATTTAACGGGTTTGCAGAGAGAATCCATGTATGTATGAGGTCGATTCGGACAATGGCTCCGGCGAAGGAGTGTTTCGTTGGCGGGAGAGCCCAGAAAGGTGGGAAAGAGTGACACAATTTGGGGTAAATATATTTGGAATTGGAATCAAAATCAAATACTTCAATCAAAGATTCAAAGTTGGGATTAGAACATAGATTTGGGAGAAATTGAAAATGAGTTAAGCATCTCCAACAACAGTTTTACACCAAAACAATAAAATTGAACTTCACCGTCAAATATTTTTCGTCGTCTCCAACGGCTTATTTCAAAGGCCAAACCAAAATATGTTTAGCCCCCCTTAAGTTTACACCAAATCCCACTTTGCCACCTCGAACGAAATTTGTCCCAGATTGGTACCCAATGTTAAAATTATCCCACTTTGCCCCCCAGATCTTAAAGACTGTTAGAAATTTAACATAATAGGTAATGAATGGACTAGTTTGTAATGATTATTAGTTTTTAAGGGTCAAAATGCAAAGTTTTAAATATAAAGTACTAAAAATTTATTTCATTTTTCCAAATAATTAACATTATCTTAAATTTGCTATAATTAATATTTTTTGAAAATAATACTAATTTTTAAGCAAAAATATTTTTTAAAAAATAATAAATATAAATTTAGTACTTTTTTTTATTTTCTTAAATAAAATTATTTAAGAAAAGTTATTGTAAAAAAAGACACTTATTTTGGGACAAATATATTTTGAAAATAGACAGTCATTTAGGGACAGAGGGATTATAATGTTTTATTTTTTTAAACATAAAATTCTTACAAATATTACGATTTAAAAGTTTTATTTTATATTTTTGAAAAATATAAATAAAAAATAACTATGTTTTTTAGAAAAAAATATTTATTTTTTTAAATAATTTTATTTAAGAAAATAAAAAAACGTAATAAATTTTTATTTAAAAAATATGTATTATTTTAAAAAAAAAATTTTGCTTAAAAATTAGTATTATTTTCAAGAAATATTAGTTATAGCAAATTTAAGATAATGTTAATTATTTGGAAAAAAGGAATAAATTTTTAGTACTTCATATTTAAAACTTTGCATTTTGACCCTTAAAAACTAATAATCATTACAAACTAGTCCATTCGTTATCTATTCTATTAAATTTCTAACAGTCATTAACATCTGGGGGGCAAAGTGAGATAATTTTAACATTGGGTACCAATTTGGGACAAATTTCGTTCGAGGTGGCAAAGTGGGATTTGGTGTAAACTTAAGGGGGCTAAACATATTTTGGCCTATTTCAAATCTTACACCAAATTAAAATATTCTCAGAATATTTATTATTATTTTAATTAATTAAACATTTTTTTTAACAAACGACAAGTCGAATTCATTCACAACAATAACAATAAAAGATGGCACTCCACATCAATGATTTTTTATTATTATTGAAATTTTGAGACATACGGAATCTGCTCCAAGAGCAACTTGGAAAATGCCTCCATACGGCATTCGAGAAATCCCACATCGGATAGTATTTTGCGCTGAGTACTTTATCGACTTGAGAATCCGGGTTGACGAATAGACGCCCACCAAATATCCCAAAATCCGTAAAATATTCTTGCGTAGTACGAACATAAACAATCATCCTCTTGTGATAGAACACGAGATTCATCGTAATTAGAAGAACAAAACAAAAACAAACAAACAAACGAACAAACAACGGCTCTCGACGAGGAGAGAAATCAACTGATCTCAACTTAGGAGAGATATCAACGGCTCTATACTTAGGAGAGAAACTTATTATATATTAATAAAGGGTTAATGACAATTTAGAGCCTGAACTCAAGGGGTCGTCTATCAGGGGCCCGAAAGTTTTTTTTTCCGCTAGATCAGGGCTTCAAATGTGAAATTTTAGCCAGTTGAGGGCTTTTTGACGGAAATCGTTAGAAAAGTCAGTTAAGTGCCATGTGCATGGCACGTGATTAACAGACTAAAATAGTTTCATTTAATATTAATTTCCAGGGGTTAAAATGTGTGGTATTGAATTTGAAGGGGCAAAATGCAATTTGTTAACAAAAACCCTAACTCTATATGCACCAACCACATTAAATCATTTTGTGTTTAACAAAAAAAAAAAAAAAAAGAAAAAAAAAAAGAAAAGAAAAACATAAACCCTTCCCCTCATATGCCTTGCTCTCTATTCCCGCCGCCGTCCATCCCCCCTCTCCCCTCCAACCTCACTCTGGCTACCTTCCCTACCGCTCCCCTCCCCCTCTGATGTAGCACGCGAGCCAACTTAAAGCAACTCCGAGGACCGAGCGCCCGCTTGGTCTCAACCAAGCGTCCGCTTACTTGGTGGTGCAAGTTTGTCGAGTTTCTGGAAATCAGCCAAGCGCCCGCCTGGTCTACCTCGAGCGCCCGCTCGCTTGCCGCACATGAATTTTCCCAGTTTTCGTTTTCGGTTTAATTAAACACTTTAGGATATTTTCGGTATTTTTGTTGCTTTCGTTTTTGGGAGTATAAAACCTATTTTAGGGTTTGTAAACATTATTCATTGATTTAGTTATTCAAAAACAACTTTGTGGGCTAAAACCCTAGAAACCATTGTTGGTTTGTTTGAAGGTGGATTCCTTCGTGAAAACAAGAATCTCATCATTGTTGGTGTTGTTCTTGCCAAACCCTAATTCGTGGATTCGAATTGGGTCAATTAATTCGTTGATTCGATTAATTGTTATCCGGTTACTTTTATTTTAATTCCGCTGCAACCTCTTTACATCAATTGGTATCAGAAAAGAACGATCCTTGGACGATGGCCAACGATATGAAGGACCTCATCGCCACTTTAACAGAAAGTATGCGACGTCTTACTGATTCTCAGGCAGAACAGGCGGCGCAGGAAGCACAAGCGGCTTAGGCGACTGCCACAGCATCCCAAGAAGCAGCTGCTTATCATACAGAACTTCTAGCAGCACTAGAGCGTGGTTTTGGGGGACTTCACAATGAAAACCCTAGAAATCGAGCAGATCCTCGTGGGGAACGCCTCCGCCGCGAAGATCTGGTTCAAAGGGATTTCCGAGATGGTGGTTTTTATGAGGCCAGGGTAGTGCCTCCTGCAGATCAACGGCCCAAGATTCGGGCTGATATACCGTTTTTCTCTGGTGAGTTGAATACTGAAGATTTTATGGATTGGCTTTCTGAAGTTGAGATTTTTTTTGATCTAATGCAAACTGAGGAGGATCGTAAGGTTCCTTATGTTGCATATAAATTACGTGGAGGTGCTTCTGCGTGGTGGACGCAAGTGACGAGACATCGAATTTGTAACAATTGGCCTCCTATTCGACGTTGGATAGACATGAAGACTGCACTGAAAGACCGTTTTCTACCCGACGATTTTGATCAGGAGATTTATAGGAAATTTTTGACGTGTAAACAGGGTAATCGGACAGTCGATGAATATGCTCACGATTTTCATGACCGTTCTGCCCGCAAGGATGTGAATGAAACAGAATCACTTCAAGTCGCACGATTCATCGAAGGTCTTCATACTCCCATCAAACATCAGGTGGACTTATTTGTTACACATTCACTCAGTAAAACCATTACTAGGGCGAAAAAGGTGGAAAGCCAGTTGTCCTCTACGTTTCGTTCTCCGGCACCATATAGAAAACTTGGAGAGGGCACGTCGAACAATAGCAAGAGTCAACCTTCTGTGAATTTTCCTGCTATGGATAATACACAAACTGCAGCTGCGGGTACTAGGAATGATGATGGTAAACATGTGACCCCCGCCCCGACAACGGCCCCTGCTACTGGTGGTCCACAGAAGGATAACCCCTACGCCAAAAAACTATGGCACCAAGTGATTTAAATGTGGGCAGACAAGACATATTTCTAGTGGTTGTCCTCTTCAAAAGAATGTTCATGTGGTGGCTCGCGAGGATGCTGATGATGATGACGGTGATTGCGAGGAGGTTTATGATCCTAATGAGGAGGATGGAGACGGAGACGAACATACCGCCTGTGTGGTTAGTAAGTTGACTACTCCCGCGGCGGAGGTTGATCCTACACGTCATAATATTTTTTGAACAAAGGGTAAGGTCAATGATACGTCGGTTCGCATTATTATTGATAGTGGCAGCAGTGAGAACTTGGTGGCACGAGGTTTGGTAAATAAGCTCAAGCTCGAGGTGCGTAACCATCCGTCTCCGTATGTCGTTGGATGGATCAATGCTACTAGTTCTGTGAAGGTAACACAACAATGTATCATTCCTTTTTCAATTGGCAAATATAAGGATGTGATTACATGCGATGTTGTGGATATGAGCTCTTGTCAACTATTGCTTGGTAGGCCGTGGCATTTTGATGTGGGTTCTATGCATTGTGGGCATACTAATGTGATCCGTTTGGTTAAGCATGGGCGTAGATTTTCTTTGTACCCATTGACGGACATAAAGAATGGTGGGTGCAAGGGAAAAGGAACACATCTTAGTTCTCTTTGCATTCCTCAATTTTTTGTTTCAGGTTCATTGCCTAGGAAGAAGGGACGGCTGATCGCCAAAGGGAAGTCCGAGCATGGCGTTACACTTTCCATACCTCGTGCACCGATGGCCACGAGATGTTCTTTTATGGTACATGATTCCGGGACGAATCATTTTAAAGAACTGGTGTATGATGTAGCACGCGAGCCAGCTTAAAGCAGCTCCGAGGACCGAGCGCCCGCTTGGTCTCAACCAAGCGTCCGCTTACTTGGTGGTGCAAGTTTGTCGAGTTTCTGGAAATCAACCAAGCGCCCGCCTGGTCTACCTCGAGTGCCTGCTCGCTTGCCGCACAAGAATTTTCCCAGTTTTCGTTTTCGGTTTAATTAAACACTTTAGGGTATTTTTGATATTTTTGTTGCTTTCGTTTTTTGGAGTATAAAACCAATTTTAGGGTTTGTAAACATTATTCATTGATTTAGATATTCAAAAACAACTTTGTGGGCTAAAACCCTAGAAACCATTGTTGGTTTGTTTGAAGGTGGATTTCTTCGTGTAAACAAGAATCTCATCTGATGCTGCCAAAAACGTGTCGGATCAGCCTTTCGTCTAACGGTTCGGATAAATCCAGCAAAGAGAACTCCTCGAACGGATCTACACACACAAAACAATAAACAGCAAACTAACCGGGGCTTTACCGGCGAAGGCCCTCCGGCGTGAGAGTAAGAATACTGTTTATATAGAGAGAAATCAATTGACTAGAGTAAGAGCCAAAAGTTTCGTTACCCGTTTCCTGTATGGAGGACCTATTTATATAGGCATGGGTGAATGAGTCCTGACTTGTTAGAAAATCCAGGGAGCCCGTATTGGTGTAGGACTTGTGTATTAGGAAAGTGGAATCATGATAAGGATTGTAGACTTGTTTCCTTGTAGAGGAGGTCTCCTTGTTAGGAAAGGATCTCCTTATTTGTACAAGATTTGGACTCTGTTTGTAGACTCTGTTTTGTATTAGGAGAGCAAGACTTAGTCACTGAAGAATGAGATAATTCGGTTTGTATATCCTAACTCGGCTCGTGGGGGAGGCCGAGCTAGGTGTGTTGGTTATAACCAAGATTTCTTGAGGCCTGGTTCATGGGTTCAGGCCTTGTTGTTCCTATGTCGTCCTGATGACCTCGTCTCGGCATGTCATGATGCCTAGATGGGTCTAGGATGAATTGGTTATGGAACCAGGTGGTCTTGTCTTGGTGCTGAGTGATGGCGCAAGTCAGCTCGATGGACCCATCTCGGTTTGGTAATCTCGTCCTCGTCTTGTCTGAGGAGGGTGTGGTATCCAGGTCTTGATCCTTGTCTTCTATTAGCTTGTCATCCTGCATGAATGCCGAGGAGGTGAAGTGTTGTGCTAGGTGGGATTAGCCCATGTCCCAGGTTATGTAAGTCCTCTTGTTGGTCCAAGGTTTGGTGTGAATCCTTGGTAGGCACGTAATACTCCAGGTAGTCCTAGACATTGTATCCATCTAGGCCTGGTAACCATCTAGGCATTATAGCCATCTAGGCCTTATAGCCATCTAGGCCTGATAACCTGGTAGTCATTTTAGCCTTAGTGGATTCTATCCAGGTATGATCTGACCCATGGTGGTGCTAGGTTTATACCGTTCAGTGGCCCCCGAGTTTCTATCTTGATTGTATCAAGTAGAAAGTAAAGTAGAGGTATGCTCATCATTATATGCTCGATTTCTTCTTGAGTCTTATTGTGGTTCGTTCACCCTTTTTGGTGTGAGTTATGGTGCTCGTCTTCAGTGAGTGAGACCTAGGTGGTCGTCAAAGGTTATTGTTAGCAAGCGCTCCTCCTTAATGTTTATGAGCAAGGCGCTCATTTCGAGTGTGACTTTGGAGCTTGTGTGCGACCTTGGAGCTTGTGTGCGACCTAGGAGGTTGTCTTTGGTGCGACATTGGAGGCCGTCTTTGGTACGACCTTGGAGGTCATCTTTTGTGTGCGACCTTGGAGGCCGTCTTTGAGGTGCGACCTTGGAGGCCGTCTTGCGTGTGCAACCTTGGAGGTCGTTTTTTGTGTGCAACCTTCGAGGTCGTCTTTGAGGTGCGACCTTGGAGGCCATCTTGCGTGTGCAACCTTGGAGGTCGTCTTTGAGGTGCGACCTTGGAGGCCGTCTTTGGTACGACCTTGGAGGTCATCTTTTGTGTGCGACCTTGGAGGCCGTCTTTGAGGTGCGACCTTGGAGGTCGTCTTGCGTGTGCAACCTTGGAGGTCGTCTTGCGTGTGCAACCTTGGAGGTCGTATTTGAGGTGAGACCTTGGAGGCCGTCTTGCGTGTGCAACCTTGGAGGTCGTCTTTTGTGTGCGACCTTGGAGGCCGTCTTTAAGGTGCGAGCAAGGCGCTCGTCTTAGAAGTAGGATGTGTTGCTGTAGCAGAGCTTTGTCTTTAGTGTAAAATTTTTATTGAACGATTACTATCAAATGGAAAGGAATCCATAAACTAGAAAATGGAAAAAAGCTCTTGAAATCACTAAGTAAAATACTAAAGTAAAAAGTGTTTTAAAAACTAAGTAAAAAGGGTGGAGTTACTAGTAGTATGTGGTCAGATTGTCATGGGCGCTTCAATTCTTTGCCTTCTAGGTCTTGAGCATGTAGGTACCATCAACTGGGTTCAGGTTCCGGGTGGCCCCCGAGCTTTGGCTGATGACGAGCTGTAGGTTGCTAGGCTCGGGCAAAGTTGAATCCTTTTGAGTGATAGACTCAAAGCCTTGGAGTCTTATCTCTTTGTCTTCATGTACTTGGTCGGTTTCCTCCTCAGCCTTATGGATCCATGTTGGAATGTGGTAGTCTTTACTCAGATCGTGGGTTTGATCCTTAAGCTTCTTGTTGAAGGGGACTTCCTCCCTTATAATTCCGATGTGTATCCGGGGAGGTCGGTCTTCCATTTCTTCATGGTCTTCATCTCTTCCTCGCTTCTTATCTTTCCTCATTACGTAGCGATCAAGCATCCCTTCATCAACCCTTCGTTGGATTATTTTTTTCAATGAGATGCAATCTTCTGTCTCGTGCCCGTGGTCCTTGTGGTAGGCACAATGCTTAGTGGGATCTCGGGTGTGTTTGGATTTCTCAAGTAATGGTTTTGGATCTGGTAAGTCTACTAGATTCAATATCTCAGAGATGGACTTAGTAAGGGGAGTGAAGAACTCGTCCTTCTCATTAGACCTCGTCTTGTTCTTTCCTCTGTAATTCCCTTCGTTGGAGTCGCGGTCAGTAGTAGTCTTGCTTTCTGGATCTCGATCTTCCCTTTCTGATCGTTGCTTCTTCTTTTCTTCTGCAATCCCCGTTGCGTGGGCCAAGTGGTACAGGTCGGCCTTTGTTCTAGGCTCTCTAACCGATAACTCATAAGTGAGTTCGTCTGATCTTTGTCCATTAGTGAAGCATACTATAATCTCCCTGTCGGCGAGTCGCTCTTCAATGGAGTCGGCTAATTCTCTGAACCTGTTATTGAAACTCATGGTCGACTCGTTTTTCCCTTGAACCATGTTTGCCAGATCTGAAAGCCTTTTCTTTATCGCTCCATCGGTGGCGAAGTATTCCAAGAAATTTTTCTTCAATTTGGAGAAGGAGTCAATACTTCTTTTCTCTAAATCCATGAATCATGACCTAGCAGCTCCGATTAATGTGCTAGCAAATGCTTTGCAAAGGATGTCATCTTGATTGGAGATCAGGGCCATCATACCATCAAAGGACTGGAGGTGGTCTCGTGTGTCAGAGTTGCCGGAGTACTTATCTAAGTTGGGAAGCTTCAGATTAGGATTAGGTGGTGAGTCTCTGATCCATTCGGCGAACGGACGCATTGCATCATATTCGTTTCTAGGCCCTCTTCGTCCTTGATTCATCTCCATGTTATCAATTCTCTCTTGGAGATCTAATAATACATGAGCATCTAGGCCTGAACTATGGTAAGAGCTCCTTTGTCTATCCCTACCTCGGTTTTGCCTCCCTTGGTCATCTCGATCTCGGTTCCTATGCTCATCTCGTCTTACTCCGGCAATATGGCTTCCCGCCGGGGGAGGTCGCCTAGGAGGAGTGCGATGAGGTGGTGCATGCCTTGGTGGGGCCTGATGTTGGTTCTCCCATCGCCGCCTTTCTCTTAGAATTCTTACATCTGGAGACACTGCCTCTTCTTCCCTCCTCTGGTTTATCTGATCTCTCAGATCTCTCGCCCCATCATTAATTGGGCCGAGTCGGCCATCAAGTCGGCTTGAACGGGTAGCACGGCTTCCAGGGGGTGCATCACGCGGATTTGGAGGATGCTGTAAGTACCCCAATCTGAAATCGACCTACTTCAGAGGAATTCTTGGTACCATTTAGGGATAAACCAATGGGCCAGGACCTCACTAGGATAAACCTGATATTCCAGGACTGAACTGGAATTAAACTTGGAAAAATCCAGAAGCTCGCCAAGTCGAGTCGTACGGATGGTTTGGGCATATGAGGTCCCTAGCCGTACGGCTACTTTGGGCACCCTCAGCCTCTATAAATTGAACCCCATGCTGATCATTTCAGGGGGGAGAAACAACATAAGAGAGATTACTCTGTCAAAATCACTGCAGTAGTGTGAAAGGAGTGAAACAAAAAGTGAAAGAGAGAAATGAAGATTGGCTAAACCAAAATAGGTAAAGCCACCTTCTCCCCCTCCCTTCTCTTCATCTATAACTCCATTTTCTCTTTGATCTTTGTTCAAGTTTATGTTAATCTTTATATTACTTGCAAGACTTGTCCATTCAAGCACTTTTACATTACTTGCAAGACTTGTCCATTCAAGCAACTTTACATTTATGCAAGACTTGTCCATTCAAGCAAATATACATATATTACTCTATATTTCTCTTGTCCAAGCCATGAGATGATCCAAGGTGCCCTCCATGTCTTGTATGGAAGAGGTTCAAACCTAGATGATCATGGCTTGTTGATTGTCATTTACATTCTTGTCTAGTTGGAATGATGCTTTTGTTGGCAATAATGATCATTTGAATGATAAAGCTTCCATCTTTATCATCAACATTGATCTAGCTCTAAAGCCCCCTTTGGGGTCATAAAGATTCAATCTTTATGTGTTGATTTGACTCTTTGAAGGTTAATAAGTCATAAAAATGCCATCTTGGCGATAAAGTTTCAATCTTTAATCACCAAATGGTCAATTTTGGCCCAAAGGACATGTTCATCAACTTTTCTCAATTTTCTCCAATGATTGCTTATGATCACACCCAAATACTTGTTTTGGGGACTAAGTGATGATCATTTAGCATAGGAATGTTGTATTTAAACTTATAAAGTGTTTTAAACAAACTGGAATCAAAACAGTTCTGTCCAGTTTCAACAGAATATTCAGTTTCTGCTCTGAAACTAGACTGTTCTTGACTGAACTGTAAAATCCCAGGAAAAGGCCTGTACATCCGTACGTCTATGTTGGGAATGGGGGCAAAATGTCTGTTTTGCCCTCTGATCCCTATTTTCTTGATAAACAGACCCTTTCAGTTAAGTTCTTCCAAATAAAACCAATAACAGAAACTTTCCTGTTAAATACACACACACACATATGCACATTTTCAAACTAACAAGGGAGACTCGGTTCTTTCCGAGGCATTTTGGGTGAACCGAAAATATGTTCTTCCCAAAGTGTAACCTGACCTCCGAACTCACCTTCTCTAACCATTTTCATTTGTTGGGTTTAAAATTAACAAATGTGGCGACTCCGTTTCTTTTTCGTTAGGAAAGTTACCCGTGTTTGGCATTTCTTCCTCGTGCGAAACTCGCCTGTTTTCGCCCCCGAGGGACGGGATCCTTACAGTGGCGACTCCGCTGGGGATATAAAGTGCTTACGAACTTCTCTTTAGAAGCTTTGAAAGCACTTTTGTGTGGGTCAAACTCCCGTTTCCGTTAGTTAACTTTGTGCATGATTGTGTGTGTTTGTTGTTTCTGTTTGAACTGTTTTGAGTGCATACGTTCTGGAAATGCAATAAATTGGAGCATGATGATCAGAAGTTGGAGAAACTGAGAAAAAATCTCAACCCTCTTGGTCTAGCCGTACGTCTACTTTGGTAAAGGGCCAGAATGTTGCAAATTAACAATTTTGTGCAGGGCAGCAACATTCTGAATTGCCTTCTGCTTCTGCTTGTTCAGGTTCCAAATTTACAGCCTTACTTGTGCACATTACCTTCATTCTTTTGGCCAAAACTTGGTCTTTAAAACTTGGTTATGCATGATCTCTTGTCAATAAAAATAATTTCCAAAATCTCATTTTTGTAAAAAATTTATTGACTCTTTGCGTTGTGCACAACTTGCTTTGTACAAATGGTTTCAATGTAAAGATTGTTATTTTGGCAAAATGTTTGATTCGAAAATTTTTTGGTTGTGCACAACTTGGTACATATACAAGTTTTGGTCTTTGTTTGTATTCTTTGACTCATTGTGTATAAATTGCTTGCTCCATGCTTGTTCATACTTGTTCATATCTTGCTTATGCCATGCTCGTCGTGTTGAAAAACAAAATAAAAATCTCTATTTTGACTCAAAAAGGGAATATAGAATTGACTTCACACAACGCGCACTTGGCCTTTCACGTTCCAAATACCCTTTAAACCCGGGATGGATGCCAGATGCAGCTCGATTGGCGCTCTTGTTCCCTTCGAGCTCGCACGGGTCCATTCCACCTCCCCTTCCGAGCCGAGTCAACCACACATGTCCGTGACACACAAATACCGTGACTTTGGTTGGTTTTTGGTCTAGTTCACGTTGCCATTATCTTTAAGCATGTGTCCAAAGTCAATTGTGGCCAAGATAATGCCCGGGTTACGACTCCTTGATGTAATGCAAGCGTGGCCTAACCCGCCTCTAACTCGTGTGTTAATGACGATCACAATTAACAAAGGTCATGTGCTAAAGATAGGGTAACACCGTGTCGTTAAGCCCTAATGAACGGGTCATGTTAATCATCCTTAAGCCCATGGTCGAGGATTGAAACACCTCATTCAAAATGAGGTCATGTCAGAATATCGGTGCAGCCTTCGGAACAGTCTCGATCCCAACTGGGGCTTAATCATGATTAGGATGACCCGCACATCAGGAGCCTTGCGACACACTAGACCTTAGGATCATTTCTTTCGGTCGGTGGAAGCCGCTTGCCCTATAGGACCCTCGCCCGGGATAGTCCGTCCTTGGGAGTGTGCAGTACATGTGAAAAACGAGGGGTCTATAGGCGTAGTGATGGCCTCCACTGATCTAGGATTTAGAATAGTTGCGAAAAAGAAGAGAAATCTTTTCCAACCAATTAGGAATAAAGCGTGTTTTATGTAAACATGAATGAAATAATCAATAATTAGGTAGGCATGTTGCATGAGCCCTAAACTTTTGCCCAAAATGAAACCCGAGCCTAAACCGAACCCTCCTCTCCCTCGCAGCTCGTAAGAAGTGGGTCAGAGTTCCGGGTCAACGTCTGTTCAGTGCCGAGTCCGACAGTTCATCAGTAGTTTCACTCAGGTTACTCTGAATAACTAGTCCGGCAGGAAGTAGTAGTGGGGGTGACAATGCGGTTGATCCGAATGGGCTTACTAAGGAAGAGTTGATACAAGCTTTGGAGGCCGCCAGGGCCCGGGAAGAAATCACTAGGAAACAGCAAGAGGACACATAGAGACAGGTTGTAGAGGCCATGAGACAGAGGGGAGTGGCCGTGATATTTGAAAATGATGGGGGATTCGTTGAAATCACAGACGAAGATGAAATTGAGAACATGCCGCCTCGCGATTACAATAGGGTTCCCCCACCTCAAACCTACCCCAATGTGGCGACCTCACGTCCCCCATATCAAACTGCAACTCAATCAAATGTGCCAGCCACACAAGCTCCCTTTACCTTTCCGGGAGGTCCATCCTCATATCCTCCCGATGGGTCAAGCTTTTTCAGCCCCGGCCACTGCCGGATTACCACCACCGACCCTGCCAATTGCATCACAAGGGGCGGCATTCCCATTCCACTACCCGGTGGCCCGAACCTCCGAGGCACCCCCGCCGTATACCCCGATGAATGACCAAGGGTATGGGTACGTCTACACCCATGCGCCACCTCAAAGCCTTCCTCAGAACATACCATCCACCACTGTGCCTCCAACGGTGATGCCGGTAACAACCCGGACCATGGGATCCATAAATTCTAGCCCACAAGTGAATCCTCAAATGGGGTGGCTGATCGAGAAGTTGAAACAGATGGAGGAAAAGTTTGAGACTTTGAATGAAAAGAAAACCTCATTGGGAGTTACTGATCCCGACAAGATTGTGCCTCTTCCGCATAAGTTCAAAATTCTAGAAATAGACAAGTTTGATGGGACTGCTTGCCCACAAACCCACCTCAACGCCTACACTTTAGCAATGAGGGCAAAGGGTTGCACTGTACAACAAATGGGTGATCACTTCCAATTATCCCTGAGAGGAAACGCTCTTAAGTGGTTTTTCAACCTCAAGGACGAATCACGGGTAAGTTGGGGTCGCATTCAGGAAGCATTCCTTACCAAGTACCGATCCAACCTAGAGTGGGAAACCAACCGCACCGACTTACAAAGCACTTTGCAAAAAGGCGACGAGCCGATCGGTGAGTTCTACAAACGTTGGAACTGTAAACTTGGGGAAATCTCTAACCCGCCCACCGAGGATGAACAATTGGACATCTTCCAATCATGCTTAAAACCGCAGCTGCGTGCTCTAATCAGCCATCACTTTTACCCCAATCTCCGAGCCATGGTAACCGCAGGGTCAAAGTTTGAGAAGGCTCTCAGTGAGCAATCCGCCTCCCAGGGCAATGGCAATTCTTACCGATACCGACCTCCCACCATGAGCAAAGGGAAAGAAGTCTCGGGGGTCATCAACAACATCCAAGGGGAAGGTCCAAAGCAGGTCTCACCAAAGCCGGGTAACTCTGAAAAACGCCCCTATGTGAGGTTTGAGGATTTTGGAATGCCCATTAGCAAAGTCTTTGAGGGATTGGTGAAGCAAGGCCTCACGAGACCTTTGATCAACTTTCAGCCCAAAAATCCGGAAAGGTTTACAGATGAGAACAAATGGTGTGCTTTCCACAACTACCATGGGCATAACACCGATGATTGCTCCATAGTGAAACGCATTATCTTGGATTTGATTGCTAAAGGGAAACTCGACCACCCCAGGGGACCGAACGTGGTCAATAACCCATTCCCGAACAACGGGAGGGTCAACATGATTGAATTTGGCCAAAGCAGAGTGAACATGATCGAATTCGGGGAGCCGACAACGATAACTCTTTGGGAATTCAACACCCCTTTGATGAAAGTTGGGGAAAAATGGAAAGACATTTTGTGGGACTGCGTGCAAAAGGGAAAGATGGAATGTCCTCCTGACAACATGATGACTACCGTGATGAGCGCAAAGGTTCCTGGCCAAGAGGGCGAATTAAAAGTGATTAAGCTCACTAAACACAAATTGACTTACGAAGACTGCGCGGAAGAAATGGAAATGGCCATCAAGCGAGTTTTGGGAAGCGTTGACCATGACCCGAGCAGATGTTGCATTCCCCACGATGAGCACTATCATGTTATGGAAGTTGGTGACTCGTCAAGCGGCGAACGAATAATAAGAAGGGTGTGTTGTCATCACGGAACCGAAGGTATGGAGGCTGCAAGAACCCCGGGGGAATATGACTACTGGAGGCACCTTGCACAGATGAGATAAGCGGCCCGTTCCTTATCCCGTGAAGAGCTTCGAGCTTTGTGTGAAAGTGAGGACGAAGTGTCTTCCCCCGTACTCTCTTTAAACCCGCCTACGGGAGAAGAAGAAAATTTCCCTACCTTAGATGACTTCCTGTCACTACCGCCACTTTCGCCCTCACCTCCATTTGAGGACGGGTCGATGCTCCCGGATCATTACTGCTGTATGTTGACACTGGAAAAACTCCGCGAAACTGTAGGGGTGGGGAAGGAACAAGGCGACTACCCGGTTTCATTTGAAAAACTCCGTGAGTCTGTCTACACCACGCAAGGAATGGTTACTGTAAATGAGCTGAGGAAAGAGGCATGGCCCTACTCAACCAAGAACCCACCCATGCCTATGGAAGAGCCAGCAAAGGATTGTGACCCCCCGGAAGTAAACGTCCTAACTCATTCCGGACAAGTACACACCGAGAATCCTAAAAAACCACCGCCACCGGAACACCGCTCGCCACCACCATTTGCTATGGAAACAACCACCCCGGATCTTGAAAGAGAGGATCCTGTTCTCACCCAACTTAAAAATACGTAGGCCAACATCTCTCTGTGGTCCCTTCTCACTTCATCATACCCGCACAAGCTCAAGTTGGAGGAGCATTTGGCCCGAACCATGGTCCCCACCATAGCTACCCCCGAAGAGGCCGTACAAATGATTGGAAGCATCCAATATGGGAATATAGTCACGTTCACCGACTTGGACTTGCCCAAGTCTGGGGCTAACCACAATGAAGCCTTGTACATCACAGTGTAGTTGGATGGGCGCCGTCTCCCACGAGTATTGGTTGATAATGGCTCGGCTATGAACGTTCTTCCAGCTAAAATGATGGATTTACTCGGCCTCAAGACGACGGATCTGAGACCCTCTTTGGTAACTGTCAAAGCATACGACTCCACAGCCCGGTCGGTTCTTGGGGTGGCGACTTTGAATTTATGGTTTGGGGAACAGAAAATGCCGACCGACTTCCACGTGCTTGACATCCCGATCTCCTTCACCGCCTTGCTGGGGCGCCCTTGGCTACACAAAGTAAATGGGGTCGCCTCCACCCTACATCAATGTGTAAAATTTGTACAGGGAGGGAATTTGACTGTAATCTACGGGGATAACGTCACTACATGGGGGACCAACCCTAATGGGATCCCCGTATTGGAAATCCAACATGAAGGGAGTGGTATAGTCTTGACCGGCTTCACAGGGATACCATTTGAGACCCACGTCCATTGCATGGACCTCACACTTACCAAGGACAAGATTCCCCCCGCCATGAAAATGATGCGCCTGATGCACTATCTCCCGGGGCTTGGTCTAGGAAAGAAGCTCCAAGGGACCCACAGGGTTATTGAAATCAAGGAGCAAAAGATGCTCCACGGTTTGGGGTACAAGCCGAGACCCGAGGATCTTGTGATGGACAAGAAGATGGCCAGTGAGAAAAGCCGAGCCAGGGCCCAAGGGATTCCTTACAAAGCTCCCAACCTCCGTCTCTACGCTTTTGACATAAGCCGCTACTTTATTAAGGGGGAACGCAAATCGGGACCTCGGAGGAAGAAGAGGAAATGGTGACCAACTGGGACCGACTGCAAGAAGACCTCAAAAGGTTCCGAGGAAAGACCGCCAACCCTATCAGGAGAGCATTCCTTGACACGCCCGGAGCACCCACAGGGAACGAGCATATTTCCAAAGCAGTGCCCGAGGTGATAAAACAATTTGAGGTTTTGTCTGCAGTTTGTCTGCAGTAGGAGGCAACCAAGAGGAAGAACCCACTTGGGGCCAGTATGATAAATATGAGATCGAAAAGACGCCTACTGGGAAGGCAAAGGAAAAGGTTGAAGAGAACGAGTGGGATGGGACAGTGATGCAAGAACTGTTTGAGGAAGACACGTGTTAGGATTCATTGTTAGTGCACCCACCTTAATTTGATTGATCCATTCCACGTGTCTTTTTATGGACTTTAGGACCGCATGTAATGAAGTTCTACTTCAATTTTTAGATAAGTCCATTTCTAGATTTTTTTGTTTTCTAGGCTGAGTATTGTTCGGTTGTATCATTAGCGGTTTAGTGCTTCAAGCCGTCATTTTAAGAATGCCAGCATGGAGCTCTTCAATTCTCATCAAACCGCAGTTTGCATGTTTGATGAAACCGCACATCAAGACCATTCTTCAAACCGCCCTATGCTTGGTGAAACCGCAGAGCAGTTATTGAAGAATTAAAGAGATGTCATTTATTCCTTAGACAAACATTCCCTTATTGACAGTATAAGGATGTTGTTATGTCATGTCAAAATAACTCTAAGTTAACTTGGAGTTTCTGCAAGGAATGTCGGTTTGTCCATCAGTTTAAATTGTTTACCGTTAGTCCTTTCTGCAACAAAGGACAATTGTCAGGTAGTGGTGCAACAACTACCTAGGACTACAAGACAAAACCAAGGACGAAAATGACAGCTCAACCAATGGGATTTCGACAGCACTGTACCCTTCAGATTTGATTCAAATCTTTACCCAACGGTCACAAGGGTGCTCTGCCTATAAATAGCCTTCATTATTCAACAATGAAGGTTGCTGAGCTTCAAGAGATTCATTCCCAAGTATTCAAGTTTGCTTTGAAGAGTTAAACCCAGATATTCATATCTTCAACCATCTCCATTGCAAACCCAGTTCTTCATCAAAGCTTCAAGCCTAACAACCATTCATACTTAGCCTTTACACAGAAAGAATTCTATTTGCTCCACCATCATTTAGATACTTAGAGCATTTTATTTCTTTTCACACACACACCCGATTTATATGATCATATAGATTATATACTTCGAAAACACCGGTTGTTATTATAGCTTAGGTTAGACTTATTGTTTAGAGTTTAGATTTATCTTGTAAAACCTCCTCTAAATTAATACAAGTCTTATAGCTATTAGAAAATCCTAGACTAACCATCTAGGTAGAGGACGTAGTTCATTTAAGAACGAACCTCTTCAATTTGTGTGTTTGATCTTTATTTTCTGTCTTGATATTTATCTTTCTTGTTTGTGGTCTTGAACTTGTTTCCATATACGAAATGACTTGAAAGATGAATTGTGTTTTCCTTTAAACTTTAAGTTTAACTATTCTGTTGCATCATAGTGTTTTCTCAACCCGAGTCAAACTTCCCAACTCTTTAACTAACCTATTTGGCCAAACCGCAAACTCCGCTGTGCATTTTATCAGTTCGGTTCTTGTGCCTTGAACCGCAGTTGGCCAAACTGATAAGTACTCGGTTGATTTTAAGGGTATTTCGAAAAAGTTTCGGACCGCTATTCACCCCCCCCTCTAGCGGTTCTATACCCTTGTTGCCCTCTGGGACCAACAAGTGGTATCAGAGCATATCCACCAAACTTGTTTTTACAAGCTTAACCGCTTGGGTGCTGATCCAATGGCAAACACAAACACCCATATGATGCAAACATCCAATTCGAATCACTTACCGATTCTGGATGAAGATAGTTTTATTTTTTGGAAAGATAGGATGATGAAACACATGATTTCATGTGATCGTAGACTGTGGACCGCGGTTACTGATGGACCATATGTCCCTATGAAAGCTAATCCACGTGCAGGAACCGCAGGAGAAGAAGCTGAAGTTAAGAAATTAGAAAGTGAATGGACTGATGCAGACCGCATCAATGTGGATTTTGATGGAAGAGCTATGTCCATGCTAGTGTCAGCTATTGACCTGAGGACTCATTCTAAGGTGCTTCACTGCAAAACCGCAAAGGCTACCTGGGATGCTATAGTTGATTTTCTGGAAGGAGATTCAGATACCAAGAAGAACCGCCTCTATCAACAGAGAAGACTCTTTGACTATTTTGTTAAAGATCCTAAGGAATCTCTTAGACAATGCTATGAGAGGTTTATTGATATTGTTAACGTTTGTTTTTCTCTTGGACATGTCTATTCTAATACAGATTTGAACATGAGATTCATGCAAGCACTTGGTAGCAAATGGCTGATCAAAACTACTAACATTGAAGACAACAAGGACTTGGAAGCTCTTGATCTTCGACACTTGTATGCCATGCTGAAGGTTTTTGAATTTAAGCTTGAAGAGGTCCATGAAACCGAAAGCAGATTTAAGACCCTCTCTCTAGCTGCATTCAACAATACCTCATCTCCTGTCTACAATCCAGACCATCATCAAACCGCTCCTCACCTCCACTTGCAAACCGCTCCTCCTGACCAAAATGTTCCTAGATATAATCCTCAAACCGCACCTTCTGAATATTACCAGCAGTCTCAACAATCCTATCCTCAATCACATCAACCATGTCCTCAATCTTATCAATCTTATCAGCAGTCTCATCAATCCTACACTCCTCCTCAAAGTTCTTATGCTCAGAGTGTAGGATCACAATCCTCAAGTTCTACTCAAGTTGATTTTGATGAAATGGATGATGAAGAATTTGCTTTGTATGTGAAGAGATACACCAAGTTCAGGAAAAATAATAGATCTCAATTTCCATCCAAAGGCCCAGCAAAGTTTGTCCCTCCAACCAGATTCAACAAAACTGCAGATCCCAAGACAAGGGAAGACTTGGTTTGTTATAACTGCAGACAACCAGGTCACTTTGCGTCAAGTTGTCCTAAACCGCGCTATGAAGCCGCGCCAGCAAAGAAACCATTCAACAAGAAGTTCGTGAAAAGAAGAGGAATGGTAGCTGACCAAGGAGATCAACCCTGACATGGATGGGTTCAGACTCAGATGAAAGTGATGATGAAGAAACTGCTAATCTCTGTCTCATGGGATTTGAAGAAAGAATTGAAATTGACGAAAGCCTTCCACTGCCAAAACAACAAATGAAGTCAGTTTCACCTAAGACTCCTGAGGCTAGATCAAGCAGAGCTCCTACAACACCAAACTACACTCCCGAGGTTCAAGCAGACCAAAGTCATGATGATCAGGTACTAGAACGTGCAAACATTATATGTCAACAACACACTGTACTTAAAAAGGCATATAAACTAATGGCTGCGGAACTTGAAGAATCCCAACGTGTATGTAAATCCCACAAGGAGGAAATTGAAAATCTCAAGATCCAAATTGCTGGGGTATCTACTATTGTGGATGAAAACCGCTATCTGAAGGACAGAACCGAGGTACTTCTCACCCAAATCCATGATCTTACCGTACAAAGGGATGACCTCCAAAAAGTGACCGATGTATGGACCAAGTCTGGTGTCACTGTGGAACAAATCCTAAATTCACAAATTCCTACTTCGGATAAAAGTGGATTGGGGTTTAAAACCGATGATGGGTGTAAGTGTCCTTGTCTCTGTGCCGAAGGTGGTGTGAAACCTACTGAACAAACCAAAGAAATTCCTAAGGTTAATCATGCTGGTAAAAAGGGCTCAAAACAAGAAATTAAAAGGCAAAATTATTTCTTTGAGTACCCTAAAAACCAGACTGGGAGAGATTCAAAGTGGAAAGAGAAATCCATAGCGGCTGAGGCAACCAAGGAAGTATTGAGTGATGAAACCGCTCCTAGTCGGTTTAAGGAAATTCCTATCATTTTCCCTAAAGCCGCACCTAAGAGGAAGGTTGAGCTCAAGAAGGTAATCTTTGTTAAAGCCAAAACCGCTGACCCAGTAAAACATGAGAAACCGAAGGTCAGTAAAGGGTTTGTAAAACCGCAACCAAAACCTGGATTTATTCATTGTGCTATTTGTGCTGATTTTGGTCATAGTGCTGGTCATTGTCTTTTAAGATTCACACCCAATGCCAAGGGACGTAAAAATCCTAAGGTCAAACAAGTGTGGGTCCCAAAAAGCTGCTAACCCTAGGACCCAAGGAATAAGGGGGACCAAAACCTTTCATGTTTATTTTTCAGATTTCATGTTTTATGGCTGGAACCGCGAAGAAGAAGAAGGATCTCTGGTATTTGGATAGTGGATGCTCACGACACATGACTGGAGATTCCGAACTACTCTGCAGTTTCATCCAAATGAAAGGTCCCCCAGTAGTGTTTGGTAACAACAAGAAAGGAGAAACAGTAGGATATGGAGCAATCAAACGAGGAAAGGTGACTATTGAAAATGTGTCATTAGTAGAAGGACTCAAGCACAACCTTCTCTCCATATCTCAGTTTTGTGACAAAGGAATGAACTGCATCTTCACATCAACTAACTGTTATATCAAAGATGCTTCCTCTGAAGTCACTCTACTGACTGGCAACAGAACAGGTGATGTTTATATGATAGATTTGAGTAATATTGTTTCTATTGCTGACCTCTGTTTTGTAGCCAAAAACATAAGTGAAAGCAGCTGGTTATGGCATAAGCGGCTCAGCCACTTGAACTTCAAGTATCTAGCAAAACTGCACAGGGATGGTCTAGTAAAAGGACTACCCAAAGTGGCTGACCATCATGATGAAAAGTGCAAAGCATGCCAGCTTGGAAAGCAGCCCAAACAGTCATTTCCTAGTAAAACCGCACCTTCAACGAACCGCTGTTTGCAATTGCTGCACATGGATTTATTTGGACCTGTCCCAACCGCCAGTATTGGAGGAAACCGCTATACACTTGTGGTGGTTGATGATTATTCAAGATATACATGGGTGGAAATGATGGCCTCTAAAGATGATACTTATGGCATCGTAACCGCTCTCTTTAGACAGCTCCAAACTCAAAAATTGGATGACATTGTTGCCGTGCGTTCAGATAATGGAACCGAATTTACAAACAATGGTGTTGCTCAATATTGTGATGATCATGGAATTGATCATAACTTCTCTGCCGCTGGGGTTCCACAACAGAATGGAGTTGTAGAAAGAAAGAACAGGACTTTGATTGAAGCCGGGAAGACAATGATTGCAGAAGCAAAGCTTCCCAAATACTTCTGGGCCGAAGCCATCAATACCGCATGTTTCACCCAGAACCGCTCCCTAATCATCAAAGTTCACAATAAGACTCCTTATGAATTGTGGAGAGGCAGATCACCCAACATTGCCTTCTTCAAGATATTTGGATGCAAGTGCTACATCTTGTACAATGGCAAAGAGCATCGAGGTAAATTTGATGCTAAGGCCGATGAAGGTATTTTTGTTGGTTATTCAAAACACTCCAAAGCTTTTCGTTGTTTCAATAAGACATCTTTAAAAATTGTAGAGTCAGTCCATGTTACATTTGATGAACATAATCTTCTTGAGCCACATATGGCTCCAAATGTTGCTGATGATTTCAGTGGTTTTGAGACAGGTACATCTTACCTTAATCGTGCAACCGCAAATGACCAACCTACTCAAACCGCTCCATCAGGTTCTCCAGCCGCTCCAAATCAAACCGAAGGTGTTGCTGTAGAACCGCATTCTTCTGATCCCATTCAAACCGTTGATCCAGTTCCCAACATCACCTTCAATGAAGATTTCAATGAATATCAAGAAGAGCCTCCTCTGGAAAATCTTCAAGAAATAGTGGTTCATGATGACCTCCCTCCAGAAATCAATGAGCATAGAGACCATCCAACAACTAATGTTATAGGTCCTATCAGTTCTGGTGTTCAAACAAGAGGAAGCTTAACACATAGAGATAACCACAGTTTGTTCTCAACCGCACTGATATCTCAGATGGAACCGAAGAAGGTAGATGAAGCTCTAAGTGATCCAAGTTGGGTAGCTGCAATGCAAGAAGAGCTTAATCAGTTTAAAAGATGCAGAGTTTGGACTCTAGTTCCAAGGCCCAGAGATCACACTGTAATTGGAACAAAATGGGTATACAGAAATAAGATGGATGAAAATGGTACCATTACAAGAAACAAAGCAAGGTTGGTTGCTCAAGGTTATAGGCAAGAAGAAGGGATTGATTATGATGAAACCTTTGCACCTGTAGCCAGACTTGAAGCCATTAGATTGTTCCTGGCCTATGCCTCCTTCAAGAAATTCAAGTTATATCAAATGGATGTGAAGAGTGCATTTCTGAATGGTGAACTACAAGAAGAAGTTTATGTAGCTCAACCGCCAGGATTTGAAGACAACAAATATCCCAATCATGTCTTCAAGCTCAAGAAGGCCTTGTATGGACTCAAACAAGCTCCAAGAGCATGGTATGACACTCTATCTAAATTTCTTATTGAACAAGGCTTCTCTAGAGGTAAAATTGATACAACCCTATTTATTGCTAAACACAAAGGTCATTCATTATTAGTTCAAATATATGTTGATGATATTATTTTCGGTTCTACTAATGAGACTATGTGTGTTAAGTTTGAGAAGCTTATGAAAGGTAAATTTGAGATAAGTATGATGGGAGAGTTGACATTCTTTCTTGGACTCCAAATCAAGCAATGTCATGATGGAATTTTTATCAACCAAGCCAAATATACCAAAGATTTGATCAAGAAATTTGGGCTTGAAACCGCTAAGCCAGTTGATACCCCAATGCAAAAGGTCTGCAGTTTGGATCAAGATGAACGAGGTAAGAAAGTTGATCAGACTCTCTACCGAGGTATGATTGGTTCTTTACTTTACTTAACTGCTAGTAGGCCAGATATCATGTTCAGTGTTTGTGTTTGTGCTAGATTTCAAGCTGACCCTAGAGAATCTCATCTTATTGCTGTTAAAAGAATTATTAGATATTTATGTGGATCTGTTAACCTTGGACTTTGGTACTCCAAAAAATCTTCATTTGATCTATTAGGTTATTCAGATGCTGACTTTGCAGCATGTAAGATAAGCAGAAAGAGCACAAGTGGTACTTGTCAGTTCCTTGGAACCCGGCTTATATCATGGTCCAGCAAGAAACAAGCATCGGTTTCAGTCTCAACCGCTGAAGCTGAATACATTGCGGCTGGAAGCTGTTGCTCTCAAATTCTCTGGATGAAACAGCAGTTGGAAGACTATGAAGTATTTGAGAAAAACTGCCCTATCTACTGTGATAGTACTGCAGCTATATCAATCTCCAACAATCCAGTACAACACTCAAAAACCAAGCACATTGACATAAGATATCATTTCCTCAAAGATCATGTTGAAAAGAAGAACATTTTCCTAGCAAAGGTGGGAACCGACGATCAAATTGCAGATATTCTCACCAAACCGCTCGAAAATTCTAGGTTCTTTCATCTACGAGGAGAAATGGGTATGCTGGAACTTACTTAATATAATTCATGCCTATTTATTCTTGTTCTAATAATATTTGTCAAGTATTTTGGCTCTATTAAGAAAATGCAAATAGTTTGCGGTTCAATAGACAAAACCGCAACAAGATGGTTCGGCTAAAGATTCCACTCAAACCGAAGAGTCAAGTAGAACAATTTCAGTTTTATCCAAACCGAATTGTCAAAGCAAGGTTTCGGTTTTCTCTACTGAAACCGAATATAGATCTGAAAGATATCGGTTTCACCAAAACCGATAATAAGGAAAAGGTAAGTCGGTTTACGCAAAACCGCTCAGGTATGAAATTGCATTTTAGTCCCTACTTTATGTCACTTCATTCATTAAGGACCTTTTTGCAATTATCTCTGCCGCATTAAATGTGAATCGACAGGTACACTGACGGTTGAGTTTCCTTAGCCGTCATGCCCGCTCCACTACCCGAGGTGGTTAATTGAGTATAAAAGACAAACCATTTTTCAATTTATCTTTTTACCTTCTTACTCTTTTTAGCAAAAACCCCTCTCTCTCCTCTGTACGCATTCATCCTTCTCTCTCTCTGTTCTCACTAAATTTTCTTACTTAAACAAAATTTTCTATGGCACCAAAGAAATCAATTGATCTTGCTTCTTCTTCTACATCATCCAAACCATCGAAGCCTGATATGGTATGAAATTCTGAACCCTAACTCAGTATATCTCACTTATCCGCCATTGTTGAAGCTTAAAAGCTTGTTCATCTTCCTTTGATCATTTTATGCTTTTTCTTCAATTTCTTGGTTGGCTTGTGTTCGCATTTACTTATATACACTGATTGATTACTTTGTTTTAAGATTTGTGTTCAATTTTGAGCAAAATCAATTTTGGGGTTATTTGGTGTTCTTGCGAAATTTTGCAGATTCTGGGTTCATGTGTTGTTATTTGTCTTAGTTTATTTAGAACTTTGTTAGAATCTACTCTCTGTGATCATTTTGATATAATTTTTCCATATTTTGGTTAAGATTTTGTTTTGCATAATTCATACTCTGTTCTTCGTGTTCTTCATGCATTCAAACTCTTTTTCAAAATTTTCCCCCTTTGATCCATTTTGCCTTCACTATTCCTTCATTATTTGTTTTTACATTTTTACCCTTACTTTCCTTGAACCGCCTGTTTTCATTGTTAGGATTCCTTGTTATAGTTTGTAGTACTTAATCAAACCGCGGTTTGCTTAAGGATTCAAACTATCATTCTTTAAATTATTTCTAACTAAGAATGTCTTTCAGGATCCCTCAAACTTTGTTCCCAGTTCTAGGATTCTTGAGAATGAACTTAAACAAGATGCAGTTGGAAGGAAGCTCCTCAAACTGTTGAATGATGCTAAACTGCTACCTCTGTTTCTTATGGATGAACCGCAGTTTGTTACTATTATCTGCGCCGAATTCTTTGAGAATGGGATCTCCACGAAGGCTGAATTACTAGATGTAAGAGGAGAACCGATAAGGGATCTGGAATCCGGTGAAATTAAATTTGAAGATGCTATCAAGTCCACCGTCTGTGGCAAAGAAGTGATCCTAACCGCTTCCAAGATTGCAGTTCTAGCTGGTCTTGAGAACTCTGGAGTTATGGGGATAAAACCGGAACTTCTAAGCAATACTACAATGGAGCTGATTGGAGTTAACTCTTTCTCCACCAAGAATTCCTCCAAAAAGGACTTTGGAGAGGTGATGCCTCATCTTTGTGAACTGGTAGATTCTGGAGTTATGTGCAAGAATGGAAACCACAACAACTTTACAAGTGAACAGTATGCTTACTGTGTGGCCATTCTTAAAGGGAAGAAACTGCACTGGCCCAAGGTTGTGATGAAGGAGATTATAAATGCTCTAAACCGCCTCCATGCTGCTAAAGCCGCTGGAAAATCCAAGGTCAGAACTCATTGCAGGTTGCTGACAAAGTTCTTGCATCAAGATACTGCCATTTTCAAGTTCTCTAGTGAACACAAGGACTATTGGTTGGATCCTAGTGAAAAATCTATCTTTGGACTGTCAAGACTTGATACCTTCAGAACAACCTTTGGATGGCGGTTTGCTCAAACTGTTTGGAATGAGGACCCTCTTCCTGAAGCCGAACGTGGCCCATTTCCTGAAGCTCGGCTCAACAAATCAGGGAAACCGTATGCTGGTGCCATTGCTGATCAGGCCCATGCTACGCTGCTAAGAAATGAAGGTCAAACTGCCACTCTAAACCGACTGGGGTTAAGTCATTTAGCTCAAACCGCGGTACAGGCTGAGGGGGAGCCTGCGGTTGAGGGGGAGCCTGCAGCTCGGTCTATACCTGCGGCTCGTCCCAAGGAAACCGCCGCTCCAAGGAAAAGAAAGGGAACTGCTCAAATCCCTTCGGTTATTACAAAAGCAAACCTATCCAAACCGCCTTCCAAACCCTTATCCAAACCGTCATCTAAACCTTCATCTTCTTCAACCTCTTTTCCCCCCATCAGACTATCTCCTACTCTTTCAAAACCGCCTTCTAAACCCTCTATTCCCAAACCTCAAGTTAAACCCCTCTCTCCAGTACATCAAAATGTGGAGAAATCCTTAAATTTTGCTAAGGATGCCTCCTCTCTTAAAGCCGCCAAGGCAAAATCCATTCCAGAACTTATCCCCTCACCTCATCTTTTTCTTCCTATCCCTTCTCCTCCTAAACCTTCCACTTCTAAACCGCCATCTGTTCAATTCTCTGAAGAACAGTTGGCTGAAATTTTCAAAGCCTTCCCAAACCTTAAACCTTCCTCTCAAACCGATCCTGAGCAGACCGAAGTGTCTGAGGATGCGGTTCTAGTTGAACAAACCGCTGTATCTACCATTGTGGTTCAGCCTGAGCAAACCAATGAGTTTGAGGTTGCAGCATTGCCTGAGCAGACTGATATGTCTGAGGCACTTGGTGAACCTGAGCAAGATGTTGAAGTTCTTGAGGTTCAACCGCCAAAGAAGAAGAGGAAGTTGGTGAAGAAAAGTGATTATGTAGAGCATTGGCAGTCAAGGCCACCAGGCGCTATTGACTTCAGTGAGGCTGACTACAAAAGAGATCACTCACCTCTTGAAGGAGCTTTTGCAAGAGAGCTAAGAGAAAGAGCTGAGATGAGGAAGGCAGGCATTGACCCAATGATGGTTGAGGTCTCTCCTCCTTCACTTAAAAGAAAGTTGGACTTTGATTCACCTGAGCATACTCCCTCTTCATCTCCTGATTTACCTTATGCTCCAACTCCGGTTTTGCCATCTACTTCTGTGTCGGTTCAACCACTGCCTCTTCCTTCAGTTCAACCGCTGGCTATTACTCAAGCTCAACCTCTCTCTCAGCCGCCAGTTCAGCTATCTCCACAGACATCGGTTTCATTCATTAAACCGAAGACAAAGAAACGAAAGAATGCTGCTGACTTAGCAAAATATTTGAAGCGGTTCAAAACTGAAACCTCTAGGGAAAGAAGGGCTGGAGCCCATGCTCGTGCCGCCGCCAAAGCCGAAGCTAGATTCTTGAAGGCTGGCCGCCCTAACCCTTTTGCTATCTTTCCCAAGGATGAGATGGAAGCCGCAGTTGAACACTTAATTCTTTCAGTTGCAGACAAAGTGATGGGTGAGATTGCCGATCAGGTACTCATGGATCCCACTCTTGCTAGTCAATTCTTTCTACAATTAACTGCTAGAGCCTATCCTCCTATGTTGAATTGGAGATTTGTGCCTTCACCTTCCATTCTTTTAAATGATGATTATTTGAGATTTCCTCTTCTTCCTTCTTCACCTCCTCAAACTGCAATTATCCCTATTCATTCTTTTCCCCTCTTTGATCCCATTGAGCTTGAAACCGCCCTTAGGATCTCTATGGGTGAAACCTTAGAAGAGGCACACATTCTGTTGAAAGGTAAAGCCAAGATGCCTTCTTCCTCCCATCAATCTGATGATGCTATCCAAATTTCTGATGATGATAATTCCAGTGATGAGCACATCCCTCCCTATACTCCTTCTGATGAACCGCCCTCTTCAATTCCTTCCTATCCAATTCTACCTCTTCATGCTTCAACCGCCGATTTGATAGATGCGGTTAGAAATATTCAATTTCATCAACAAACCGCCACTTCTCGGTTTGACACTCATCTCCTCACCATTCAATCTGATCTTGATGCCATTAAGGGGGAGAGAGTAAATGAGAGATTTGAAGATAGGTCAAGCCAACAACAGCTAGATGAGAGACTGAACTTAATCTTGGAAAATCAACTGGCCCTTCAAGATCTTTTCAGAACCAACAATGATCTTTGCAACTTAAAGTTTCAAGCCGTTGATGCTTCACTTCAATCTGTTGTTGAGAAACTGGATATTCTGGCCCAGCATGCGCTTGATTCTTCTGAGCTTATACTTCATAGAACCGGGAAACTTGTCAAACAAACCGCTGCAATTGAATTGAAGATTGATGAACCGACTGAAGTTCGGCTTCGTGCAGCTGACTTTGTTTTTGAAACCACCCGTGGATCCGGTTCTAGAAATGTTGATCAAACCGCTCCCGCTGTTAATGTTCAAATTGCACAAGAACAAGCTGCTCAAGATGCTCAAACCGTTCAGAACCAAACCGCAGATGATGATGCTGCTGCAAGGGGTTCTGTTGCAGATGAAGTAGACTAGACCTCTTTTCTTAGTCTTTCTTTTTGGTATCTCTTGTAATTCATACATTGTAAGTTACTATCCTTTATGATTGAATTATAATGAGAATGACTGCATAGCATTCTGTTTCCAAAACTTTGTTTATTCAAACTGCTTGTTTTTGAAACAATGCTTGTATTTCTTAAAACCTCATGCACTACATTCATCATGAAAATACTTTTAAGTGCATTGTGTTTTAAACATTCAGTTTAAACATGCATTTCTGATCCTCAAAATCATATCATTCTTTATGCATCTGAATGTATTTCTTTTCTATCTCTTATTCATTTCCTTTATTTTTGATAGATTAGAAATCTATGATCTAGCATAGTGTGTGCATTGACTTGGGACATGCAATTTCATGAAATTTATTTCTGACATGTTCTTACCAAGTACAATGTTTTGCTATTATCATAGTGTGGTAATGGCATCAATCAAATAGGGGGAGATTGTTAGGATTCATTGTTAGTGTACCCACCTTAATTTGATTGATCCATTCCACGTGTCTTTTTATGGACTTTAGGACCGCATGTAATGAAGTTCTA
This sequence comes from Campanula takesimana, assembly GCA_026119855.1. Taxonomy (NCBI): domain Eukaryota; kingdom Viridiplantae; phylum Streptophyta; class Magnoliopsida; order Asterales; family Campanulaceae; genus Campanula; species Campanula takesimana. The sequence goes on from JAOWBW010001248.1 coordinate 143,315, forward strand.
CTTCAATTTTTAGATAAGTCCATTTCTAGATTTTTTTGTTTTCTAGGCTGAGTATTGTTCGGTTGTATCATTAGCGGTTTAGTGCTTCAAGCCGTCATTTTAAGAATGCCAGTATGGAGCTCTTCAATTCTCATCAAACCGCAGTTTTCATGTTTGATGAAACCGCACATCAAGACCATTCTTCAAACCGCCCTATGCTTGGTGAAACCGCAGAGCAGTTATTGAAGAATTAAAGAGATGTCATTTATTCCTTAGACAAACATTCCCTTATTGACAGTATAAGGATGTTGTTATGTCATGTCAAAATAACTCTAAGTTAACTTGGAGTTTCTGCAAGGAATGTCGGTTTGTCCATCAGTTTAAATTGTTTACCGTTAGTCCTTTCTGCAACAAAGGACAATTGTCACAAAGGACAATTGTCAGGTAGTGGTGCAACAACTACCTAGGACTACAAGACAAAACCAAGGACGAAAATGACAGCTCAACCAATGGGATTTCGACAGCACTGTACCCTTCAGATTTGATTCAAATCTTTACCCAACGGTCACAAGGGTGCTCTGCCTATAAATAGCCTTCATTATTCAACAATGAAGGTTGCTGAGCTTCAAGAGATTCATTCCCAAGTATTCAAGTTTGCTTTGAAGAGTTAAACCCAGATATTCATATCTTCAACCATCTCCATTGCAAACCCAGTTCTTCATCAAAGGTTCAAGCCTAACAACCATTCATACTTAGCCTTTACACAGAAAGAATTCTATTTGCTCCACCATCATTTAGATACTTAGAGCATTTGATTTCTTTTCACACACACACCCGATTTATATGATCATATAGATTATATACTTCGAAAACACCGGTTGTTATTATAGCTTAGGTTAGACTTATTGTTTAGAGTTTAGATTTATCTTGTAAAACCTCCTCTAAATTAATACAAGTCTTATAGCTATTAGAAAATCCTAGACTAACCATCTAGGTAGAGGACGTAGTTCATTTAAGAACGAACCTCTTCAATTTGTGTGTTTGATCTTTATTTTCTGTCTTGATATTTATCTTTCTTGTTTGTGGTCTTGAACTTGTTTCCATATACGAAATGACTTGAAAGATGAATTGTGTTTTCCTTTAAACTTTAAGTTTAACTATTATGTTGCATCATAGTGTTTTCTCAACCCGAGTCAAACTTCCCAACTCTTTAACTAACCTATTTGGCCAAACCGCAAACTCCGCTGTGCATTTTATCAGTTCGGTTCTTGTGCCTTGAACCTCAGTTGGCCAAACTGATAAGTACTCGGTTGATTTTAAGGGTATTTCGAAAAAGTTTCGGACCGCTATTCACCCCCCCCTCTAGCGGTTCTATACCCTTGTTGCCCTCTGGGACCAACAACACGGTTCTACCCAGCCTAGTTGATCACGGGAAAGGAATGGTCGCTGCAATAGGAGACGGGTCAATGGGAAGCTTCGACCCTCGCACCTTGGTTGTACCCACTAACATGCCGCTAAAGAATTGGGCTACTCTTTCCGGGCCAGTAGCTAGCAAGGAAGAAATGACCGCAATGCTTGGATTGGTTCCTCGACCCTTTGAGTCTAGTGTTATAGGGTCCAATGTAACCGAGTCTCCCCAGTCCCTCCTCTTTGAATTTGAGCCATTCTCGTCCGAGGGCCTCACGCCCGAAGACTACGAACTCGTAGCCAATGTTGTATTTCCGTTTGCATTGAATGAAATGATGGACCTTTCCGAGTATCCCCTCATTGCCAACTTATTAGATGATAAATTAACTAATAACTTGAAAACGGTTAATAAGGAATCAACTAATAAAGCAGACACACTAAACGAACAATACATTAAAAAATTCACAAAGCAGGTCGCCGATCAAGAGGAAAGCCGTGCCCAAGCTGCCGAAGAGGTTTTGACCAAAGTGAATTTGGGTACCGAGGAAGAACCAAGAGAGACACAAGTGGGTGGCTACTTCAAGGGGGATGAGAGGGAGGCCTTGATTGAATTGCTCAGAGAGTATGTAGATGTGTTTGCCTGGTCTTACAAAGACATGCCGGGGTTGGATGCCTCGATCGTGGAGCATAAGATCCCCTTGGATCCGGAAGTAAAACCAGTCAAGCAAAAGCTCCGACGAATCAAACCCGAGTGGTCCCTACAAGTAAAGGAGGAGATAGAAAAGTTACTTAGAGTTGGCTTTATACGGGTTATAGAATACCCCTCATGGCTCTCTAACATAGTCACTACCACAAAAGCCAACGGGAAGGTCCGATGCTGTATCGATTTCAGAGACCTCAACAAGGCAAGTCCCAAGGACGATTTTCCCCTCCCAAACATTGATATGTTGGTGGATACGACCTCTAGTTCTGAGGTAAAATCCTTTGTGGACGGTTTCACCGGATACAATCAGATTAAAATGGCCGAGGAAGATCAAGAAAAGACTGCCTTTACCACCCCATGGGGAACTTTCTGTTACACGGTGATGCCTTTTGGACTAAGAAATGCCGGGGCTACTTACCAAAGAGCGGCAACAACACTATTCCATGACATGATTCACAAAGAAATAGAGGTGTACGTTGACGACATGATCATACACTCTAAAGGAACTGACGGCCAGCACTTGATTGACTTGAGGAAGTTCTTCGACCGATTGAGGAAACACTCCATGAGGCTTAATCTGGCAAAATGCACCTTCGGAGTCTCCCGAGGAAAGGTTTAAGGGTACGTAGTTACCGAATGGGGTATTGAGATCGATCCACAAAAGGTAAAAGCAATCGTAGAAATGAGACCTCCCCGCACCCAGACAGAAGCGAAGCCATTCATGGGGCGACTGCAATACATCAGCCGCTTCATCAATCAGCTCACCCCCACCTGTGAACCCATCTTCAAATTACTGAAGAAAAATGCCGAGGTTGAATGGAATGAGGAATGTCAAAAGGCCTTCGACAAGATCAAAGCCTACCTTATCCATCCACCGATTCTCCACCCACCGCACAGGGAAAAGCCACTCTTGCTTTACTTGACGGTAACAGATACATCGATAGGAGCTATGTTGGCCCAAGAGAAGAAAGAATCCAAGGTGGAAAATGCCATTTACTTTGTGAGTCGAAAGCTACAGGGAAGTGAGCTCAACTACTCCGCAATAGAAAAGACTTGTGCCGGACTGGTATTGGTTGTGAGAAAGTTGAAACACTACATGCACGCCCACCCGATACAGTTGATCTCAAAAATTGACCCCATCAATGCTTGCTGGAAAAACCGTCCTTATCAATGAGGCTTGCCAAATGGTCTTTCTTTCTGGACGAATATGACATCAGTTACGTGTTGAGGAAGGCAGTCAAGGGAAGGGTTATGGCCGAACACCTAGCGGATTTCCCCAGTAACAAAGAGGGAGAACCTGAACCACAGTTCCCAGATGAAGGGATTTTTACCCTTGAGGAGGAAAACAAATGGCAACTGTTCTTTGATGGAGCCACAAACAAAAGAGGAAACGACATCGGTATGCTTCTGGTTGACCCCAAGGACGAGCATACGCCCATCACCATCAAATTGAATTTTGAAGTAACCAACAATGCAGCCGAGTATGAGGCATGCACAGCGGGCCTGGAAGCTGCTTTGAAAAGGAATGTGAAAGAATTGGAGCTGTATGGGGACTCAGCCTTGATCATCAACCAAGTTTCGAACAAATGGAAAACATTGGATCCGGGGCTGCAAAAGTACCACGCCCACATGGAAGAACTCATGACACAGTTCAAAAGGATTAGCTTCCATTACTTGCCAAGGGACCAAAATCGCTTCGCCGATGCCTTAGCCACTTTGGCCTCGTTGGTAGAAATTTCGGAAGGGAAGTCGATAAAGCCTTTCAGAGTCGGGAGAAAGGAGAACCCGGCGTATTGCTGTGAAATTGAAAAGGGTCCAGAGGAAGTAGATGAGCCGTGGTATACCCAGATCTACCGGTTCCTCAAAGAAGGGGAGGCCTCCCTCCTAAATGAGAAAGAGGAATACAAAGATGGGATCAAAGCCAAGAGCGCGGCGGCCCTCAAACGACTCGCTTCTCACTACGTCATTCTGGGAGATATTCTGTATAAGAAGCGCCATCAGGGGCTTCTCTTAAGATGCATAAGCACAGAAAGAGCAAAAGAGCTCATGCGGGAGGTCCACAATGGGGTATGTGGCCCGCACATGAATGCCAGGGCATCAATGCAAGTCATCCTGCGGATGGGATACTTTTGGATCTCGATGGAAACCGATTGTATACAATTCGTGAAGAAATGTGACAAGTGGCAGCGGTTCTCTAACCTTAATCACCTGCCGCCCCACCATTTGTATTGCATGACAACCCTTTGGCCTTTCTCCACTTGGGGCATTGACATCATCGGAAAAATCACTCCCCCAGGAAGCAACCGGCACGAATTCGTCTTGGTGGCCGTGGATTACTTCACAAAGTGGGTTGAAGCCAAGTCATACAAAGTCCTTACTTCCAAGAAGGTGGCACAATTCATCAAGGAGAATATCATGTGCCGGTATGGGGTCCCAAATGAAATCATCACAAATAATGGCTCACACTTCGAAGAAGAGTGCAACCAACTGTTGCGAGAATTCCGGGTCACCCGCCACAAGTCTTCCCCATATAGGCCTCAAACCAATGAAGCAGTGGAAGCCGCCAACAAAACACTCGAAAGGATCATTAAGAAGATGGCAACACGAGGAAGGGATTGGCCCGATAAGCTACACCTAGCATTATGGGGATACCGAACCTCAGTCAGAACCGCCACAGGGGAAACCCCATTTTCTCTGACTTATGGGATGGAAGCCATGCTCCCGGCTGAACTAGAAATTCCGTCATTAAGGATTCTGTTGGAAAATCAAATCCACGAAGTGGACTGGCTTCGGATCCGACATGATGAGTTAGCCCTCTTAGATGAACGCCGCTTAAGAGCAATGGAACACATCCGTGCCTACCAAGGGAGGATGGCACGAGCCTTCAACAAAAGGGTGAAGCCTCGAGAGATTCGGGTCGGGGATTTGGTGCTCAAGGAAAAACCCCCAGGGAGGTCTAACCCCGAGGGAAAATGGGAACCTGCATGGATTGGCCCCTTTGTCGTACAAGAGATATTCTCAGGAGGCGCAATGAGACTTGTAGATTTGGATGGGAATCCCTTCGTGCATCCTGTCAATGGTGATAAGCTTCGCCGATATTATGTTTAAAAAAAATATATATATATATATATATATATATATATATATATATATATATATATATATATATATATATATATATATACCTAGATTGAAAACCCATTAGGGCAGTCTAGAGAAAAAGCAAGGTTTGCATAAAAAATTATTGGAAAAGAACTACGATGACCTGAGCCCCTTAGTCTTACTTGTAAAAGGGGAACGTAGGCAGCCAACTATTGGTCCGGTCTAATAAATAAATAAAATTCAAATTTTGTTTTTCAAAGGGATTCATTCGATAACCACTTTCATTACAGTTAAAACACTTTTTTGATGAGTTCAAGTACGGTCTACTCTTGACCTCGGGCAACAGGCTAAAAGACTAATAAAACACTTAAGAAAACTAACGTGTCTGCAATGACAATGAGTGGATACTTAGGACTGTAAGGCCATCATTGACCTTCACCCCTCCATTTCTTCTTTTGACTCCTCCGAGTATTTTTCCTTTTCACATCGAAAAGCTCGATCTCGTTCCTCCCCAAATTGGGAGCCCGCCCAGCATCTTCAATTAGGCCGGTCGCTTTTAGAGCTGTGTCAACCGCCACGCGGTCCCGAAAGTCCTCGAGTCGTGCCTCGATTCTAGGTATCACTGCCCTCCTCCTCTCAGCGAGAGCTTGATAGTCTTCGATAGCGTCTCCAGTAAAGTTATGACCTCTCGTCACGGCCTCGGCCTCTTTCAAAACCCTACTAGGGACACAATCTCCTCCAAGGATGTCCCCACGCCTCTCCTCAATGAGCCTTTGAGTCTGTCCCATGGTCTGTTCGTACCAATCCAAGTAAAAAGTGGTCAGAATCGTGCTAGCTGCACCCCTGAGGAGTGCCCGAACTGGAAAAAGGGAATGGGTCCACAACTGGGAAAAGAGGAAAGTGGTGGAAGGGTCCCACATGGATAAAGGTGAAAGCCTCAAATGCTCTGGATTGACATCTGACCACCCCAACACAGGAGCCTGTAGCAAGCCAAACTGCCGGCGAACCAAAGAAGGGATGTAAAAGGACGATCCCAAAAGGCCTGACACCCGAACAAAAGGGGAACCATCCTGAAACTCCCGCACTGAGTTGATGTGCCAATGTGGCACCCACCAACGGATTTCTTCAGTCTTGAGACGAGCCATATGAGCCTCCCAATCGCTCTGAGCTAAATCCAGAATGAGCCCTCTCAAAGAATATGACCAGGGCTTATGAGAAAGAGGAGCCTCAGGGACGGCCATTAACCTCTCCCTCAGCCATAAGGTAAGAAAAGCGAGGCTACCGCTGCGCATGAAACCGTCTCCCAAATCCAAACGGTCCATACCATGGAGAGTCTCGCCTAAGACCAAAGGAACGATGTCTTTGCCCGCCAGACACTCCTCAAGCACACTCAACAAAACCCGGTGGCAAGTACCCTTGGAACCCACCATGTAGAAGAAAGCAAGGATGCATAGCCCGAAGACATTCCAAGAAGCCTCATCGGAACGCTCCATAAACTTCTCAGGAAGGTCAGAAATATCAATGAAAGTTGGATTAATGACCATACATTGGGCCTCTTCCAAAGGAATGTCGAGGAGAGAGACCAATCTCTCAACACAAGTGGTATCATCAACTGAGGGAAGAGCGACGACCTCCGTGTCTATGCCACCCACTAGAGCTTTGAAATCTTCGTAAGTCGGAGTGATCTCGTTGTAAGAAAAACAGTATACGTGCCTCCTCACGTCCCAGAAAGATGCGGCGGCCCTCAGAAGCTCGAGATCTGGGATGAACTCTTTGAGAGACCAAAGAGATCGGAGATCAAATTTGGACTTGAACATGTCCTTGTGACTCCCCATTTGATGCCTCATCCAAAACCTAAGGTTACCTTCAAAACATTTTTGGTCAACTTTGGACAATTTTGGTGGCTTTTCTATGAGAAAAGGATCCATGGAAAGGAAATGTCGAAAATGGAAGGTGAAAGACTGCTGTTGGACTTTAAACTGTGATGATGAAGAAGATAACCAGGCCTGGTACAAAATTTATTGGAAAATCAACATCACTCCTCTAGCCGTACGGCTACTTTGTCCCTGACAAAAATTAATGGTTTCTTGATTGAATGGCTTTGTGACATCACCCATTTAAAGCCCCATTTAAATCCATCCCAGAAATACACCAGAATTTTCCCCCTTTTAGGGCTCATGTAATTTTCTTTGAACCTAGAAAATTAATTAGGTTCCCACTGAAAATGTGTCCGGGCAGTCCATAGATTGAAGTAAGACCAGCTTTGTTGAAATTAACCAGGCCATACTTTGTAAGCCCAGGTTAAGAATGTGATTTAGCCCGGCCGTACTTCGTAAGTCCAGGTTAACAGGTTAAAAATATGAAAAGAAAATTGGCCGTCCCTGACGTAAGCCCAGTTAAAAATTATTTGATTGACCAAAAAAGAGTCAAATCCCGACTTCGACCAAATGAGTGTCGAGAAAATCCCTCCGGGTGACCAAAAGAGAGTCAAGCCCCGACTTTGACTCATTGAGAGTCAAATTGAATGCCCAAGAAAATTGGCCGTCCCTGACGTAAGCCCATTTAAAAATTATTTGATTGACCAAAAGAGAGTCAAATCCCGACTTCGACCAAATGAGTGTCGAGAAAATCCCTCCGGGTGACCAAAAGAGAGTCAAATTGAATGTCCGAGAAAATTGGCCATCCCTGTCGTAAGCCCAGCAGAGATAAGAACTAGGTCCCCGAGCGACCGTCTTGAGATAAGAATCAGGTCCCCCGAGCGACCGTCTTGAAATTAGAATTAGGTCCCCCGAGCGACCGTCTTGAGAAAAGAGAAAACTTAGAATGAGAAAGGTAGTCCTTGACGTAAGCCCATGATTAACTTCGCTCCTGACCAAGTGAGTGTCACGCCCAAAACTCGCCTCTGACCAAATGAGTGTCACGCCCAAAATTCGCCTCTGACCAAATGAGTGTCACGCCCGGAAATTTGCCTCTGACCGAATGAGTGTCACGCCCGAACCTTCGCCTCTGACCAAATGAGTGTCACGCCCGAACCTTTGCCTCTGACCGAATGAGTGTCACGCCTGAAACTTGCCTCTGACCAAATGAGTGTCACGCCCGAAATTTGCCTCTGACCAAATGAGTGTCACGCCCGAACCTTCGCCTCTGACCGAATGAGTGTCACGCCGACCGAATGAGTGTCACGCCCGAACCTTCGCCTCTGACCGAATGAGTGTCACGCCCGAACCTTCGCCTCTGACCAAAGGAGTGTCACGCCCGAACCTTTGCATCTGACCGAATGAGTGTCATGCCTGAGTCCCCCACCCGACCTCGACGGTCGTCTATAGGTTTGAGTAGCCAGAAAGTCTCTCACCCCTCTTTCGAACTACGATAGGCTTGATTCCCTCGAATAAGGATACGTAGGAATCCTATACCTCTAGGTCCAGCCATAGAACAAATCGGCTATGCCGTCCTCCCATCAGATTGGGATGCATTTTATCGACAACCCCGCTTTCTTCAAAAGCGACGTTGCCGAGGGGCTCTGTAAGTACCCCAATATGAAATCGACCAACTTCAGAGGAATTCTTGGTACCATTTAGGGATAAACCAATGGTCCAGGACCTCACTAGGATAAACCTGATATTCCAGGACTGAACTTGAATTAAACTTGGAAAAATCCAGAAGCTCGCCAAGTCGAGTCGTACGGATGGTTTGGGCACATGAGGTCCCTAGCCGTACGGCTACTTTGGGCACCCTCAGCCTCTATAAATTGAACCCCATGCTGATCATTTCAGGGGGGAGAAACAACATAAGAGAGATTACTCTGTCAAAATCACTGCAGTAGTGTGAGAGGAGTGAAACAAAGAGTGAAAGAGAGAAAGAAAGATTGGCTAAACCAAAATAGGTAAAGCCACCTTCTCCCCCTCCCTTCTCTTCATCTATAACTCCATTTTCTCTTTGATCTTTGTTCAAGTTTATGTTAATCTTTATATTGCTTGCAAGACTTGTCCATTCAAGCACTTTTACATTACTTGCAAGACTTGTCCATTCAAGCAACTTTACATTTATGCAAGACTTGTCCATTCAAGCAAATATACATATATTACTCTATATTTCTCTTGTCCAAGCCATGAGATGATCCAAGGTGCCCTCCATGTCTTGTGTGGAAGAGGTTCAAACCTAGATGATCATGGCTTGTTGATTGTCATTTACATTCTTGTCTAGTTGGAATGATGCTTTTGTTGGCAATAATGATCATTTGGATGATAAAGCTTCCATCTTTATCATCCAACATTGATCTAGCTCTAAAGCCCCCTTTGGGGTCATAAAGATTCAATCTTTATGTGTTGATTTGACTCTTTGAAGGTTAATAGTCATAAAAATGCCATCTTGGGGATAAAGTTTCAATCTTTAGTCATCAAATGGTCAATTTTGGCCCAAAGGACATGTTCATCAACTTTTCTCAATTTTCTCCAATGATTGCTTATGATCACACCCAAATACTTGTTTTGGGGACTAAGTGATGATCATTTAGCATAGGAATGTTGTATTTAAACTTATAAAGTGTTTTAAACAAACTGGAATCAAAACAGTTCTGTCCAGTTTCAACAGAATGTTCTGTTTCTGCTCTGAAACTGGACTGTTTTTGACTGAACTGTAAAATCCCAGGAAAAGGCCTGTACATCCGTACGGCTATATTGGGAATGGGGGGCAAAATGTCTGTTTTGCCCTCTGATCCCTATTTTCTTGATAAACAGACCCTTTCAGTTAAGTTCTTCCAAATAAAACCAATAACAAAAACTTTTCCGTTAAATACACACACACACACATGCACATTTTCAAACTAACAAGGGAGACTCGGTTCTTTCCGAGGCATTTTGGGTGAACCGCAAATATGTTCTTCCCAAAGCGTAACCTGACCTCCGAACTCACCTTCTCTAACCATTTTCATTTGTTGGGTTTAAAATTAACAAATGTGGCGACTCCTTTTGTTTTTCGTTAGGAAAGTTATCCGTGTTTGGCATTTCTTCCTCGTGCGAAACTCGCCTGTTTTCGCCCCCGAGGGACGGGATCCTTACAGACGCCTGTCATCATCACGTGGGACTCCCTTAAGGTTACTTCTTCCCTCTCTTTCAAGAGCTCCTTTAGTAACAGAGGGCTGGATGAAGGGTGCCAAGGAGTGGTCCGGGTCGAATTCTAGTAGAGCCCTTTGAGCGTCAGCTAACTGCTGGAGGGTTGAGAGATTTTGTTGTAGTAATACCCTTCGATCAATTAGTGGTGGCCTAGATGGGCCAGCTTCAGTATTCTGAGGGCGTGAAGTTGTTCGTCTCCTTCGTTCATAATGATGGGTAACCTCAGGTGGAGGCCCTCTGGACGTGTGTACATACCAGCTCCTTGAGGTGGAGGCGGAGGTGGGAGCCCTTCATTCAAAACAGCATTGTTATTTGCCACGTTAGGTGGTGGCGGATTGAGGTTAGCATCGAGTGTGACACTTGCTTGTGCACCATCAGCCAGAATTTCGGCCATGAGGAAATTGTGGTTATCCGAACTAAAGGTTCTCCGATTGGACGTTTCCCGGCAATGGAACCAAACTGATGCTGCCAAAAACGTGTCGGATCAGCCCTTCGTCTAACGGTTCGGATAAATCCAGCAAAGAGAACTCCTCGAACGGATCTACACACACGAAACAATAAACAGTAAACTAACCGGGGCTTCACCGGCGAAGGCCCTCCGGCTTGAGAGTAAGAATACTGTTTGTATAGAGAGAAATCAATTGACTAGAGTAAGAGCCAAAAGTTTCGTTACCCGTTTTCTGTATGGAGGACCTGTTTATATAGGCATGGGTGAATGAGTCATGACTTGTTAGAAAAGCCAGGGAGCCCGTATTGGTGTAGGACTTGTGTATTAGGAAAGTGGAATCATGATAAGGATTGTAGACTTGTTTCCTTGTAGAGGAGGTCTCCTTGTTAAAAATGATCTCCTTATTTGTACATGATTTGGACTCTGTTTGTAGACTCCGTTTTGTATTAAGAGAGCAAGACTTAGTCACTGAAGAATGAGATAAGTCGGTTTGTATATCCTAACTCGGCTCGTGGGAGAGGCCGAGCTAGGTGTGTTGGTTATAACCACGATTGCATGGGGCCTGGTTCATGGGTTCAGGCCTTGTTGTTCCTATGTCGGCCTGATGACCTCGTCTCGGCATGTCATGATGCCTAGATGGGTCTAGGATGAATTGGTTATGGAACCAGGTGGTCTTGTCCTGGTGCTGAGTGATGGCGCAAGTCAGCTCGATGGACCCATCTCGGTTTGGTAATCTCGTCCTCGTCTTGTCTGAGGAGGGTGTGGTATCCAGGTCTTGATCCTTGTCTTCTATTAGCTTGTCATCCTGCATGAATGCCGAGGAGGTGAAGTGTTTTGCTAGGTGGGCTTAGCCCATGTCCCAGGTTATGTAAGTCCTCTTGTTGGTCCAAGGTTTGGTGTGAAGCCTTGGTAGGCACGTGATACTCCAGGTAGTCCTAGACATTGTAGCCATCTAGGCCTGGTAAACATCTAGGCCTGGTAACCATCTAGGCCTTATAGCCATCTAGGCCTGATAACTTGGTAGGCATTTTAGCCTTAGTGGATTTTATCCAGGTATGACCCGACCCATGGTGGTGCTAGGTTTATACCGTTCATCATCATTGTTAGTGTTGTTCTTGCCAAACCCTAATTCGTGGATTCGAATTGGATCAATTAATTCGTTGATTCGATTAATTGTTATCCGGTTACTTTTATTTTAATTCCGCTGCAACCCTTTACATCACCCTCCCTCTCCCCTTCGCTATTGCGCACCCCGCTAACCATGTCCGCCGCATCTCTGCAATTAACCACCCCACATACGCCCTGGCAACCTCCCTTCTTCTTCTTATTATTCTTCAACAACGCCAGCCACAACTCCGGCCAACCCACAACAAGATTTCTCAAAGAAAAACTCAAATTTAGAAGATTTCTAAAAGAACAACTCAGATTTGGAAGTTTTTTTTTTTTTTTTTAAAAAAACTCAGATTTGAAAACTTCATAGTCCTTTTTCTCTCTCTATTCTCTCATGATCTGGGTTTGATATAATAGAGGTGACGGATTCGGTAATTTAGTTTCGTTTCTAGTTTTCATTTGCACATTTTTGTTATCGCAGACTTGATTTGGTTGGTTGTTCGAATTCCGGTGGTCATTCCGGTGGTAGCAGATGGTGGATGGCGGTTTCATTGGTGGTTGTTGTTGGCGGGTGCTAGGTGGTGGATGGCGGTTTCATTAGTTGTTGGAGTGAATCAATTGGGAAGTAATTGAGATGAGGGAGCCGTGGAAGGAAAATGAAGAAGGAGAAGGGGACGGGTGGAAAGGGATGTGGTGGAAGGGGTTGTGGCCGGAGTTGTTGAAGAAGAAGAAGGGAGGTTGGGTTTGTGCATCATGGAATTGTACATTTAATTGATGTACAATAATTTTAATTTATGTTTACAAAAAAATTAATAAAAACTCAACAAGTCAAAATTATACTGTATAAGAGTACATCTAAAACGATTAATTCATATTCTTTTTTTTTTCATAAAGATGAAATTTGATGGGAATATATATATATATATATATATATATATATATATATATATATATATATATATATATATATTGCAAATAGTGATAATTACTTTATGTTGTTTTGAATTTGCTAAATGTAAAAAGTAATTTATTATGTTCATAGAATAAAATTTAAATTTATTTATAATTTTATTTATTTTAAATTTATTATTTAGAAAATAATCTAAATCCTTTTATATTTTATATAGTTATTAGATTAATTTGTTTAATAATTTTGTCTTTTTTAATAAATTTATTTTATATATGATAATTACTTATTTTATTATATACTTGATTATTTAGAAAAAGGATTATTTTTTTAGAAAAAATATTATTTCGTTTTTAAACCTTTTGAGTTTCAAAAATTTCACTAAAGCCCTTATTAACTAATATCATCACAAATCCATCCATTTAGTCGATCACGTGCCATGCACATGGCACTTAACTGACTTTTCTAACGATTTCCGTCAAAAAGCCCTTAACTGGCGAAAATTTCACATTTGAAGCCCTGATCTAGCGGAAAAAAACATCGAGGCCCCTGATAGACGACCCCCTCTTGAGTTCAGGCCCTAAATTGTCATTAACCCATTAATAAACTATATATAATTAAAAAGGGGAATTGACAATTTAGGTTTTTTTAACGATTCTTTTAACAGAATCCTGTTAAGTCAAACGTGCTTTGCACATGGACTTAACTGGAGTTTATTTTGATTATTTGCACGGGCATATCGTCATTTCAGACGAAAAAAATTAATAAAAAATTTGAAATATTAAATTTTACTTTCTTATATTAACCAATAATTAAGACGTTATTTACCGAAATTATTTTTTCAAGAAATAAAATAAAGTATTTTTTTCGTTTAGAACCACTATAAAATAAAAAGTATAAATTTTAAAAATAAAAAAATATAAAAAAATATATATTAAAAAAAATTATATTAAAAAAAAACACTTTATGTTTTTAGAAAGAAAAAAGTGGAGACCTGGATAATTTTTTTGGTGGTGGTGTTTAGTGCTATTTAATTATTAATATTAGTATTCTAATTATTATTATTCTTTTCATTAAAATAATTTTTAATTTTTATTATTAATTTTCCTTGTTTATAACTTCATTCTTTGCGAACACTTTAAAAATATTAATATTAATATTAGTATTCTAATTATTATTAATTTTTATATTCAAAAATATAATAATAATAGTAGTAAATGAAAATTTAGGGTCCATTGTATAAGGGGCGTGTGAAATGAGCCTAGACGAACATCCAAAACAAACTCCAGTTAAGTTCTTCTGTTACTTAACTGGATTTTCTTTGCAACTTAGTCCAAAAACCCTTAATTGACTAACGTTATTAACTTTGGACCCTAAATTGACTAAATTGATACATCAGACCCCTATTGGCCCCCCCCCCCCCTAAACTTTAGACCCTAAATTGTCATTACCCCAATTAAAAACTACAACACAAGTGTTTGTAATTTCAATTGAAATTACAAACACTTTTATTGTTGGAGATTGAAAGAAGATGAAGTAGGAAATGGATGGAGTTGAGAGAAGTTTGAGAGAGAGGTTTGTGGAAAAAACTTATGAATACACCCATAACGCTAATTTCACCCCTCAAAAATAAAACAAACTCATTAAACTTCCTATTATACCCTTCAGCCCTTAAAAATAAAACAATAATCCACTCATATTCACACATCCAATTCACACCCATCAGTTTTGGGTTTAATAATCATGTGTTTTTAGCTCTAAAAATGTAAATGATTGAATTATTACTTTTTCTATACATATGTGTTACAATTATGTATAAACACTGTTACATATAAGTAACACGTTCGTTACATTTTAGTTGAATAAGTATTACTTTTGGCAAACGAAGAAAACATAAAAAAAATAATGTTACTTTTCTGTATATATGTATTACTTTTATGTATACAAACTGTTACATATAAGTAACACGTTTGTTACATTTAGTTATAGTAACTATTACTTTTGACAAACCGAAAAAAAAAACCAAATATAATAATATAATTTTTTTTTTAAAAAAACATTTTTTTTGGGCCTGTGGGTCATGAGTAAAAAATGACACGTCTCTACTATAAGACGGGTCATGATGTTCTCATACAAGTTTTTGTCTCATGAATTAAGAAAATACCGCACATCAAGGTTTTGCTTTGGCATTTTCCACGTTATGGCCCTCAAATATGTATACTCCCTCCGTCCCATACTTATCGCTACTTATTTCTATTTTGAGCGTCTCATACTTATTGCTACTTACCCAAATTGTTCACTTCTCTCTCTCCTATCCACACACAACAACTATCCACTAAATTATTTTCTCTCTCCTACACACTCGCAATACTTATTTTTCCAAAATATTTACTTAATCCCCGTACACTCTCATTACCTTGAGTGAAACGCACACACAGAGTGAGCCCAATAACTTACAAATGGTTCATATCAATAGTTTTCTGTAGTATACACAAAGAAAAAAAATAAAAA
This sequence comes from Campanula takesimana, assembly GCA_026119855.1. Taxonomy (NCBI): domain Eukaryota; kingdom Viridiplantae; phylum Streptophyta; class Magnoliopsida; order Asterales; family Campanulaceae; genus Campanula; species Campanula takesimana. The sequence goes on from JAOWBW010001248.1 coordinate 158,593, forward strand.
ATAAAAAAATTAAGTTGTGGAGATTTAGAAAAAATATGCTATCAAAAATAGAGAGATAAAGAAAAATAAATTATAGTACTTCTTGTGAGTAGGATTGGCATGGTTGGTATACCGACTGTTTTTTATATGTACCGTGTACCAACCAAGTTTAAGTTGGTACACTAAAATAAGTGCCGGTACCAACCGTTAAAGTCGGTATACCAATTTAATTGGTACGATTGGTACTAAGGTCCTACCATACATAAATTGAGTCGAAAGAAATAAGTGAGTATATATGTTCAAAAAGTATTGTAAATAAGAAATGGGTTGCGAGTATGATGATTTATGAGTGGGACCTATAATTTAAGGGTGCGAGTATGACAAGTGGGGTAGGGTAAAAAAAATATATATAAGAAATTAGATGTTTTAGGAGAGGGAGACTTATCAATGGGAAACCCAAAACTGAAAATGGTAGAAGTTGTTATGGGACGGAGGGCGTATTTACGGAACTGACACACATATTCATGTTGGCTCAGAATCATCTAGTTTCTTCTGTCTTATAGAATAAAGTGTGAATGTCTAATGGAAATTAACTGAATTGAGATAACTAAAAGGAAATAACCATGCACATACAAACATTTACTTTTACCCTGAAAGAATTGGCAAGAAGACTTTGTAACTGACTAAATGAAGAACAGGCGGAGCTAGGACAAGCAATAAGGGAGCAATATTCCCTGCCCCCCCCCCCCTTTTGTTTTTAAAATGCACAACTTTAGCACTAGATAATTTGAAAAATATTGCAATTTGCTTTTAAAATTAATATTTTGCTCCCTTTTGTACTAATAGAAAAACTAAAAGGAAATAACCATGCACATACAAACATTTACTTTTACCCTGAAAAGAATTGGCAAGAAGACTTATGTAACTGACTAAATGAAGCACGGGCGGAGCTAGGACAAGCAATAAGGGAGCAATATTCCCCGCCCCCCTTTTGTTTTTAAAATGCACAACTTTAGCACTAGATAATATGAAAAATATTGCAATTTGCTTTTAAAATTAATATTTTGCTCCCTTTTGTACTAATAGAAAAACTAAAAGGAAATAACCATGCACATACAAACATTTACTTTTACCCTGAAAAGAATTGGCAAGAAGACTTATATAACTGACTAAATGAAGCACGGGCGGAGCTAGGACAAACAATAAGGGAGCAATATTCCCCGCCCCCCTTTTGTTTTTAAAATGCACAACTTTAGCACTAGATAATTTGAAAAATATTGCAATTTGCTTTTAAAATTAATATTTTGTTCCCTTTTGTACTAATAGAAAAATACTACTCGTATATTGAAATTTTGTCCCCCTTTAAACTAAATTTAGTTCTTAAATTATAATATTTCAAATTAAAAAATAATTTTGGCTCCGTTAACAAAATCTGGCTCTGCCACTTAAATGAAGTCAAGATCAAGACTGAGTTGAGTTGATTTAGTTATTAGGTTCAAGATCAAATTGGGTTCATTTCTTCTATGCTATGGCGCTGACCAACGGAGAACCGAGAATGAATATGAATTAAGATATTTGGGGTTAGATTAAATTATATTTTAGTTTTTTTATATGTTTTTAAATTAATATATAATAAAAATTATTTTTATAAAAATATAATCGGTACATGGTATACCAACCAAACTTAAATATGTGTACCGTGTACTGTGTACCAACCAAGTATGAAGAATCGGTACGGTAGTACCGTACCAAACTTTCGGTATACCGAAGTTCGGTATACCAAACGTTTTGGTACAGTTGGTATTCGGTAGGTTGGTTTGGTTTGGTACAAATGGCCGACCCTACTTGTGAGTTGTGAATGATCAGAGTAGCAAGGAAAACATTAATCTGGAAGAGGTTTATAAAACTCAGACTAGAAAAACAACGAGGCAGAAAAAGAAAGGGAAGACTGCAATGTAGTCTCTGTTTGTATATCTGAGCACTAGCAGTCCAATTTACTCTGAAATAGAACACCTCCCAAATATGGAAATATACTGTATTCATTATTTAAGGCCAATAGACAGAGATATAGGTTTGCATTTGATTCTTTTCATTTTTCCTTTTTTTTTTTTTTTTTTTTTTTTTTTTCATACCCTTTTGACAGCCATGTTTATTGATCAGGATTACACCAAGAAATCACATAAAACATTTGATCTTAAATGATATGGTTTCTTTGGGCAAAATACTAATGCCCGTGTTGGAGCAATTATGCCATATCGGGAATTAACTAGCCAATGTTTGACTACATAGAGATCCAAGGCCACTCCTGCCATAACCAATTGGTTTTGGGATGGAACAGAGCTGGCCCGTTACAAGTGCAGGCCCAACGGTATCCCAAATCGGGGATTAACAAGCCATACCTTGACGATATAAAGATCCTGGAGAAATTATATGTCCACGCGTAAATCCAAAGTTCGGCTACGCGTGAAGGGGAGTGTTGGAGCAATTATCGCATATCGGGAATTAACTAGCCAATGCATGACTATATAAAAATCCATGGCCACTCCTGCCATAGGCAATTGGTTTTGGGATGATCACAAGTCTACGACATTTCGTTTGAGACGGATGAGATTTTTTTTGTTTAATCTTGTGTAAATGAATTTTGTTTGCAATTTATTGTCTGATTGTAATTTGTGTGTGTGTGTGAAACAAATGGAAGAACTAAAGAGGTACTTGTGTGTGTTTAATCTGTGTATGTGTGGGTGAGTGTGTGGGGTGGTGCGTGTGATGTGGATAATTTTGGTGAAGTTCAGAAGGGATAGAAGAAAGAAATCAGTTTTGGGGGAAGCTGGAAAAAGCAAAGTTTTGGGGGAAAAATATTTTATTTTCAATATCTTGAACCTTGTCTTTTGTGAATATATTTTCAATGGTCAAAAATATTTATTTTCAATATTTATCAATTTGGAATTATGATTGTCAAATTTATATCCCCAATTGATATGGTTAACGAAAGTAACTTTTGTAGGGACCATTTAACAGAGCAATCCCGTTTGGGAATGAAAGGGACTATTGTGCATTTAAGGAATTTTGCTAGCTCATTAACCATTACTCTCTCCGTCCCAAACTTATCGCTACTTATTTTCATTTTAGGCGTCCCATGTTTATTGCTACTTACCTAAAATGCTCAATTTTCTCACTCATACCCACTCACAACAACTATCCACTGACTTATTTTCTCTTTCTTACCCACTCTCAACGCTTACTTTTCCAATATTTTTTTTAATCCTAATGTATTTTCATTTAGTAGCAATAAATATGGGACAAAGGGAGTACAAGGTTTTTAACATAAATAACAAATTAACTTGATTAAGAATTTTTCCCACGGACCATTTCACAAGTAAATAGATACGGAATGTTAGATAGGGACTTTACCTTTTTTTGTAGGGACAATTTAATATAACATCCTAAGTAATTTTCTCTCCTATCCACACACAACTATCCACTAAATTATTTAAAGAAAAATAAATTATAGTACTTCTTGTGAGTAAGGCTGGCATGGTTGGTATACCGACTGTTTTTTATATGTACCGTGTACCAACCAAGTTTAAGTTGGTACACTAAAATAAGTGCCGGAACCGTTAAAGTCGGTATACCAACTTAATTGGTACGATTGGTACTAAGGTCCTACCATACATAAATTGACTCGAAAAAAATAAGTGAGTATATATGTTCAAAAAGTATTGTAAATAAGAAATGGGTTGTGAGTATGATGATTTATGAGTGGGACCTATAATTTAAGGGTGCGAGTATGACAAGTGGGGTAGGGTAAAAATATATATATATATATATATAAGAAATTAGATGTTTTAGGAGAGGGGGACTTATCAATGGGAAACCCAAAACTGAAAATGGTAGAAGTTGTTATGGGACGGAGGGCGTATTTACGGAACTGACACACATATTCATGTTGGCTCAGAATCATCTAGTTTCTTCTGTCTTATAGAATAAAGTGTGAATGTCTAATGGAAATTAACTGAATTGAGATAACTAAAAGGAAATAACCATGCACATACAAACATTTACTTTTACCCTGAAAGAATTGGCAAGAAGACTTATGTAACTGACTAAATGAAGCACGGGCGGAGCTAGGACAAGCAATAAGGGAGCAATATTCCCTGCCCCCCTTTTGTTTTTAAAATGCACAACTTTAGCACTAGATAATTTGAAAAATATTGCAATTTGCTTTTAAAATTAATATTTTGCTCCCTTTTGTACTAATAGAAAAACTAAAAGGAAATAACCATGCACATACAAACATTTACTTTTACCCTGAAAAGAATTGGCAAGAAGACTTATGTAACTGACTAAATGAAGCACGGGCGGAGCTAGGACAAGCAATAAGGGAGCAATATTCCCCGCCCCCCTTTTGTTTTTAAAATGCACAACTTTAGCACTAGATAATATGAAAAATATTGCAATTTGCTTTTAAAATTAATATTTTGCTCCCTTTTGTACTAATAGAAAAACTAAAAGGAAATAACCATGCACATACAAACATTTACTTTTACCCTGAAAAGAATTGGCAAGAAGACTTATATAACTGACTAAATGAAGCACGGGCGGAGCTAGGACAAACAATAAGGGAGCAATATTCCCCGCCCCCCCCCCCCCTTTTGTTTTTAAAATGCACAACTTTAGCACTAGATAATTTGAAAAATATTGCAATTTGCTTTTAAAATTAATATTTTGCTCCCTTTTGTACTAATAGAAAAATACTACTCGTATATTGAAATTTTGTCCCCCTTTAAACTAAATTTAGTTCTTAAATTATAATATTTCAAATTAAAAAATATTTTTTGCTCCGTTAACAAAATCTGGCTCTGCCACTTAAATGAAGTCAAGATCAAGACTGAGTTGAATTAATTTGTGTATGTGTAGGTGAGTGTGTGGGGTGGTGTGTGTGATGTGGATAATTTTGGTGAAGTTCAGAAGGGATAGAAGAAAGAAATCAGTTTTGGGGGGAAGCTGGAAAAAGCAAAGTTTTGGGGGGAAAATATTTTATTTTCAATATCTTGAACCTTGTCTTTTGTGAATATATTTTCAATGGTCAAAATTATTTATTTTCAATATTTTCATGCAATATTTACTTAAATTATAATGCATTCATGAAAAAAGAAAATTACTTAGGATGTTATATTAAATTGTCCCTACAAAAAAAGGTAAAGTCCCTATCTAACATTCCGTATCTATTTACTTGTGAAATGGTCCGTGGGAAAAATTCTTAATCAAGTTAATTTGTTATTTATGTTAAAAACATTGTACTCCCTTTGTCCTATATTTATTGCTACTAAATGAAAATACATTAGGATTAAAAAAAAATTTGGAAAAGTAAGCGTTGTGAGTGGGTAAGAGAGAGAAAATAAGTCAGTGGATAGTTGTTGTGAGTAGGTATGAGTGAGAAACTTGAGCATTTTAGGTAATTAGCAATAAACATGGGACACCTAAAATGGAAATAAGTAGCGATAAGTTTGAGACGGAGAAAAGACTGGTTAATGAGCTAGCAAAATTCCTTAAATGCACAATAGTCCTTTCATTCCCAAACGGGATTGCTCTGTTAAATGGTCCCTACAAAAGTTACTTTCGTTAACCATATCAATTGGGGATATAAATTTGACAATCATAATTCCAAATTGATAAATATGCCCATCATACACTACATAATAAAGGGGTGCGAATATTTACAAGGCACCTTAAATACAAGGCATGAGTAATTGACTAAAATACCCTTGTATATATACCTAAAAAAACCCAATTCCATTCATTTTAAAAAAAGCTTCCGTCCCTCCATCTCTCTCGCACACGACGCCGCCGACGACCACCTCCTCCGCCATTACAAACGACGACAACCACAAACAATGAAGAAGAAGCTCCCCACCGTTGGTGGCAAGTCCGTTGCCGCCTCCTCTACCGCCGCTACACAGGTAACCTCAATTTATAACCCTAAATTTCAATTTCAAAAACTTGACTTTTATGCCAAAAATTCGCTCCTATAATGCTTAATTGTTGTTTAAATTTGATCCTACATTGTTGTAATTGTGTTATATTGCTTTATTTGTTGTTTATTGTTCGAATTGGGTACGAATTGGTGGTTTTTAAAATCTGGAATTGTCGGGCTAGGTTTCGTGTGGTTTTACACGAGTTGGTTTTGTGTGTTTCGTATGAACTGTACACGAGTTGGTTGTGTACATTTCGTGTGTAGTCATACGAAATGGTTCTCAACAATCACACGAAATGTTGAGAGCCATTTCGTATGACTACACACGAAATGTAAGCTGTCACTGAAGATTATTATACCTCCCCGGCTCCTGAATATAATTATATGATACTCCCAGAGCTAGGGCACATCATTGCCACGAGGTATAATGTGGTGTTCGTCTCGTACACGCAAACCAGTGGCTTCACATGCCTTCCAGTGACTGTACCACAAGGAACAGGACCACCACAGACACACTTGTGTTGGGACATGTGGGAAACCATTTTATTGGTATGATACTTTAATTCGTTATGTTTAACTATCTTATTTAAATTCGTTATATTTAACTATCTTATTTAAATTAGTTATATTGAACTATTTTATTACTTTTGCAGCTGCACATGTCAGATAATGATTACCCAATACCATCACCAGCGATATATTGGGAGAATCAACGTGAACCAAGCGCAAGTAACCTAGTCATGCCATACAGAGCTCGTATAGACACATTCAATCGACTCTCAAATGCGGCGAACGAAGCAAGAATTGCAAGAAATAGGCCATAGTATGTGTGTATCATGTATTGGTTTTTGAATCATCCAGTTTGTATGACATTTGTTTGTTTGGATGTTTGGATGTATGAATTATGCATCAGCCTTGTTAAAAATTGTTTATTTCGTGTCTATTTAGGTGAAATGCATGCTTTTATTTCGTGTAAAAGTTGGTGAAATGCACTATTATATTTCGTGTACAATTGGGTGAATCTCAACGCCTGATTTCGTGTATAAACATTCGTGTATAAACAGGCGAAATAAACAACTTCAACCTTTTCCATATTTCGTGTAAACCTGTGCGAAAAAACCCAATTATTTCGTAAGCGAGTACACGAAACACACGTATCCGGGTAAGGGCATTTTTGGCATTACTGTGCCTTGTACACAATGGTGCCTTGTATTTAGAATTCACCATAATAAAGCCATCAAATTGACTCAAATCATTAACCACCATGAACAATATTGATAACGGATACTTTAAAACTTTAACCAAATTGCTAACTTGATCAACAATAAAAATAGACAGTTAAACAAGTATGATTAATAATACTCCCTCCGTCCCCGAAAGATAGTCAACCTTTTTTCATTGTTACTACGAGGGAACTTTGAGCAGTTATAAATGCTACTTATAATTATGTTAATGTGAATCTAAAAATTGATATTAATCGTATTTATAATGGTGTATCAAGAACAATTTCAAAATTTTCATTAGAATAATTAAAAGTAGCATTAATTATTACTCAAAGTTCCTTCATAAAACCTATAAAAATAGGGGGACAGAGGGAGTAATAGTTTATTATCATCTTTAATATTGTTCTCACTACGTACAGATATGAAAGAAATTCTCTTCAGACAAGTACACATATATACGTACATACATATGCGTGTGTGCGGGCGTTTAATAGCATGTTATTATATATTGCGAATGAGGAGATCGACTCCATGTTTAGGCTCTAAAAGCAAACCAAAGTTTGGAAAATGGCGATAATAAGGCGAGGCGGAAAGAGAGAATTTAGCTAAAATGACAGCAAACAAGACCTTCATCTCTACCATGGATAAGTTCTGTCCTGGACATTCTCTAGCTCCAAAACCAAACGGTGCATAAGCTTGAGGCGATTTGCATGCCCCTGAAATCCCATTCGCAAACCTCCCCGGATTGAACTCGTCTGCATCAGGTCCCCAGAGTTGAGGATCCCGATGCAATTCAAGAATTAATACCCATATGTTCACTCGTTTAGGAATGAGAAGCTTCCCGAGCTTCACATCTTGCAAAGCCTCTCGTGACACGAATGCTACCGGTGGGTAGAGGCGTAGCACCTCTTGGATGATCATCTTTAGCTGCAGATCAATTGATTTTCTTATGATGCAATGACTATATATATATATGTATATGTGTGTGTGTGTGTGTGTGTTTGATTATATGTGTGCGCGCGCGCGTGTCTACAGGCTACAGGTACGTGTGTGTGTATTTGTGCATGTGTGTGCAAATATATGTGTGTGTGCGTGTATGCGCGCGCGCGCGCGCGTGTGTGTCTGTGTGTGAGCGTGTATATATATGTGTGTATGGATACTCCCTCCATCCCACAAATAACTACACGCTTGTAGCAAAGGGAAAAAGGGGTCGGAAATAGTGAGTAGATAATTGTTATAATAGGAGTATGACAAGTGGGTCCCATAAAACAAAGTAGTATTGAAAAATATCCATTTTAGGAAAGTGTAGTTTTTAATGGGACACCCAAAGGGGTAAAATGTGTAGTTATTAGTGACGCGGAGGGAGTATATATATATATGCAATTGAGAATTGCAGATAGACATGACCAGTTTTTTGGGCCTTTCCAGCTGACCAATTGTTGATCCAACGACTGCGTGTGGGCGTGTGGTTGTGATGTCATTAGGGGTCACAATTGTTGATCCAACGACTGCGTGCGGGTGTGTGGTTGTGATGTCATTAGGGGTCAACAATCACACCAAAAGGTGTATATCTCGCTAATTGAAGTTCAGAATTTAACGGTACATACCACTTTCATCTTTTCCAGTTTATCGCTGTTAAGCATATTAACATTCCCGGAACAAACTTCAAGAACCTCAGCACGGGCACGAGATTGCCACTCAGGATGAGCAGCAAGAAGCATCAATCCCCATATTGTGGCTAGTCCTATAACTTCAAATGCTGTCACATAGAGATCCTTGCAGCTCTCGACAATGAATTGTTCAGGCGGGCAGTCGCCATTCTTAGCAGCCTCCATTAGAATGTGTATCAAGTTTTGTTCTGCAGACTCCTTATTTTTCTTTGCTGCATTCACCAATGTCGAGTCTATATCTTTTGCTAGTCTCCATTGCTCTTTATTTTTCTTCGTGGGAAGATATCTAGTACAGTACGAGAAGTTATTGTCAAGACGAGGCTTGATAAAAAATTACTACTCCGTCCCATTTCATATTGCAAAATTTGTCATTTTAAATGTTTCACTTAAAATTGCAAAAGCACACGATGGAAACTTCATAATATATTTTAATCAGTGGGAACCACTTGTCATTACTCACATCAATTAACCCACATACCATTGCCTACCCCACTATCCATACATCACTTAAATATTATTACTTCTCCTTAACTACTGTGCATGACGGTTCTTTTTGCAATTTGAAGCGGGACGGAGGGAATATATGACATACTACTATATATACTAGCAACTTACCGATAGAAAGGGAAGCCATTGACTATAGTTGGGGAGGCAGAGGCCATGATAAGGGCTCTACATTTGCTGAATAATAAATTTTTGTCCTTCACACCATTTCCCCCGAACAAAATTCTGGCGAAAACATTACAAGTGAACGTTCTTACATGATCATCCACTTTTATCTCCCCCATCCCATCGTCGCTATTAATCTTTCCCTCCCATGATTTTACAAGAGCATCAGCACACTCAACTACCACGCTTATGTTTTCCTGCAATTAGTAACTATATCGTTAATTGCATTGCCATGCAATAAGCACAGTTCGACATCATTTAGATAAAAGAGAAGAGCGTATATATACCTTAACCTTATCCATATATAAGTTGGCAGCTATGATTTTTCTCCGTTGAGCCCAAAGTGCATGATTTGTTGTAGTAAGGCCCTTCCGTAGAAGAAATCCTCTCTCCTCCTGCAAGTAAGCAGGCTTGCCCAAGTCTAGTGATGTGCATCGGTTAATATCTTTTACTAGCTCGGGGTCTGTCACACACAACAGTTGCACCCTCCCAAGGGAAAATGCAAAAGTTTTTCCTATCATTAGACAGTCTTGTCAATTGTCATATTAATGAAATTTTGAAACAAATAGAAAGAATAAAGCACATACACAAAAATAATATGGCATTATATGAGTGCTTACCATAATGCTTCGTCCATTGTTTAAGATGTGGGGAGACGAATGAAGAACAGTCAAGTGATATTGACAGGGAACTGGGAATTGGGGTCTCGGACTTTATCTTCATTATCTCTGAATTGTTACCCCATATTAGATAAGGTGTCGGACCTCCGACTCCTTGCTTTTGGAGCTTCAAACGAAGCATTTTAGGCTCCAAAAACAGACTATGGCAGAATCGGATAACTAGGCATAGTAAAAAAAAAGGCAATCAAAATACAAGGAAAAACAACCTTAAACACAAAACTCATTCTTGTATATATATATATATAAATATATGTAAGTGTGTGTGTATATATGTTATTATATTCAACTTAGTGATGTGTTTTCAATATAGAGCGTACCACGTTCCCAATTGATCCTACCCCTAGCGTACCCAAAATTTACTAAGTCACGTTCCTCGTTCCCGTACACGGCCCGCGTCCCACGTTCCTGGTAACTATGGTTAAAACTAACGTTTCAAGAAAACAGTTCCAGTTTTTTTTGGTTTCTATGTACTAGAATGTCATTTGACTCCTTTCATTTAACGGTTTAAACTAACATTTCAAGATATAGTTTCACTTTCAGATGCAATATGCTTTGTTGTAGATTTATAAGGAAGAACAACCTTAAACACAAAACTCATTCTTGTATTAAGAAATACATAAATCAAAAAGAGGAAAATAAGAATCAATGAGGCTTGCTATATCAAAGAGAAAACTGACATAATTTCATAATGAATGCAACTGTTATTATCAGTAGATGATTTACCCTTGTGCAGCATCACCCCCCCCCCCCCCCAATTTGCTGAACTGCAGAAATTAGTCGGCCTGTGGATGTCATGATAGGATTCCTGGGGATGTTCTAGCTTGATTCCGAACTTGATCATTTTCTGTGGAACTTCTCCCCCCCTCCCCCCCCCCCCCCCCACCCACCCCAACCCCATTAAATTTTAGTTCAGTTAACGCGACAAAAACCGTGTAAAACTCAAGAAACAATCACTTGAAAGGAACATGAACCGGAAGTAAAACTGCAAGTGTGTGTGTAGTAAGGTGAGAAAACTTCACACTTTCCATGTAGTATCTGGGAAACGGGTGAACTATTATTGTGTAAAAAATGATGCTACAAATTTTGATATCATCACAATGTTTGTACGCTAAAGATAGGCATTCATTTTGAAAGCATAAATATGTCACAAGAGGGACTTACAACCTATGTACTTAAGTTCAGTAGACAAAAAGCTTAAATAAAGATTGGTTAACTTAACTGATAGCTTTATGAAAGAAAAAACTGTAGCAATCTTACCTACCACCATCACTATGTCGAAAAATCAATTGCAATTCTGTTATGAGGAACTTGTACATCAAGAAATCAACCCCCGTTAACTCTAGAAGCGTCTGACCATGTAAAGCAATCTCATAGTGACTTTGCTGCAATAAGATTATGCGAGAAATCAGTATCTTAATTCCATGAATTGTGAACTAGTATTAGAAGAATCTATGAGCAGAAATAAGAGTTTCTATGTGTTCTGTACTCAAATTCAGTAGACAAAAAGCTTACAGTCTTCTCAAACGTTCCAAGTAAAACATGTTCAACATACTAAGCTATCAGCCATTAAAATAAGTCAATTTATTATAATAAGCTAGTCATGGCAAATTCTGAGGATTTCACTCTATTTGCAAGTATTAGATCTGAAATCCCTGTGACATTAAAAGTTTGACAAACTAGAAAATAGAAACAACTAGAGTAAATTTTTTAGAAATCTAACTTGTCAACTTCAGAAGTCCAACCATAAACAAGACCAAAATATGTGGCAATTTCTTTTCAGGAAAAAAAAAACTAAGGATAAAATAACAATCTTGGTCAAATAACCTCTTTATCTCATAAATCTGACATAGAAGTAATATTACGTCAAAAATCAACAAAGATATCTTCAAAGTCAAAAAGAATACATAATTGAAGCTTAAAGACTCTTGACAGGCGACTGATATGCAACTGCATCTTTTCGACCAGTATATCTGACAAAAATGTTCAAATATCAGTAGGCTGGTAGGGTTAATATAATAAGGGAAAACTCTGTTTTGGTCCATTGTACTTTAGGGCGTGTTTCACTTTTACCATCAAACTTTATTTTTTTTTCATTTTTACCATTGTACTACAAACAATGGTGTCATTTTATACCAAATTCGATATTTTATACCCAAATTTGTTTCAATTTTACCATTGTACTACAAACAATGGTGTCATTTTTACACCCAAATTTGGTATAAAATGACACCATTGTTTGTAGTACAATGGTAAAAATGAAAAAAAAAAGTTTGATGGTAAAAGTGAAACACGACCCAAAGTACGATGGACAAAAACAGAGTTTTCCCATATAATAATAATAACAATAATAATAATAATAAAGGATTTACGTTACAGGAAGTGGAAATTATCAGTGAGACTACCCAAACGAGTAAGAGTGCACATTGAGTTGGGACGGAGGAGTATACATTAGAAAGTCCAAAAAAAGGCTCTTCCCTGCTGCCCCCTTAAATATTCAGAATCTTGTTGAATGTCACGACAGGCTCGGTCCGGTATTTTATCTGTCATTTCATCACAGGCAAAGCTAATCTCTCTCAACTTCTGCTCCCACTAAGCTCTTCTTAGCACAGTCCAGTGTATCATGACAAATCTAAACTGACGTACATAACCATTTTGAAATAGCTTTATTTAAAAAAAAAAAAAAAAAAAAAGGGGTATGTACTGATTTGTGATGTATTATGCACATTCAGGTATGACGAAAAATAGCTCCAATATGGCACAAACACAATTGATGTAAATAACCACCTTGAAAGCAAGCAATGTTACATCCATAAAAAGTTCGACACACTTATTTTATTGGATCGAAGTGAATATAAGTTCACTAAAGTTCCCTGCATATGTAGAGGAAGGGAGCATTGTGATTATAAAGCATCAACTTTTGGGAGACCTGAGATTAAGAAACCGCTTTTTGAAATGTGAATCAGCCTGACCTAAAGGTAATGTCCATACCCTAGTTTGAGTATACAAAGTATCTAATATCAATCTGTCGCTTGGATTTACTAAACAGATATTTGCTTTCAGAGCATTAAAAATGAAAAAGAAAACATTTGCTTGGTAACAAGATACGAACATATAACCAAACGTATTGATCAAAAGAACAAATGATTGAGGGTATATAAGTGCCTGCAGATCAGCGCAAAATAATCAAGAAAGATGGGTGACCCTTGATAGAAATTTGAAAGAATACAAAGTTAACGGTGATGAAAAACTAAATATGGAAAATGTGAAGGCGGGGAAGAAGATTTGATAATTTGACATAAAAGAGGGGTTCAAGTTCCACAATACTCCCTGTCCCAAATACTCCCACTAAATTATATAACCTTCAAATACATCCAATGTATTATATAATTTAAATGGGCTAAGATCTAACTTTAATTTAATTTCAAGTCCGCTTTGGCGATACTGCTCAAAATTAAATTAATTAGGTAGACAACTCCTTATCAATCATATCATATATGACCCTTAGATCCTTTATGAGATTTTAGGCATCATATGTCTAACATGTTTTAATCTCATTTGTGCCTTAGGCCCAAAACTTTGTCTTTTGATAGCCTAATTAAGTCAAACCATTTTAAACGTATATGAATCACTCTCCTCATCTTGCTCATAAATGAATAGAATTAATGTGTCTCGCTTTGGCAGAGCCCGCATAAAACTACCCACGTACTCACAAGTGTTTTAATCATGGATTGGCACATAACTTAAATTTTAAGAAGGTTTACACATATAGCATGGCAACATGTTTATACGCACATAAACACATAAAGCATCGGTTAATAATTTAACTAATCCCATTAATTAAATTAAGATTTCATGTGATTGATTTATGGGGATAAATTCTTTAACACATAATTGAGAGCACGATTGTGCGGTCGAAACTAAGCCAAAAGGCATCCACAATCCCGTACCAAATTTAAAAACTAGAAGAAACAACTATGTAAGGTCGAAACTAAGCCAATAGGCATCCACAATCCCTTACATAAAGTAACAGTTTCTAAATTCTTTTGTCTCAACAATTTATTACTTTGACCTTGAGATTTGTTTTCAGGAAACACGGTTTCTTAAACCAGCCATCTGACAAACAAATTCAATCCAAAGTGATTTCGAACAAGACATTTAATTTCAGGAAACACGGTTTCTAAAACCAGCCATCTGAAAAACAAATTATGTCCAAAATCATTCTGCTCGGTCGAGTCCTAATGAAATAAAAGTTGGATCTATGTTTTATTCGTTTGCCAAAAGTAACAGTGAAACTTTCATTAAATTTTTGGCCATAGGATATTTACTTAGGAAGATTTGAACCCTCCTTTGTTGATTTAGCATTTTCTGATCTCCAAGGAGAAATAAAACCACCAAATGAAGCCAAAAAATGTGGTTGAAAAAAATTAAAGCTGTTGCAGCATTATAAGTCAAAATGCAAAAGGGAGAGATGAAATATAAAGTAAAAGAAAAGCCAACAAATGTGGTTGAAGGATAAAGAAAGGATGGGAGCAAGGTGTCGGTGCTCGAATATAACCAGTAATTTGTGTATGGCGCAATTGCATCAGCCAAAATGGAATGACAGACCTAAATGAAAAGGTTAATATCGATTTTGAACACATGAATATACAAAAATAAGAAACTAGCCTTGTGTTCAATCAATTCAGTATAAACTTTCTTCTATTAATTTTCATCAAAAAACAACAGTCAAAATCAAAATAGTAGAGGCCATTCACAAAGGGGGGGAAGAAAGTAGGGTGGAGCTTTGCATGAATGATCTTTCCTTTTCAGTCCTTCCTAAGTTGTACTAAGAATTAGTATTACTAGATTTCTTTCACTCATTCTCTAATTTATGTTAAATCTAGAAACATGACCATTGTGTGGACTTACAGTCAGATACGGTTCGGTGATCTCTATGGTAACGCTGTCAACGATCATTGGTATATCCCCTGCGGTATGTTTTGTGACGGTTAACCTACAAAAAAGCAAAATGAACCAGAAAAAAACAATTTCAAACAAAACGAATAAAATTACAAGTGGATTACGATAAAACATTCTACCATCCCTCGGTGGTCACATAAATCTACTGAACGGATAACAGCATCTCGTATTGGCACGGAGTGGGTGGTAATACCCAACGTAACAGCCAATCACTGCGAGAACATTTGTGACTCCAGTGTCATTTCAACAAAGTGGTCCTGGTATTGCTTGTTATTGAACTCGCATGCACCTCTATGCCTAGAACATTTTCTCAACAAACTAAATTAAAAAATACTCCTTCCTAAAGACAACAAGATAATGAAATACTACCTCCGTCCCAACTCAATACGCATCTTTACTGTTTGGCACAATATTTAAGGAGAGATTATTTATATTCAAAAGTATTGTGAGTGGAGAATAATGAGTGGTTGGGAGGAAGAAAGAGAATGAGTGGAGAATAATGAGTGGTTGAGAGGAAGAAAGAGAATGAGTGGAGAATAATGAGTGGTTGGGAGGAAGAGAGAGAATGAGTGGAAGATTATAAAAATAATAAAAAACTTTCCTTTTTTGGATTGTGCACATATCAACGACACCCACTTAAAAGGTAAGTGTGCACATTGAGCTGGGACGGAGGTAGTATAAGTCAAGAATACACAATCAACGATTAATAGCCTCAATACCTAATCAAAAATTCAAGTTATCGCATCGACAATTAATCATTAAACCTAAACCTAAATTCATCAAGTACTAACAGTCTTCAACGTATGTTTTCAGGATGATTTCCGACCAAATGTAGGAAACGTCCAGACCAAACATATCTAAAATCATTGATATCAAACAGATTTAAAAATCATTGATATGAAAACCAAATTAATAATTCAAGTTAGCACATGTCAGAGCACAATACAATCGACATCATTAAACCTAAAATTAAGATACTAACAGTCTTCAACGTATGTTTTCAGGATGATTTCCGACAAAATGTAGGCAACGTCCAGACCAAACAGATCTAAAATCATTGATATCAAACAGATTTAAAAATCATTGATATGATAACATGATTAATAATTCAAGTTATCACATGTCAGAGAACAATACAATTGACATCATTAAACCTAAAGTTAAGATACTAACAGTCTTTCGATGTGTTTTCTCAGAACGATTTCCTGTCCTACAAAATGTAGGAACGTGGAGTATCGCAGACGTCCAGAAACTAGTTCGTCAGTCAGACGACTCCGCACGCAATCCTCGCGTCTCTGTGAGAACGGAGCGATGAGATCATGAATCGTAAGATCAGGACCGTTTGGCTCCATCGAATTGAGGTAGGTCGCCGGCGAATTAGATGTAGCAGAGTTGCCAGTGAGGGCAAAGAAATTGAGAGAGTTGTGTGAGCGTGTGTGTGTGTGACAGAGAGCAAAGGGGGATCACGAAAGAAATGGCGGTGAAACTGGGGAGCTCAATATCTTGTTCTAATGTGAGATTGAACCCGGTTCACCAAATACGGGTCGCGGACTGGCCCGCGAGTTTAACTCTTTTTGTTGCAGGGCCACTAGTACCTCCCCGTGAAAAAGCATGGCCATTTTAGTTCCTTCTTGGTTTCAAATATAGTAATACTCCCTCCGTCCCAGTTTAAGGTTCTTACTTTTCTTTTTGGTATGTCCCAGTTTAAGGTTCTTAGTTGTTTTATTCCTTAAATGGCAAAAGATAAAAAGCCCATCACTTACTCATCTACTTTTCACCCACTTGATATATGAATGGACAATTATATCCTCCACCCACCACTATTCTTAACTCAAATTTGCCTTGATTTCTTAATAAGCGTGCAAAGTCAAACTAAGAACCTTAAACCGGGACGGAGGGAGTACTAATTCTTATTACTAAAAAAACAACCGCTGACATCAACAATGGACACATGACATCACCAAATTAAAAAAATTCTGCTCAAACTATTCTCACTTTGTTCATTAAAATATTGTAATAATTGTTTAGTACTAATTCTTTGCATCTGCAGTTTTGTTGAGTCTAGTGAAGTGCATCGATTAATCTCTTTTACTAGCTCAGGGTCCGTCACACACAACAGTTGCACCTTCGTAAATGTGAAAGTTTTTCCTATCAATAAACAAGCTTCTCAATTGTCATGTAAATGAAAACATGAAACAAATAAAAAAACAAAAACAAGACAAATACCATATTTCCTAGTCCATTGTTTAAGGATGTGGGAAAACAAAACCCCATAATAGAGAAGACTCCGGACATCTGATTCCTTGCTTTTGGAGCTTCAATCGAATCATTTTAGGCTCAAAAACAGACTATGGGAGAGTCGAATAACTAGACATAGTAAAAGAAAGACGATCAAAATATAAGAAATTAGCCCCATCTGTTTTCCAAACAAGCTTCAATTCATGTCCCACAGCTTACTGCAGACACGGCATTTATAGGAGACTTGGATTTAACGAAGTGCACATGTTTAGTCCTTTGGTTTGATGCAATGGCTAGAAATTACAAATTTTCACCATTTGATCAAAATTGGCAAGATGTTGAACTCAATTTGGTTCTCATTTTATGAAAGATTGTGTATCTGTGGTTACTAGAGATGCATGTATAGTCGGTCAAATAAACAAGGAGTGGCAGGTTTTAATTAACAATCATAACTAATAAAAGCTAACAGAAAAGACGACATTGAATCACGGCCAAACCATTTAGGAGAAAAATGCAATAAAGCAAAGATTTGGTATACTCCCTCCGTCCCACCTCACTTGACACTTAAGAGGTGGGCATAATAACTAAGAAAAATGAATAAAATAAGAAAAATGTGTGGTAGAAAATGAAGAGAGAGAATGAGTGGGGTAAATAGTAGTGTTGGTTGAATAAATTGAGTGGTGAAGAATGAATAGAGAGAATGAGTGGTGGGGTAGAGTGAATATAAAATCATAAAAAGTAGGCTATTTTGGGAAGTGTCAAGTGAGCTGGGACGGACCAAAATGGAAATAAGTGTCAAGTAAGCTGGGACGGAGGGAGTATATGGTATGCCATCTTTTTGTTTCATTCTATTTGAAGGAATGAGATGATCAGTTTGGTATTTATGTGTTAGGTTGTCCAAACGATGGTGTCTCTGTGTTAGATTTTCCAAATTTTGCATATGCCTAATTGAAGGGTAGTGAAGTGCTTTCTATGTACTAAAATGTTCGTTCTTTGACGGTTATAACTAACGTCGCAAGAAAATTGTCACTTTTTCTTGGCTTTTACGTACTAGAATGCCCTTTAATTTAAGGGCTAAAATTAACATTCCAAGAATAGTTTCACTTTTAGATGTAAATTCATATCGTTAGAGATTACTGATACGGAAGAACACTCTTAGACACAAAACTTATTCATATATTAAGAAGTACCTAAATCAAATAGGAAAAGAAGAATCAACAAGGATTGTTATAATCAAAGAGAAAACTGACATAATTCCATAACAAACATCACCTGTTATTGTCTGCAGATGATTTACTTAGTTTCTCTACAGCTCTTAGGATAGAGGTCCATATGGCATCATGACTCCAGGACCCCTTTCTATCTTCGTTACTCCCTCCGTCCCAAAATGATAGTCAAATTTCCCCTATTTGTTTGTCCCAAAAAAGTTGGAGTCATTTCCAAAATTAAGGCTTCAAAATAACTGAATTTCCAAAACTTATTTTGTAAGCTTAAAACGTTTGAAGTCAAACGGGACTATCAATTTGGGACGGAGGGAGTACTATTTCTTAGGTCTAGCGCCAAGTCCTTGCATGTGTGTGCTTAGTTATTAAAGGCATAAAGTGTGCAGTAGACGAGAAGCTGACTGGTTAACTATATCTTTTTTATTATTCTATTGTATTTTTCATAAAGAGATTCAAAATAGACAATCCCAACTAATTAGAATTTCTTCTTTTCCTCGCTCTCTCTTCACTATGTGTTTCCAGATAAAGTGCCCCCCATTGGATTGGACACTTCTAAGCATAGTCTGTTTTCTTCTCTCTCTCTCTCTCTCTCTCTCTCTCTTCTCTTCTGCATAGTATGTCTTCTATATGCCATCCATATCTCTCTATATCGCATTAGAGAAGATGACCCCACCACAGTCAACACAGAAAAAGCAAGTGATATAGGGCTCTAAGACTAACCTAAATGTTGTCATCTCGATCTGATACTCCCTCCGTCCCAAAATGTCCCATTTCCCCTTTTTGTTCATCCCAGAAAGTTGGTCCCATCTCCAAACTTACAGCTTCAAGATCGCTGATTTCCAAAGTTATAAAGTAACCTTAAAATGTTTGAAAAGTCAAACGGGACTGTCAATTTAGGACGGAGGAGTAATAGTCTCTACTTTCTAAGCTGTTGTTTTAACCCTTGGATACATGTGGCAACAATGTATTTCTTCAATGAGTCCGACTGTAAGTTTTTCGCACTAAGTTGCCTTTGCATAGGAGGGAGGCGACAAAACCTCCAAGCAGTTTCCTCTTAACTATGAGCGCATATGACAACTATTTGTAATTTGCACGCATTTATATCTTATGGAGACAGAGAAAAATGTCATGTTTTGGGGAAAATGTGGAGAGCTTAAAGTTTCTTAACCATAGGGGTTGGTTGTGCAGGTACAGGTGATCATTCATATGGCGTGGGACGTCTATGGCAAGAGGACTACCAGATGGCGCAAGGACGTCTATGGCAAGCAAACTACCAGATGGCGCGGGACGTCTATGAGAGATTGCAACATCAACTTGTAGAGCAAATATCATTCGCTGTAATAGGTTCGATAATGGTGAAACTCCACAGGAACTTGTAATTGGTAGGCTATAGATAGACTGTAAGAGACTCCATAGGGTTTTGTAAACGATGGCAATTGCTTTGAAATGAATGATATGTTACAACTGTTCCAAAAAAGAAAAAAAATAGGTAACTCGGTCCAAAATGTTTGCCAGTAGCCTTTAGTATTTTGTCCAATGAAATGTCCAAAGTATCCATTGGGCAATAACTTGGGCAAAAGAGACTTGGCAAAGATGGTGGGTCTGAGATAAGTCTAAAAGGCAAGAGGCATCTATAATCTTGAAATGACCAAAATAACAGTCAATGATCTACTTTAATACGAAACCTTGAACAGCCAACCATGATAACGGCGAGAAAAATCTAGATGGCCCCACCCACGATCCAGGGAGTGTT
Organism: Campanula takesimana; assembly: GCA_026119855.1. Lineage (NCBI taxonomy): Eukaryota > Viridiplantae > Streptophyta > Magnoliopsida > Asterales > Campanulaceae > Campanula > Campanula takesimana. The sequence goes on from JAOWBW010001248.1 coordinate 178,961, forward strand.
CTTAAAACACTCTACAATCTACACAAATACTTTAATTTACTATATGGCACTACATGGGAGATAACCTTTTGTATTGGGTCTACCATAAAATAACTTTAGAAACAGAAAAACTTGATGGTCAAAGGAAATAACAACGCGGCCAAATTTTCTGAGAAAGACTTCAATGGTGAGCTACAGTAATATAATAGAAGTCGTACACTCCCTCCGTCCCGGAAAGATGTTCCCGCTTTTTTGTTGTTACTACGAATAAATACTACAAATAAACTTTGAGTAATAATTTTAGATTAGTTTAATTATCCTAATGAAAATCTAAAACTTTTTATTGATATTATTCATAATGGTGTATCAATAACAAATTTTAAATTTTCATTAGGATGATTAAATTAATCCAAAATCATTGTTCAAAATTCATTCGTAGTAACAACAAAAAAAGTGGGAGCAACATTCCGGGACGTAGCGAGTATTTTACAATTTGATACGACAAGAAAAGAAACACACCTGATAACACACTTAAAGATTCTTGATTTCTGTTATGAGGAACTTGTGTTGCTAGAATCAATCGACACCCGTTAACTCTAGAAGCTTCCGACCATGTAAAGCAATCTCACAGTCACTTTGCTGCAAAAAAGATGGCCTAATAATTTCAAAGCTTCATATATGGGATTGTGAAAATTCTTAAGCTTAATTTAATTTAATAAATTGTGAATTAGTATTAAATGAATCTATGACCACAAACAAGAGTTTCCATGTGTTCTGTAGCATAAAGCATAAATAGTTCACAAGAGGGACTTACAACCAATGTACTCAAATTCAGTAGATAAAATGCTTTCAAATTTTCCCAATCAAAACATATTCAAGTTACTAAGCTTTAAGCCATTACATTAAGCTAGTCTTCTGAGGATTTCACTCTATTTGTAAGTTTTTTATCTGAAGTCAACTCCCTGTGACATTTAAACAGATTACAATCCTTTAAAAATCCAACATGTCAACATTAAAAACCATTAACAACAACATATGATGCAATTTCTTTTGAGGAAAAAACTAATAACAGATAAAATGACATTCTTGTTTGAATGAATTATTTATCTCATTAATCTGACATAAAAGCAATATTATGAAAAATCAACCAGTATATCTTAAACTGCAAAAACATTACAATCAGAGTCAAGACGAATACCTAGTTGAAGCTTAATGACCGTTGACATGGGACTGATTTGCCACTGCATCTTTTAACCAGACTATATGACAAAAATATCCGAACATCTGTAGGCAGCTGATCAAATTCCACCTTCGGAGTTAGTTTCTTGTCCATTAAATCCAACCCCAAGGTTTTACCCAATTTCTTCCCAACAACATATTAACCCATCCATGTAACTGGCTTTTTAAGCTCACTTTATCTTGTTAGTCACCCCGAAGTAACAATCAGTTCCACTTCTGATCAGTTCAATCGAAGAGTTAGCCGTTTCACCGCGAACCATATTTCTGTTAATAAAATCATAAGTAATATACATTAAAAAGTCTAGAAAAAGGCTCTTCCCTGCTGTCCCCCTCAAATATTCAGAATCTTGTTGAATGTCAAGACGGGCTCTATCCAAGATTTTATCTGTTATTTCATCGCATTCAAAGTTAATCTCTCTCAACTTCTGCTCCCACATCAAAGCCCTTCCAGGTAATCCCTGCTTGCAAAGATGAGACAGTAATAAATTTGTTGTCACAATATTCGGAACAAAGGCCATCTTAAGCAATTTAGCAGCCAATATCATAGCACGGTCCAATATGTCATAACAAATCCCATTCATCATAGTATTGTACGTCACGATATTCGGAACTAACCCAGATGAAACAAGCTCATCCAAAGTCATAATAGCACAGTTCATCATTCTGCTCCTACAAAAACCATGCATGTGTATATTATAGGTCGTAACATCTGGGTCCCACCCATTTCCATGCATTTTATTTATCAGATGATCCGCATTTACCATGTCAAAAGCCTTACAATAGCCGCTTATCAAAGTGTTGTACGTAACAATATCTGGTGTCAAACCTACCCGGTGCATCTCCATAAAAGTATCAATTGCTGACTTCATCCGACCAAGCTTACAGAACCCGTTTATGATAATATTGTACGTAAAAACATCAGGAAGAAGACCTCTACATCTCATCTCGTTCTCCAATTTCAACGCCTTATTAAGGTTTCCACTGTTACAAAACCCAGCAATCAAAGAATTATAAACAAAATTATTTGGCACAAGCCCTCTCATAGGCATTTCCAGAAACAAATTATATGCCTCATCAATATAGCCTGTTTTAGAATAACCATCAATAAATGCGGAAAAAGCAACAGCATCTGGAGCCATTCCTATCCTTTCCATCCTTTTCCACAAACTTATAGCCCCAGAGTGGTCCCCGTTTCTGAAATATCCATCAAGAAGAACAGTATAAGCAACTATATTGATTGGAAAGTCCATCTTTCTCATCTTATCCATAAGTTCCTCCGCTTCTTGCAACCTACCCATTTTTGACATACACATGATCAAAGAATTGCAAGTGGAAGTTGATGGAGTCAGGCCAAATTTCACCATAACATTATATGCACCAAAAGCTTCCTCTTCTAGGCCAGTTTTGCTGTACGCAGCTATAATTGAATTAAAAGCAATGAAACTAAGAGGCATTCCCTTCTCAAGCATATCTTCTAAGAGTTCTGTTGCTTCATCCAATCGGCCCGCCCAGCACAATCCAGCAACAGATATATCAGCCAATGAAGAATTAGGAAGAAATCCTATTGTTGATATATCATTCAACAACCGGTCCACATTCTCTTCCCTCCTGAATTTGTAATGTCCTGCAACCAAAATGTTAAATGTAAAACCATCGGGACATATACCCTTGTTCCTCATTTCCTCATAAAGCGCATTGGCCTGACCAATTTCTCCAGCTTTAACATACCCATCCAACAAAGCATTATACATAGAAGCACTTGGAAAAATGCCCATCTCCACCATTTGGTTGAAAAACTTCCTTGCTTCCACATTGTTTCCCTCCTTGCACAAGGCATTAACAATGGTGCAGAATGTAACTGTGCTTGGATGACAACCCCTATCAACCATAAAATTCACCCAATTTAATGCATCCAAAACTTTCCCTCTGATGCAGTAAGCATTAATCAAAATGTTATATGCATAAACATCAGGTTCACATCCGAACTTTTTCATGATATTTAGTAAACTATTTCCAATAACAATACAATCATTTCTACAAAACCCAAGAATCATGACACTAAAAGAAATATTTGATGGACAAGGACCGTTACGAAGCATATCCCTAAACAATTTCCACACACTACCATAATCACCAACCCTAATCAATAACTTAAGGAGAACCGAAATTGCGGACAGACTTGGCAATGCCCCAATTTCTCTCATCCTACCCAAAATCTCCAATGCTTGATACTGCATTCCGGCATTCAAAAAAGCTCGCATAAGTGAATCAAGAACCGAAAAATCCGACTCGTACTCTTTGTGCCCTTCCCACATGATCTTAACCAAAGCCTCAGCTCTAGACAACCCAATTCTCAGTACCACCCATGTAAGCACATCTTGTGCATAAAACCTTAACCCGTCCATGGCCAAGAGATGACAAGCAATACAACAATCCCTCACAATCTTCTCAGAATCACCCCGAACCACAAATTTGAAAAACGAAACCGCTGTCTCCCTATTCCCTAACAATCTCATAATCTTCACCAGTAAAAATGGGCAAAAATTATGTGAAAATTCTTGTAATAAATGACCTTGCTGCAGTTTAATAATCTTTCCAATCCCTACAATGAGTTTACGCTTCTGATTCAAATTAATAACCGTAAATGAACAACCTAAATTCCTGAAAGGTAAAAATTGGTCAACAAAATCAAAGCTTTCTGTAGCATAACAATCTGGGGTGCGGCAAGAGAGTGAGAAGTTAGAAATTAGTGCTTTCTGTGGGGAAAAGATACAAAAGGGGAATTGGGTTTTTGAAGTGATTGAAGTTTTGTGGTGACAAACCTTAATTAACGCGGATTGCGCACGGCGCACAGTAGCAGACATCCAAAGATTGGTCGGACAAAGGTTTCCCGGTCGGTGGCCGGCCGATTTAGCTAGGGAGCGGCGCATTGGGGGAGAAGAAGAGGAAATGAGAACAATGTTAAGCTCTCAGGGCTAGTGAGTCTAAGTGTAATTTGATGGGCTTCAAAGGACTGATTTGTTATACGAAATATTTTCGAGTTGGGGTGAGAAAACGGGGAGAGAGAGGTTTCGCCGGGGAAGAGAGACAGCGGCTACCGAGAAAAAATATTTTCGAGTGTACTATAGGTTTACCATTTAATTTGTTAAGTTATTTAACGGCCGTTAATATTATTTAATAATCGTTAGAAGAGAAAAAACATTTGTTATAAAAATTATATATATAAAAAATTATATTATATTTTGCCTTAGAAAAAATCTTTTGAAATAGTAAAAGAACCCATTTTTTAGAGTTGAGATCTCACGTACCATTTTTGTGTGCCACTGCATGTACCACTTGTAATACAACCGTTCACATGTTTGCATAATATTACCATAATACCAATCTCAATAACTGTGAGCCATTAGATCACTTGTGGTATACGAAGTGGTACACAAAGTGGAACAGGGAATTTGGACTCCATTTTTTATTGTTTTAGCAATAATTAAACAATTTATTACCCAACCAAAAAAAACAACTTCAGTTTTTAATGTATGTTGATTATCCCAGTTTTTAAAACTTCTTCCCATACATTATGTTTACCAATTTTTTTATTGGCCAAAATATGTTTAGCCCCCCTAAGTATCCACCCATTCCCACTTTGCACCCTCGAGCGGATTTTGTCCCAAAGTGGTACCTCAATTAACCACGAGCCCCACTTTTGCACCCTAGCACGTAACGGAGTTAGAAATTTAACAGAAACTTGACATGTGCATGTCATGTGATGGCTATTTTGGTCATTCCAATATTAACTTTTAGTTATTCTTTAATATGTCATTCTCTTTAATATTAAATTTGCATATTTATATAAATAAGTATTATTAATACCTCGTTAAAAGAAGTATTGTTAATGTCAAAATATTTATTATTTAAAATAATAAATTTAATTTATATCAATAATAATTAAAAACTATTTTTTTATGATTTGTTTAGAGTAAGCTTTTATCTATCTATATAAAGTAATACATTTTTCCACTCCTCTTCCCTCCCAGTTCGCCTTTCCTCTCTCCTCCCGTACGCGGCCTTCCCCCACCTAGATTCATATTAATCAAATCTTCTTATTGATAGGATCCAAATGTGAGATTTTCATAACAGTGGAAGCCCACGCTTCTGATCTTCTGGGTTTTTTGTTTTTTGGTCTTTGATGTTGTTAGTGGTGGTCGGATTTAGAGGGTGGTGGTCGGATTTTGAGAGAATTGATGGTGGTTTTATTTGTTGACCGGTGGTGTTGGTGGTTGTTGACCGGTGGAGTTGGGTAAAGAATGACAACATCGAATTGACATTCATGCCCTTATGCTTTCAAAGAAAATGACCAAAATCGCCATCACATGATATGCACATGATGAATTTCCGTTAAATTTCTAACACCGTTACGTGGTAGGGGGCAAAATTAGGATGGGGGATACTTAAGGTGCCACTTTGGGACAAAATCCGTGCGAGGGTGCAAAGTGAGAATGGGTGGATACTTAGGGGGGGCTAAACATATTTTGGCCTTTTTTATTTGTAAAAGCTTAACTAAATAGCAATAATTAAAACTTAAACTTATATCTATAAAATATTACTAAATCAGAAACCAGCTGACGTCATCCTTGAACACGTGGCACCATTTCCTTAACTTTTTTCCCGCTTAAAGCTAATGGCCTTTCCTCTTCTTTTAAGTGCAGCCCATAATTTTTTTTTTTATTTTATTTTGAAACAAGTGCAGCCATTATTTGATCGGTCAGTATACCTGGTGTAGTTATGGAGGCCTGCCTCCTTTAGATATTTCCCGATGCAAGGAGTAATTGTGTGAACAACTACCCATCTCCTCTTTCAGCTTTTCAAATACTTCAATGATTCAGTGTAATCTCCTCCCCATATTTCAAAACTCCAAATCCAAATTCTTATCCCTCAAGCTCATCCCCACCAAAAGACCCAATCGAAACGCCGGTATCGCTGTCCTCTCCGACCGCTACTCCGCCCTCATTGACGATATCTCTTTCTTCATAAAACCTCCTCTGTCGCTCATTCGGTCTGCTCATGGTTTCTCTCCTCTTCCTTACCTGTCGGCAAGGTCTTCAACTCATGGAAAAAATCCCTTTTTCAACCCTAGATCTGACCATATGTGCAGGTTAAGCAAACTCAAAGAAAATTACTTTTAGATCCCAGTGATTAATTGGCCCGTTGTTTGATTTCAATTTGTTGCAATATGAGGTTTAAAAATTGTAGTTGTGGTCTTTGAAGTGTTTGAAGAAAGGAAAAGTCATGCGCCACAATGTGTTGATTGATGATCTTTTTCATACCCATTAATATTTCTGAACCATTACTCTTTCAATCAATTGCCTCATTCTAATTTTTTTTTCTATGTCTAGAATATCAAAATATTACTCCCTCCGTCCCAAAATGATCTTCATACTTTTTTCGCTGTTATTGCGAGAGAACTTTGAGCAATAATTTTAAATTGATTTAGTTACCCTAATGAAATCTAAAACTTGCTATTATAGTATTGTTGGTGTATCAATGATAAGTTTTAGATTTTTATTTGGACAACAAAAATAGTATGAAAATCATTTTGGGATGGAGAGAATATTTATTTTTATAGTATATGTGAAGTAAGATGCATATAATAGATTTAACAAGGATGCAGAGCATAAAAGTATTCATAAGCTGGCTTGGGTAATGGTTTTGGTTACTAATAGTTACTTTGTTAAATTTGATATTATTATTTGTCATGAAAATTAAAATTTTAACTGAAAACACAAATAGAAGTACGTTAAAAATTCAAAAAAATTGAAGCCCAACCAATTAAGAAAGCTATCAAAAGAGAGAGCTGCCCTCAAATACAATATGCCAAACCGTTGAGACTAACGCTTGACATGTGTAGAAAGTATTGTGTGGTAAGTGTAAGGAAATACTCTCAAATTAATAGTTCCGTTTAATTTTTTAAACATTTTAACGACATATTATAAGTTTTGGAAATTTATTAATGTCAAAGTCTTCATTTTGGAAAGAGGAATAACTTTTTGGGAAAAACAAAAATACGAAAAGGAATATTATTTTGGGATAATTTTTTATTAATCACTTATATTTATAAAGAGAAAATAAAAAAGTATTTTTTTAAAATAGTTATAAAGTAATCTAATAGCCTTTACTTTGGATCTCTGTATATCAACCCATGTTGTGTATGAGATGGCATCTAAACTCACATATAGCAATTGGAAGTCACTGATTGATTTAGCTTTTTGCAGAATTTTTTTGGTGCACACAGTAGCCATGTAGCCTCTGTGTCAATGAGAATTAAAGATTTGAAAATTTGGTCTAGAGAAAGATTGAAATTTGTCGATGGCTTCGACTATTTGGGTGCGCCCAGATGAGTTATTGGTTCGGCCAATGTACGTGTTGTGAAGATATTACATACATGAGTGAGGCTTATGACAACAAAAAACAAGGGTAACAAGTGAAATTTTCATTTACCAAGTAAGTTATTTGGATCATGTTTACATTTTTTTTAGTTCCTAACTTCATTTTAACTATCACATTGCTATAGTGAGATATTGCGGAGCTGGATATGTGGAGGAAGAAGGATGAGGATGCGTCCCAAGAAGATTAAGATGTCCACTGGTGGAGAAAAGTTGGAAACGGTAATAGGGAGGGATGAGATGATAATTGATGGAGTTTGAAGTTAGAGTTTTTTGACTTGAGTATCGGTAAGAAAATTTGTTGATAAGGATTTTCTAGAACATTATTATTCGTAGACATATGCTATTTCATGGCACACTCTATGTCATTTTAACAGTTTGATTGCTCGTGTTGATTAAAATATCGAATGCAATGAGGTTAATATTCAGTTTTATTTACTTAATGCAATTTTACCTTGACATATCATTTTTTTTTTTTACCTTAACATGTAATCTATGAAACGCTTTAATGTATGAAACACTTCTTAATAAAACAAACTTTTGTTAATAAACTTAACAAAACCGTGCATCGCACGGGTGTCAAACTAGTTACTCTTTAAAACTTAAACCTATATTACTCTTTAATAAGATGGTTCAGTAAATTAGTCTTTTTTATATGACCGATAGTAAAAAATATCCTTATTTATAATTATGGATATCCATTGTTAATATATAATTTGGTTATTTTACAAATAAATTAGTCTATTTTAGATGCATGTATTATATTTTTTTATTATTTTATTTGAGTCCTTCACAGGACACAAAATTTACAAATTTGATTTTCTATTGGATTCGTTAAGGATATTAAAATCCCTTTTAAAACATTATTATTAGTATTTTAATGAAGACAAATTCTCATATACGACGGATGTATGGCGTGCGACGGTCATGCCCCGCGGGTCAAACCCGCCAACCCGCGTCTTCTACCCGCCCGCGACTCCTCCACTCTCAGCGCGACACGTGACAAGTTTTTTTTTTTAAAAAAAACCCATTAACTTTAAAATGCTATATCTTGATATTTATAACTCAGAAAAAATAAAAATACCGTTGTGTTCGTCTCGACGAGACAAATAAAACTACATAGTTCATGAAATGGTTTGATTTAAAAAAAAAAAAAAATTACACGCAAAAAGTTTGAGTTGATTGTCAGCTGAGATGTAAGACTCGGTTCTGATAAAAGTAACAGTTTCATCTTCAAAAAGTAACACTTTTTACAGTCAAATGAAACAGCAATTTTACAAGAAAATTAAAATTGTTTGATAGTTTTTGTGGTTAGAAAAAGTAATATTTGAAGTGTAACAAAGTGAATATATAATTATAATTTTCTATACAGATGAATGTAACATTTTTATTTAGTAAATATTATTTTTCTTCTTTAAAAAAGAGTAAAAATTCATATATATAACCGAGTTGCATTTCAATTGTTACTTTCTCAATAAAAAATTGTTACATTTCAGATATAATGTTACATTAAAGAATATAAACTGTTACAATTGAGAAAAAAAAATGTTACATTCATTTTTTATAAAATGTAACTTTAGTTTAGTTTGTCAATCTTATGTTAATTTTGGGGAAAAAAAATGTTACATTTGAAAAAAAATAGTGTTACATTTTTTTATAAAAAGTGTGACATTAGTTTAGTTGTCAATCTTTATGTTATCTTTAATCTATTGCAGCAAAATTGTGGTACATTTTGAAGGGAAAAAAATGTTACATTTCGTTATAATAAGTGTTACTTTTGTTGGGAGGAAAAAAAAGTTGGGGGTGGCAAAAAAAAACGTCTCGGCTCGTCTGGTACCGTCGCACGGTGCGACGGTTGCACAGGAGACCGGCTCTTTAATGAAACTCGAATAAAAAAAAATCCTTTTTGAAACATGATTACCGTTTCCTTAGACCATCCAAAATGGTTGTTTAATGGGGAGTTTAATGGGCATTCACATAAAATGGGTGGTTTAATGCTTGCAATGGTTGTTTAATAGGGGGGTGTGAATGATTTTGTTGAATCAATTCAACAAGTGTGAATGGGAAAAGGGTTGGCAAGGACGGACACGTGGCGGCCAAAGAGTGGGCATGGCGGGCGCGTGCACACAACGCGCCAGAGAAGGCGCGTCCAGCGTCCGCTTTTCCTTTTTTTTTTCCCTGGCCTGGACATGTGTCACCTTCTGATTGGCTGACCAGTTATTTTTTTTATCCCAATTGTTTGAGCCCAATTATTTCACAAAAAATTTTTTTTTTTTTTACACCAAAATTCCTAAAAAAAAAAATCTCTTTAAATTGACGTAAGGTTCATTGTATTCCGACACAAAAAAAATACCCATCTTTTTCTTGAAATGGATCCCATTAATAACTATTTCAACACTAATCAAATTTTTTTTATTTTTTTTAAGTGGTGGGGTATAAGATGATGAGTGAGAAAAGTGTTGAATGGAGATTAAACAAACCATTGTAGGGTTAAGAATTGAATGAGTATTGAATGGATGAGTTGGAAGAGAGAGAAGCTGATATGGAGTAATAAAGTGGGTGTTGAATGAGAAATTTCGTTTGAGGCTTTGACCAATAAGTCCCTCAGACAAATGAAAATGATCAATAAGGACAGACATTATGGAAACTCACCAAAAAATCCCTAAAATATTCGTTGGACCAAATTGCCCCTAAAAAGATCATATGCGCGCAGTAACTTGGTAGGCTCAGTGCATCATGAATTCATGCGTTATTTTTTTTCTCCCTCTCTATCTTCCTGACTCTCTTTCTCTCACTTCCTTTTTGTTTTCCACCAAATTTTTTAAAATGTAATATCTTAAAATCTAGAAATCGAAAAAATAATCCGATACCACCGTTTTAATCGTGCCGTCAAAACGAATCAAACAAGTACACTCAACACATAATTCAAATTTTAGAAATAAAAATCTCATTTTTCACTAGTAAAAATTTGAGGAAATCATTTTTCATTTCTCAATTAATTTCACAATTTTAGAAAATATAATTTTATTTTTTATTTGTAAAATTATTTTCAAACTGATTTCTCAGTTGTATGATTTCTCAATTGTGTGATTTCACAGTTATGTCATTTTTTCATTTTTCATTTTAAAAACTGATAAATTCATCTCTCAATTTTTCACAATCATTATAATAATTGAGACATGCATTTCACAGTTGTTCACACATGAATTTGAATATAATAACAGAGACATTCATTTAACATTTGTTCATAATTGAGTAAAAACTGATAAAATCATCACTCATTTTTCACAAATGATGACTCAATTTATCGGTTTAATTATATAATAAATGAGACATTCATTTCTCAGTTATTCACATATAAATTTGAGTACAAGAACTGGTACATTCATTTCTCAGTTATCAATTTTTCTTTGTTATTAATATAATAATAAATGAGATATTCATTTCTCATTTATTCACACACGAGTTTAATATAAGAACTGGTAAATTTATTTCCGAGTTGTTAACACATGAGTTGAGTGTAACAACTTAGAAATTCATTGCACATTTTTTACAAACGATACTCATTTTCAGAACTATGTGTTGTCAAATTCTCTTTAAACAATTGTGAAATAAATTTTATCTCATTTTTTTTAATTAAAAATGAGTAATTGTTCAATTGTGAAGAATTAATACTCCTAACAAAAAAAAAGTGAGGTTGTAGTGTTAAATATATAATAGTCTACTAATGGAACAAGTGAGTAGCTTGGCATAGTGGTTAGGAGTCTTAGTCAAGACCAAAAGGTCTTGGATTCAAATCCCACCAAGAGCAAATAATTTTTATTTATAATACATAGGGGTTGCAGATGGTTGTGGCGGCGGCGGGTGGAGGTCCGGCGGCGGCCGGTGGTGGCGGCAGTGGGTGAGGTCCGACGGCGGCGGCTGGTGGCGGCGGAGTTCCGGCGGCAGCGGCGGGTGGAGGTCCGGCGGCGGTGGGTGGCAGTCAGCCAAAGTCAAAAGTCTAGTAGGTGGTTAAAGGTGTAATAGGATTTTATTTGGCCTGTGAGTATTTTTGCCATTTAAAATGGGTGAGGGATTTATTGGTAAAATTGATTTCAACCCAAGGACCCTAAAGTAGAATATGAAATGTTGTGTTTTTATTGGCAAATACCACATTTCCTAAGGGACTTATTGGTAAAAATCCCATTTCGTTTAATCCACTCTACATGGTCTTAGTGGAAAAGGATATCAAGTCTCTTCTTATAAATATTGGCTTATTTATTATTGAGTCGATGTTCATAATAATAAGAAAAGAGGACGGAAGGGAAAGAATATCTAACATCTATCTGCGTTTGATTATTTTCTTCCTTCTCTTCTTTTTTCTCTGATTAATTTTTTTTTGAGATCAATTATTTTCTTTTTGTTAGATACTATGAAGAGACAAAAATTTAGTTATGAAGACGCTGCTGATCAATGTTGCGGTGTTTTACCGGGTGACTTTAGTGATGGAAATCCTTCAAAGATTGCCAGTAAGATCATTATTGCGATTCAAGTCTGTCTCGAAAAACTGGATGATTTTAATCCGCTCCCCTCAATTCATCGCAAAACACTTAATCCATCACCAGCAAATAAATAACGCGATCAACAACTATCGTTATCTTCATTGTTACCACCATTTCCACATTGTAGGAATGAAATCTCCAAAATCATGTTTGCGCGTTTCTTCCCCAACACCGACTGTTGTCCAAAAGAGCATCATCAAAAAGGCATCTCGCTGATCTCCATGATGGGAGATGATCATAATGATCAGCATGACAATTTCTCAACTACTGTGCCCGCTTTTGATAACTCTATTGAAAAAGACATATCCATTGTTGGGCCTTTCAATGGCTTGGTTTGTTTCAAATTCGATATTGACGAATCTTTTTGTGTATGGAACCCAGCTACTAGAAAACTCAAATTCCTACCTAGCCCGCCGATTATTTCTTATTCAGCTTAGTGATACTCGTACTTTTGGCTTTTCTTATGTTCCCAAAACCGGGTGTTACAAATTGGTGCGAATTTCAGAGGCAGAACAACAAAGTGATTATAATGCGAAAGATATTACTCGTGTCCATATGCTCAACATAGGCGAGGATTGCTGGAGGGAGGTGCTATGCAACAGCCAAGACTTTCCGTATTATAGCTACGATGCACCCATTGCTGTTAATGGTTGCTTGCATTGGTTTGGGTCAGCCCTTGGAGAAATGCATAGATCAGTGATATGGTTTGATATGGAGAAAGAAGTGTTTGTCAAGAAATCAGCGGTGTCATACCCTTTTGACGAGAGTTTCAATTATTCTAATACACTATGTAAGCTTACTGTTTTTAAGGGAAAACTTGCTATGTTTGTTTCTCCATCGCGCTCTGATAAATCATCGAGCCAAGTATGGGTCTATGAAAGGGAGAATCACACAAATGCAGTTCATATTTGGACCTTTGCCAATCGGGCACTCTCCAATTGGATTTTGGGGAGATCGGGAGATTATTATCCGGCCGTATATAGGCCTCGTTTGTTTTTTTCATTCAGATCTGAATGGAGTCTGAATGTCTAGCGAATCAGACCTTCTCCAATTCAGATTGTTTGTTTTTTTTTCAGCTTTCAGATCTGAATAGAGACTTTTGATCTGAATGGAGTCTGAATGAATCAGACCTAAAATGAAGTCTGATTAGAGTCTGAATGGTGTCAGAAGTAACAATAATTAAAATGCTTTTTCACTTTTCTTTTAGCAAATAAAAATCCATTATTATCCATTAATTCTCATGCTTATACATAATATTTCAAAAGGTTAACACTTAAAAAAAAACAATTCAGATGTGAATTCAGATGAAAAAACAAACAGCTTGAATAATTCAGAATTCAGTCTTCAGACGCTGCCTCTTATTGATTCAGATGAGAATTCAGATTTCAGGACTTAACACTTAAAAAAAACAAACGCCACCTAAGTATTCAAATGAATTCAGAAGCTGAGGACAAAGAATTTCAAGCCTATGGTTTAAATGCATATTTGTATAACCCCTACAACAATGAGATGATAGATTACCCTCCATGTAGAGAGGTCTACTGTAACTTAGATTTCTATCCCTACGTAGAGAGCTTGGTTCAAATTTAGGTGTAGAATCAGCCCAAATAGTTGGAAGTTCATTTTTTCTTTTTTCTTTTTGAATTGTGTTGATTATACAATTATGTCATGATTAATTTAGGCTTAAATGTGCATAAACACAACATAGCTAGTGAAGCAAGTGTTCACATCCTTAAATCTTTAAAAAGTTTCAAACGTGAAAATCATTTTGGGACGGAAGGAGTATTATTTATAATCATTATTGTTAGTGAATAGCTTTCATTATGCGCTCTAGCTTCCTTCAAATATGTCAGCAAGTATCTTAGTCTAAAGCTATACCACTCTTGAGCTCATTATTTGCATGCTCACACCAAATGAGTATCATGGTCCATGGACGATCCACAAAACATCAATAGGAAGACAAACGATAATATTGACATGCTTCAATGACCTCATTATTTACCCCTAGAAGTATATCCGTCTATTTTCAATTTTCACTCCCGTTTGAAAAGTCAGTCTCTTTGGTACTTAATATTAAAGAATATTAAATATTCCTATCACATATTGTAATTACCAAACATAGAGATTGTATCTTGTACATCAAGTTAGATTATTCTAGAATATTAGTTTTCTTATTGTATTAGTTTTCCTAATTAGATTAGGACTCTAGAATACTCATTGTAACCCTATATATATGTATTGCCAGTATCAATAATACTTTAGTCATTCATACAATATTATTTGAGTCTCTCATATCAATTATCTCTCTCCATGTATGATTGACTCCGACTATCTCTTTCTCTAATCCTTGACATGGTATCAGAGCATTGATCCATAATGGGACTTCTCCACCAAAAACTCTACCCTACCCTAGCTTCCGCCTCTCCTTCTTTCATACCACCACGGTAAACCTTAAGAGGTGGTCTCCCATGAGAACAAGGGGATCCGTCTCATGCATGAGACGGGTCGCCCCATGACCCATGGGCCGAACCCGCCACGTGGCAACCCACCATTGGCCGATATTTTTTTTTTTTTTTTTTTTTTTTTTTTTTTTTCGGCTTTTCAGTGGTTTAGCAAAAAATAATAGTTACCATCTCTTAAAGTAACATTGTTCATAAGTAAACGTAATACTTGTTTTAAAAAAACAAAAGCTCGTTTTTACCCATTTGAAAAGTAATAACTTATGTATATGAATGTAATAGTAAGTTTATACAAATAAATGTAACACTTTGATTGACGAAATTGTAACAGATTTCTATAGATAATGTAATACTTTTACATGTATCATGATAAATTTGACCCCATTGTAACTTATTGTTTGAAAACAAATAGATATCTATACATATGTATTACAATTATTTACAAATACTATTACATATAAATAACACGTTTGTTACATTTTAGTTATAATAAGTATTACTTTTGGCAAACGAAGAAAACATAGGAATAACACTATTACTTTAAGAGATGGTAACTATTACTTTAAGAGATGGTAACTATTACTTTTCACAAACCGAAAAAAAACCAAAAATAAAAATTTAAAAATTTAAAAAAAAGCAAAAAAATAAAAAATAAAATAAAATAATTTTTTTTTTTTTGGGCCAATGAGGGGCTGCCACGTGGCAGGGTCCCCCCATGGGTCCTGGAGCAGGGTTGTGGGTCGGGTAATGGGTCAAAAAAATGATCCGTCTCACCCATGAGACGAGTTGGAGTGTTCTCACACAAGTTTTTGTCAAACCTTAACCTTATACCGTCCCACCATAATTTTTTTTTCTTTTAGCCTTACCCCCCACCATTTTTTGTGTGTCAGTTTATACCTTGGTCATAGATATCCCTTATACCCACCAAAAACTAAATAGCTTCTTTCATGGTTGTTCTTAATTTAAGCCTGCTTTCATAATGTTTTTTTTTTCAATTCACTTCTAAAATCCTACCCAATCAACACCATAGCCGCCACCCACCCATATGATTCCATGAACTTCTTTCTTTATTTTACTTCCTTCTCTTTTACTACCTTCCCAAGCTGCACAACCTTTTGCGGTGGAAGCCTCAAAACCAAGCTACACCCACAAACACCAAACCCATTTTTTTCCCCCCGACCACCCCCCTTTAACTCCTCTTCATTACTTTTTTTTTTCTTTTCTTTAAAACCTAAAACCCAACATCTACGCCAATCCCAAACACCTACAACCCCTCGTTCAATTCTCAAAGCCCGTCTCGCGACGTAAAAGTGCCAAAGCCCGTCTCGCGACGTAAAAATGCCAAAGCCCGTCTCGTGACGTAAAAGTGCCAAAGACCGTCTCGCGACGTAAAAGAGCGCAAACTTTGCCTTAGTAGCACTCATTTTATTTTTATTTTTTTGCACACCCGGCCGAAACACACCCCTTTACCCCGTCTCGCAACGTAAAAGAGCCAAAACTTTGCCTTAGTAGCACTCATCTTTTGCCTTAGTAGCATCCGTCTTTTGCCATTGTAGCACTCAAAACCCTTTTTTTTTGCATACCCGACCGAACCTACTCCTACACCCGACTAACCGTAACCCCTAAATCGCCAAAACCCCTCTTACCCCGTCTTGCGACGTAAAAGCCCGAGCCCGTCTTGCGACGTAAAAGTGCCAAAACCCGGTTCGCGATATAAAAGTGCCAAAGCCCGTCTCGCGATGTAAAAGAGCCAAAACTTTGCCTTAGTAGCACTCATTTTTTGCCATAGTAGCAACCGTCTTTTGCCTTAGTAGTACTCATTTTTTTGCCTTAGTAGCATTCTTTTTTTTTTTTTTTGCCTTAGTAGCAACCGTTTTTTGCCTTAGTAGCAACCGTCTTTTGCCTTAGTAGCCCTCAATTTTTTTCCCCTTCGGCTTAACAGCCCTCCTTTTTTTTTTCTTCCGGCTTAACAGCCCTTTTTTTTTCTTTTCCGGCTTCTCTGCCACTTACCCCATCTCATGGCCACCGATCTCATCATTCTTCCAGCGTAAAATCGTCATTGTGACGTGGTTGGAACGTAAAGTCAACATCAATGCAACATCATACAAGACCGGGATCACATCAACTCAACTCGCTTCATCAACCCGGTTCATCTCATTACTTTCAAGATTGGACTCTCCTATCGGTCGTCCATCTTGCAGGGGCATATTAAAGAATATTAAATTTTCCTAGCACATATTGTAATTACCAAACATAGAGACTATATCTTGTACATCAAGTTAGATTATTCTAGAATATTAGTTTCCTTATTGTATTAGTTTTCCTAATTAGATTAGGACTCTAGAATACTCATTGTAACCCTATATATATGTATTGCTAGTATTAATAATACTTGAGTCATTCATACAATATTATTTGAGTCTCTCATATCAATTATCTCTCTCCATGTATGATTGACTCCGACTATCTCTTTCTCTAATCCTTGACACTTAAGTTTCCAATTTTTCTCAATACGCACCCTCTATCAAATGAACGTTAAAAAACTAACATAACTAATCATGTGCTTGTCACATGATGAGCATTTACATATTTCCGCCTAACATCACCCCAATATCATACCCCCCCCCCCCCCCCCCTTTTCCTCTCCCATCTCAGATCCACACCAGATTTGAATTTTCGACTTTATAGAATCCCAAATCTGGGTTTTCATTCTTATGCATTCTAGTGTGCTTCTCTTGATGTAATGGAAGTCAAAAAGGGTTTTCAACCTTTTGTTTTGAGAAGGATGAAACGAAATTGATGTTTCATTTGAGTGGCAGTGGAGTGCGATGGTGTACGGTGGCGTGGTGGTGGTGGGAGTCTGTAATCCCAATTGACCCACATATGACCATGAATGTAAATTGACTTAATAACCCTTTATAACCTCTAATTTTCTATCTATGGGACCCAAACACTAGATGACATAATAACACTTATGTTTATAAGGCTAAAGACCTGAATGCCCATCACGTGAGATGGCATGTGCAATTTAACGTTAGATTTCTAATGCCCGTTTGAGCTGGGGGTAAAGTGGACAAAATTGGAACTTAAGTACCAAAGAGACCGACTTTTCAAACAGGGGTGCAAAGTGGGAATCGGTGGTAACTAAAGGGGTAAACGTATTTTGGCCTCGTCATTAGTACTTAGTCTACATTTATTTGGTCAAAGTTAATTTATTCACCGCAATGCAAAAATTTGACAAACTTAAGTGCCTGATTGGCACAATTAAACATTGAAAGCATTGAGAACTAATGTACTTGGTCTACGGTTTTTAATATTGTATCTGAAAGAAGATGTAGGGCATATCAGGCAACAATCTTTGGCAGATGAAAACATTGAATTTGTTATTGATATTTGATGCAGTAAAAGAAAACCCGAATCAGCTTGTAAATATTATTGAAATAAATCAAACCGAAGCATACAGTAGAATTTATTATATAAATTCATTTCCCAATCTGTATTGGTAGTCCCTGTCTACCCAGATAATACCCACTTGACAAGTCACATTTTCTAAGTTGTCGCTTTACATGATTGTAAACACTTGATATTGCAATGGATAGGCTTTTGTTAGAAGAAAGGACTTCTTCTATGGGTCATTCAAAAACCTTGAGACTTAAGAGGGACTTTTCTTGGAGGAAGGGAGATAGTAGTTGTCAAAATGCATATGCTCCAAATATACCAAACTGTGCAAGTACCAGAAAATAATGCTCCAAATAATGAGTTTTAGAGTTGAGTTAAAGACATTTATACCCATAAATTTTGTAAATGTGAGGGAGAAATGTCAAGTTTCGTTAATTTTTAAACGCTTCATTAAATCTAGGACCTTATTTGGGACAAAATAATAGTTGCGAACTTTATGTGTGACGCAATATAGTTAAAGACCTTAAGTGGGATTGGAGTGAAAGTTTTAGGCACCAAAATGCATTTTAGCCTGAATATTATTTGAAGTTTAAGCTAACGTAACATTGTGCCCTTATCCAAACAATCTACTACAGCAAGTTGTGCTTGGTCACTTATTTACAAGATCTGTTGGTGATTTTAGTGTCATCAGCGATTTTATGTAATTGTGATTTACTAGAGACCAATGCGATTTCATATTAGGCTCGGACGAGTAAGGGAAAGTGTGGAGCACACACTCGTTTGAGTTAATATGTATTCCAACACAATAAAGTAGCAGGGGTCAAGGGGGCTACGCCCCCTTGCGGGGTCAAGGGGCAGCGTGACGCCGGAACTAAGCGATTGGTATTTGACATTCTCAACAGAATCTGTCCATTTCTACAGAGTGTATCTCACAAACTATTTAGCCAAAAATTACAAGAAAAATATCATTAAATAGGCCTCCGAGTCTAGTTTCTACAACTTCTTTCGGATCACCATTTGGAGCTTTCTATTAAGAGTTATGACTGTTTTGGTGAAGGACAGTTTGAAAGTCAGATTCATCTGAAAATTGTCTAGTATTCATGTTTCTAATGTCTTTTAATATTTCTAGGCTATCTTATCTCTCAATAATTATTGTTAGTCTTATCTTTTTGTACTTTTAGTTTTCCTAAGCTTGGAGGGATGTTCCAAGTAATCTATAAATACCCTAGAAGATGCCATTGTAAAACCGGTTGAGTTTGAGTGAATTTATAAACATAAAGCTTAGTGCTTGTTTCTTGTTCTTTCTCTCTTTGGTGGATTCCATAGAGTGGTGAACTTCTTCCAACTCTGTATCCTTTTGGTGGATTCCAAAGGTGGTGAGTTGCTTCATCCTGTATCCTTTCGGTGGATTCCGTTAGGTGGTGGATTTATCTATTTTCCGGTGTGTTTTCCGGCATCAAGTGGTATCTAGAGCCCGGTTATAAACAACCTTCTTAGCGTTGTTTAGTCCGTGGGTGTTTTTGTTTCAGTTTATATATCATTTCCCCGATCCTTATTCTTCATCTCCTATTTTCTTATAAAAAAAATTAAAAAATATATATATTCCTTTCCTAATTCATCATGGATAGTCTTTTTTGACCTTTTAATAGTACCATTACACCACAACCAAATGTTGATTGGTCTCTACCTCCGATCTTCGATAAGTATCCTCAAGATATAATAGATTTGTCTTTTCATCATCTTCAAAATGGTTCACCTCCACGTTTCGACAAATGTGTGGCTTATTGTCAAATTTGTGGTTCTTTATCATCTTCTTTAATTTGCAAAAATTCAAATGCTTTTAACATCTTTTCATTTGGTCGGTCAAAGGATAGTTTTGGAAATCTTAAACTTGAATATTGCTACAAAGATCCTTTTGATGTTGATCATTTAAGTTTTTCCATCTCTTGGTTTATCAAGAAACTTATTATTGATTACTTTTTCAAAACTCGTTGGAGCGATTGGATGGATGTCATCACGGGGGCGATAAAGTTTAAAATTCATCAAGGTCTTTTGGAAAGGATTCTTGCAAGTCTTTTTAATACACAAAATAAAATTCGAGGACGAATTTTCTTCAAGTGGGGGAGTATGACGCCGGAACTAAGCGATTGGTATTTGACATTCTCAACAGAATCTGTCTATTTCTACAGAGTGTATCTCACAAACGATTTAGCCAAAAATTACAAGAAAAATATCATTAAATAGGCCTATTAGTCTAGTTTCTACAACTTCTTTCGGATCACCATTTGGAGCTTTCTAGTGAGAGTTATGACTGTTTTGGTGAAGGACAGTTTGAAAGTCAGATTCATCCGAAAATTGTCTAGTATTCATGTTTCTAATGTCTTTTAATATTTCTAGGCTATCTTATCTCTCAATAATTATTGTTAGTCTTATCTTTTTGTACTTTTAGTTTTCCTAAGCTTGGAGGGATGTTCCAAGTAATCTATAAATACCCTAGAAGATGCCATTGTAAAACAGGTTGAGTTTTGAGTGAATTTATAAACATAAAGCTTAGTGCTTGTTTCTTGTTCTTTCTCTCTTTGGTGGATTCCATAGAGTGGTGAACTTCTTCCAACTCTGTATCCTTTTGGTGGATTCCAAAGGTGGTGAGTTGCTTCATCCTGTATCCTTTCGGTGGATTCCGTTAGGTGGTGGATTTATCTATTTTCCGCTGTGTTTTCCGGCATCAAGTGGTATCTAGAGCCCGGTTATAAACAACCTTCTTAGCGTTGTTTAGTCCGTGGGTGTTTTTGTTTCAGTTTATATATCATTTCCCCGATCCTTATTCTTCATCTCCTATTTTCTTATAAAAAAAAAATAAAAAATATATATATTCCTTTCCCAATTCATCATGGATAGTCTTTTTTGGCCTTTTACTAGTACCATTACACCACAACCAACTGTTGATTGGTCTCTACCTCCGATCTTCGATAAGTATCCTCAAGATATAATAGATTTGTCTTTTCATCATCTTCAAAATGGTTCACCTCCACGTTTCGACAAATGTGTGGCTTATTGTCAAATTTGTGGTTCTTTATCATCTTCTTTACTTTGCGAAAATTCAAATGCTTTTAACATCTTTTCATTTGGTCGGTCAAAGGATAGTTTTGGAAATCTTAAACTTGAATATTGCTACAAAGATCCTTTTGATGTTGATCATTTAAGTTTTTCCAACTCTTGGTTTATCAAGAAACTTATTATTGATTACTTTCTCAAAACTCGTTGGAGCGATTGGATGGATGTCATCACGGGGGCGAAAAAGTTTAAAATTCGTCAAGGTCTTTTGGAAAGGATTCTTGCAAGTCTTTTTAATACACAAAATAAAATTCGAGGACGAATTTTCTTCAAGTGGGGGAGTATGACGCCGGAACTAAGCGATTGGTATTTGACATTCTCAACAGAATCTATCCATTTCTACAGAGTGTATCTCATAAACGATTTAGCCAAAAATTACAATAAAAATATTATTAAATAGGCCTATGAGTCTAGTTTCTACAACTTCTTTAGGATCACCATTTGGAGCTTTCTAGTGAGAGTTATGACTGTTTTGGTGAAGGACAGTTTGAAAGTCAGATTCATCCGAAAATTGTCTAGTATTCATGTTTCTAATGTCTTTTAATATTTCTAGGCTATCTTATCTCTCAATAATTATTGTTAGTCTTATCTTTTTGTACTTTTAGTTTTCCTAAGCTTGGAGGGATGTTCCAAGTAATCTATAAATACCCTATAAGATGCCATTGTAAAACAGGTTGAGTTTTGAGTGAATTTATAAACATAAAGCTTAGTGCTTGTTTCTTGTTCTTTCTCTCTTTGGTGGATTCCATAGAGTGGTGAACTTCTTCCAACTCTGTATCCTTTTGGTGGATTCCAAAGGTGGTGAGTTGCTTCATCTTGTATCGTTTCGGTGGATTCCGTTAGGTGGTGGATTTATCTATTTTCCGCTGTGTTTTCCGGCATCACAGCGCCCCTTGTTTTTCCCGCCAAAACCAAAAGACACCTCGGTTGGGCAACAAGTATGACTGTTATATGCTAACAATCATTACTGTTAGACGCCAACCATCATTACTGCTCCTGATTGCAATATGTTTATAAACAGATTTTGGTCTCATTCAACATCACGAAATATTCAACCAATTCTCTAGTTTTCATTCTGTCTTCTTTGCCCAGAAACAGAAAGTTTGATTGTCTTATCCCAATAAAGATTTCGTGTAACTCAGGCAATAAAGGATCGAAATACTTTATTCGGAAAGTGGATTATACACGATTCAATCAATATCCAGGATTATCATTTCACCCTAACCCCAAATTTCTAACAAGATCATTTTTATTGAATAGTAAAAGGGGCAACTCCCATTTAGTCCCTCATTAGAATCTAAATTACCACCTAGTCCAAGGTATTTTCAATATTACCACCTAGTCCAAGGGATTAAAAGGGCATGAATGCCCTTACTAAATGACTGGAAATTACATGATTACCCCTCCCTCCTCAACCTTTCACCTTCTCACCGGTCAACAACTTTGACCGACCGGCCACCACCTCCGGCCGACCACCACCTCCGGCAACCTTTTTCCGGCCACCTTTTCCGGCAACCTTTTTCCGGCCACCTTTTCCGGCACCTTTTCCGGCAATATTTTCCGGCCACCATTTTCCGGCAACTTCCGGTAATATTTTCCTGCAAACATTTTCCGGCGACCATTTCCGGCAAAAAAATTTCGGCGACCATTTCCAGCCACCATTTTCCGGCGACCACCTCCGGCCACCGGTTTCCGGCGGCCACCTCCGGCCACCATTTTCCGACCACCGTTTTCCGGCAACCACCTCCGTCCACCGTTTTCCGGTGACCACCTCCGACCACCATTTTCCGGCGACCATATTCCGGCCACCATTTCCGGCGACCACCTCCGGCCAACATTTTCCGGCGACCATTTTCCGGCCACCATTTCCGGCGACCAAATAACTGTGAACTAATCAGTAAGTTCACAGTTGTCAACAAAACTACTAAGAACACAATCGAATCCGGCGACCACCAACTCCGGCGACCAAACAACTGTGAACTAATCAGTAAGTTCACAGTTGTTTAAGAACAAGTTCACAATTGTTCTAAAACAAGTTTACAGTTATTCCAAGAACAAATTCAAACATTAAAAAAAAAAAAAACTATTTTTTTTCGAGAACAAGTTCATAGTTGTAAGTTTGCAATTGTTAGTTCGCAATTATTTCAAAAACAAGTTTGCAATTGTAAATTCGCACTTGTTCCAAGAACAAATTCACATTTATAAAAAAAAATTACTATTTGTTTAAAAGAAAAAGTTCACAGTTGTAAGTTCGCAATTGTAAGTTCGCACTTGTTCCAAGAACAAGTTCGTACTTGTTCCAAAAACAAGTTCGCAATTGTTCCAAGAACAAGTTCGCACTTGTTCCAAAATCAAGTTCGCACTTGTTCCAAAAACAAGTTCGCAATTGTAAGTTCGCACTTCTTCTAACAAGTTCACAGTTGTAAGTTCACAATTGTAAGTTCGCAAATGTTAGCTCGCAATTGTAAGTTCGCAATTGTTCCAATAACAAATTCACAGTTGTACTCTCATTTCCCAAACAACAACAAAAAAAAAAAAAAAAAAAAAAAAAAAAAAAAACAACAACAAACAAACCGACTTTGAGGGAAGTCGCCGGAGCTAGTGGTGACCGAAGAAAGAGTGGGGGAGGGGTGACCGGTGACAGAGAAGGAGTTGCAGGTTCGCCATTGAGAGAGAGAGAGAGAGAGAGAGGTGAGGGCTAGATCTGTAATTGCCGAAGGTGGGGAGGGGTGAACAGAGATGGTGTAAGGGTGGCCGGTGACGGAGAAGGAGCTGCAGGGTCGCCGGGGTTAGGGGAGGGATGGGGTCGCCGGAGTTGGCCAGCGATGGTGAGATGGCTGGGCGATTTGGTTGAATCTGAACAGTTGGCCGGCTGGAGCTTGTTGGGTTGAGAGGGTGAGGGACGCATTTGGGTCGGGGAGGGAGGGTCGCCGAGGTTAGGTAGAATGTCGCCGGAGATAGGGGTAGCGATTTTTTTTGGGTTTTTTCCAGTTCGGCCGTCGGCCATATCTCCGGCACCGGACATAGTTTGGAAGATCCCAACGGTGGAAAGTAGCGTTTAGGTGTTTAGAACTCCCTCCAGAAATTTGAAGACGATCCAACGGTTCAATCATCGGGAATCGCGTTTTTATAGTCCGAATTCTGGAGGTGCAGTTTTTTGTTTTTGATTCGGATTTTGGCATCTTGGCCGGAATTTTTCGACGGTTGTTGGCTCGTGGTTGTCGCCTAGAACTCCTCTAGGTTCAGCCATGGCTAAGGAGGACGTTGGTACTGGGAGAAGGTCGTCGGAGATAGGGGAGATGAGGGGTCGCCGAAGGTGGGGGATGGAGGAGAGTGAAAACGCAGTGTGATGGTCGCCGGGGTTCGGAAATCGAGGGGAAAGGTCAGCGGAGGTGAAGAGGAAGGGTCGCCGGCGATGGGGAAGGGAAAGGTCGCCGGAGGTGGCCGGATGGGGTCACCGGAGGTGGGGATGGAGAAGAGAGGAAAGCAGTGAAAGAAAGTAGAGAGAGAACGCAATTTGCGTCTGAATGTGAGGAGAGGGGAGGGGTTTCAGATTTAATTGAAAATAAGGGGTAGTTTCGGGATTCTATAATTTTAATGGACTAGATGGGAATATTCAAAATGTGCGTGGACTACATGGTAATATTGAAAATGTGTGTGGACTAGGTGGTAATTTAGCTTAGAATGGGGGACCCTACGGTAATTTTCTCATAGTAAAACTACCTACAGATTAACCATTGCGAGTACGACACTTGCCTGAAATTCACAACATGGGCTGTTTATTCAAAGAGATTATCTCAAATTTTAAGAAAACGGAGGGAAACTTGGTTTGAAGACACTAACCATGTTGGCCATTGCTTTTTCATGATATTTTCTCCATATTTTCATAATCAATTTCTACGAGGCATTTTCAAAAAAGCTTGCTTGCTGAGTTATTTCACGTAGCTTATGCGAACTGAATTGAATCATTACTATTAGAGCGATGACATACATCTATGTTGTCCTTAATCATTACTCATTACGCTACCAAACACGTGCACACCATAGCTCGGATTCGATTCCTCCTTTAATGGATTTGATCCCGAAGGGTTAGAAACGCACCCCGATCCGAACCGAACTTGGCCATGACTACTCCAAACAACTCATAGAATTGGCCGACCCAATATAAATGTTATTTCGGACAAGTCATTACTAAACTTTGAAGAAAAAAAGTAGTATGCATCAAAAATTTAATTAGCTCATAAAAATTAAATAAGTGTTATTTATCATTGTTACCTAATTAATATTACTTATAACAATTCTTAAAATACATTAACATATTTATTTTATATTATTTTTTCCAAAAGTTATAGTAACTCGTTAAAGAAATTATATTGTAATGCAGAATAACAAATAAATCCAAATATTTGGATAATTATGACAACTAACCCAAATTAGAGTAATATTTTAATCTGAACTAGGCGCTCTGTTTAATTTAAAGTATAAGTACAGTTCTACGTCCAATAATCTTCATATTAACATAAACCAAGAAAAACCATTCATTTTCTCATATTCAATTCGTGTTACATTTCAAAACCCCAGAAAAACATTTCATCTTCTTCGACAATTCAATTCGTCTTCTAACCCAGAATCCCAAAATGAAACGATTTCCCGAATTCCAAACCTTTGTTTTGGCGAGAAAAAACCTTGTATGAGACTAACCAGTGGCAGAGCCGTTATCTTTGCTGTAACGAGTTGAAAATAGT
This sequence comes from Campanula takesimana, assembly GCA_026119855.1. NCBI lineage: Eukaryota > Viridiplantae > Streptophyta > Magnoliopsida > Asterales > Campanulaceae > Campanula > Campanula takesimana. The sequence continues at coordinate 204,874 of JAOWBW010001248.1, forward strand.
GGTCTTGGACTCGGCCCATTCATTCGCCGCCGTGCCGTCGCCCATTATGGCATTGATTGCTCCATATTCACGCGAAAACGATTGAGAATTTAACACAAGTGGAGCCCAACGCAGCTTCTGCATGAATATGGGCCATGCTCGCGGCTTATTATGATAGGCAACCGACCCTCTGGAAAAAGCCCCCAAGATTACGTACGCAAAATCGTTCTTTGTTGACGCCCGCCTTAAGAGTAAAATCTGAGAATCTTTGCAAGAGTTTCTGGGTGAATTATGTCCTAAATTGGCGATTCTTGATGGTGTTCCACGTGTAAGTTATCTTACATACAACAAAGATTTATGGGTCTGGGTCGAATTCAAGGACTCTTAATATTATTTAGGGTTAATTGCAATTTGGTTCCTGACATTTCTCAAAATTTGCAATGTTGATGCTGTCATTTCAATTTCGCCAATTAGTATATCTACTTTGTCATTTTGTTGCAATCCGACTACAAATCTAACTGGGTGTAACTTTTCTAACTGGTTTTATGTCATGTGACTTGCACAAGACGTTTAAAGGGACGTTTTAAGATGTTTTTGGAGTTACATATATCCGATTGATCTGATTTTTTTTAAAATCAAAACTAATATTTAAATCTACAACATTTATTTTTTTTTGATTTTTTTGTTTGAATTAATTAAATTATATTAATTTGTAATATAATAAATGAAACATTTTAAAAATAAGAGAATATGTGAAAATAATCTAAAAAATTACTACTTTCCACCATGATATATCTTTTTTCCTCTCCTTTACTTTCCACCACCACTCTATCACCTTCCTGCATCACTCCTTACACATGCACCCATCCTCTAATTCATCCTCCTCTTCCTCTCCTTTTTTTACTCTATACAATATTATCATGAACTGATTCTCCACATACAACATTTACTTCATATAAAACATATTTGAGGTTAATTTCTTTTTTTTATTTTTTTTTGATGCGGTTTACTATTTTTTATTTATTTTATATTAAACTTTAATTTAAAATAATTTTGTACAAAAATAAAATTGCCCAAAAATTAAATATTGTATATTTAAATATTAGATTCAATCAAAAAAAAAAATCATAGCAATCGGATATGTGAAACTCCAAAATCATCTTAAAACCTCCCTTAAAACGTCATGTGCTAGTCACATGACATAAAATCTGTTAAAAAACTAACACCCAGTTACTTTTGTAGTCAGATTGCAACAAAAAAACAAAGGGATGTACCAATTGGCAAAATTGAAATGACAGCATCAACAATGTGATTTTCAGAAAATGTCAGGAACCAAATTGCAATTACCTCTATTATTTATTTTGTAAAATTTAGTTTTTTCGGAAAAAATGCCAAAAAGTCACTCTAGAAGAGTTTCATATCCCGAAAGTCCTAAAAATATTTATTCTATCTAAAAAGCCCCAAAATTAAATTTTCAATACCAAAAAGTCCAACAATTTAACGATTTAATTAATGAATTGAATTTAGGGGATTTACATAAATGAAAAATGTTTTTTTAAATAGTGACGTGTTGTGAATTGTTCATGTAATATCACTGTCATCATTATTTTTAGAGTTGTTATTGAAATTATAATTTTTAATAGTTTTACAAATCTTTTATTATGACTATACTCCCTCCGTCCCAGACAAAATGAGATTTTTAGTCAAACCTGATTATACTTTGACTAATAATTTTTAAATTTTCATTACAATCATAATTTATTCTTCAAATTAATTGTTAAAGTGCAATCAAGTTGACCAAAAGTCTCACTTTGTCTGGGACAGAGGGAGTATTTAAAGTTCTATTATTATTGTTTTTAACTGTGCATGACATGTGGATCGCACAGTTTCAAATATATTATAACTATAATAGTATTTATAATATTACTATTATTTGCATTCCCCATGCATCGCACTATTTTAAAGAAAATATTGTAATTAATAAAATTGAACATTCTATACACAGTATGCACAAAGGAGGGTTCAAATCTTCCCAAGTAAATATCCTATGGCCAGAAATTTAATGAAAGTTTCACTCTACCCCTTTAGTTTCTTTTTTTTAGAGTCAATCCCTAGAATTTCTAACATTTCACTTAAGCCCCTTTTCTTTTCTAAATTTTCTACCAGCCCCAACTTTTATATTACACTTTACCTAAGTTAAAATTTGTAACTTTGTCTAGTATTTCTGTCGCTTTTAGCTTTTGGACATTATTTTAAAAAAGAGGGCTTGAGTACCAAAGTTGCCATTTAAAATGATTCTTCATCACTGATGTTTTCACAACTACCCTTCAAAGTAATTCTTCCCCAGTAACCTAATTGCTAATATCTATAGAACAACCGTGTTTACCTAAGTTAAAATTTGTAAGATAAAATTGAGATTTATCAGTCAATTAGTTCAATTCTTCACTGAATTGAACTAATCGATCCAAAACTTAGAGTCAGTACAAAAATCCGGATCGAAGTTGGAGGACACACGAGTAACATTTAAAAATAGTACACGCGCATGCTCGTACAAAGGAAAGTCAAAAGAGCCGGCTTATTTTGCTTTTTCTTGACATACAGTTGCTGCCTATTCTACTACTACCAGTTTCATAAACTTTAAAATGCTTTTTCTCTCTCGATATACAGAGGTGGGGATTTGTTTTCGGTACTGAGCATCACCCGAAGAATCCAGCTACTGTAGCCTACATGGATTTTCTATCGGTCGTAGCTTCTGAGGATGGAGTGCTCGGGCCCAATACAAGACGTGCTACATGTATATTAGCAGCTGTCACTCCCCATCTGGAGATATGTGCTTTAGTAGGCAAAGCGATTGAGGATACAAATGAAGCCACACATCCTTATAAATGGTGGAGAGATTACATAATGGTCTTCATAGAAGGGGTAATCGTCTTTTCACTTTGCATTTTCATTATAGATAGAAGGAAAAAACTATTATCCTATCTTTATTACTGACTTGCTCCTCATATTAGGCCTTTGAGTTTGTCATATCTTGGCTGGACCGGCTAAGTTCTGAGCTGGAACCAGAATACCTTCAGGTGTTGCAGGGAATTTATGAGCATGCTTTGGAATTAGAACTGTTGTGGTTCTCTCCTCTGTCAATGGCCGAGAAAAATGATATTTGTGATTATAGTCAAATGAAGAAGACGTTAAAAGTTATCTGTGACTTTAATACCACAATAGGACCGCCGCAAAGAGGACCACCGCGAGTTGCGTATCCATACATTTCTCTTGCTGCTGAAGAAGCTTTCAAAATTAGAATATTTGAAAACGAAAGAGGTAGATACAGCTTTACATACCTGAGAGAAGCCTTGGAGAATACATGCTTGTTGGAAACATCAGATGATGACATTGAGGACAGGACACTTGAAAATGTGGTGTTCGATAACAACTGTGTCAGTTTGTTCATAACTCTCCGGGCTGCTGAAAATCTGAAGATTAACATAGTATCCACCTGCAGGGGTAAGGAAGTTCATCACCGGGTAAAATGCTTCCATACTCCTATATAGAAAATTATCAGTATTAAATGATAATTAAAGCTTGGTTGCCTTTTGTCTGTGCCTAACTGATTATGATTTTTGAGCAGGCAATCATTTAGAATTTTTAAATAACACGATTGCAGCTGAAATTGCCGGAAATGCTTTATCTCCAACTGAAAATCTGGATCTTGTGGAGAGGATCCTCCCCACAGGCAATCAGAGAGACGGTGTAACTACATTGTACATAGGCAGTCAGTAGGGGCCTGCTCTGTTCGCTGGCTGCTGACATTCCAATCATCATAGGGTCAAGTGACACGATTAAGAATATAGGCGAGCATTTCGGGCTAACCCTGGTTCCACTTGGTGACGTGGTCTATAAGAACGTCAGATTTAGGTTGGCCTTAGTGATCACTTTTTTATCATTGAATTACAGAAGCTGGTTCTTCAAAGTGCTAAACTAACATATACTTTGAAGAACCAACTTCTGTAATTCAATGATAAAAAAGTGATCACTAAGACCAACCTAAATCTGACGTTCTTATAGACCCCGTCACCAAGTTGAACCAGGGTTAGCCCGAAATGCTCGCCTATATTCTTAATCATGTCACTTGGCCCTATGATGATTGGAATGTCAGCAACCAGCGAACAGAGCAGGCCCCCTACTGACTGCCCTATGTACAATGTAGTTACACCGTCTCTCTGATTGCCCGTGGGGAGGATCCTCTCCACAAGATCCAGATTTTCAGTTGGAGATAAAGCATTTCCGGCAATTTCATCTGCAATCGTGTTATTTAAAAAATTCTAAACGATTGCCTGCTCAAAAATCATAATCAGTTAGGCACAGACAATAAACAAAAGGCAACCAAGCTTTAATTATCATTTAATACTGATAATTTCCTATATAGGAGTATGCAAGCATTTTACCTGGTGATGAACTTCCTTACCCCTGCAGGTGGATACTATGTTAATCTTCAGATTTTCAGCAGCCCGGAGAGTTATGAACAAATTGACACAGTTGTTATCGAACACCACATTTTCAAGTGTCCTGTCCTCAATGTCATCATCTGATGTTTCCAACAAGCCTGTATTCTCCAAGGCTTCTCTCAGGTATGTAAAGATGTATCTATCTCTTTCGTTTTCGAATATTCTTATTTTGAAAACTTCTTCAGCAGCAAGAGAAATGCATGGATACGCAACTTGCGGTTGTCCTCTTTGCGGCGGTCCTATTGTGGTATTAAAGTCACAGATAACTTTTAACGTCTTCTTCATTTGACTATAATCACAAATATCATTTTTCTCAACCATTGACAGAGGAGAGAACCACAACAGTTCTAATTCTAAAGCATGCTCATAAATTCCCTGCAACACCTAAAGGTATTCTGGTTCCAGCTCAGAACTTAGCCGGTCCAGCCAAGAAATGAAACTCAAAGGCCTAATATGAGGACTTTGATTGATGCTGGGAAAACCATGATTGCCGAAGCTAAGCTTCCCAAGTACTTCTGGGCCGAAGCAGTTAATACAGCTTGTTTCACTCAGAACCGCTCCCTCATCATCAAAGCCCACAACAAAACTCCGTATGAATTGCGGAGAGGCAGACCACCCAACATTGCCTTCTTCAAGACATTTGGATGCAAATGTTATATCTTATACAATGACAGAGAGCATCGAGGTAAATTTGATGCTAAAGCCGACGAAGATATTTTTGTTGGTTATGCTAAACATTCTAAAGCTTTTCGTTGTTTCAATAAGACATCATTAAAAAATTGTAGAGTTTGTCCATGTTACATTCGATGACCATGATCTTCTTGAGCCACATATGGCTTCAAATGTTGCTGATAATTTTGAGACAGGTACAAATTATCCAAATCATACAGCTACTGATGACCAACCTACTCAAACCGCTCCATCAGGTCCTCCAGCCTCACCAAATCAAACCTCACATGGTGTTGTTGTAGAACCGCTGTCATCTGATCCCATTCAAGTAGTTCAACCAGTTCCAATACTCGCCTTCAATGAAGATTAAGAAGATCCTCCTCTAAAAAATCTTCAAGAAATAGTGATTCATGAAGACCTCCCTCCAGAAATCAATGAACATAGAGACCATCCAACTACAAATGTTATCGGTCCTATCAATTCTGGTGTTCAAACAAGAGATAGCTTAACTCATTGAGATAACCATAGTTGTTCTCAACTGTAATATTATCTCAAATGGAACCCAAGAAGGTTGATGAAGCTCTAAGTGATCCAAGTTGGGTAGCTGCAATGCAAGAAGAGCTTAATCAATTTGAAAGATGCAGAGTTTGGACTCTAGTTCCAAGACCCAAAGATCACACTGTAATTGGAACAAAATGGGTATACAGAAACAACATGGATGAAAATGGTACTATAACAAGAAACTGAAGGAACAAGCTGCTATGTTGAGTATGGATGATGATCCTTCAACTCTATCAGTTCAAAGAAGAATAGATTTTGATTCTTCTCCTGAAAGAACCCCATCTTCGATTCCGTCAACCGCCACCACCAATATTCCTTTAAAATCACCATTTTAACCAAATTAAAGAACAATTTGGAAACACAAATCGAAATAGATTCTCCCAAAATAACCAACAATTCAAAAATTCAGTTAATCTATACCAAAATGAAATAAAAATTAACAACCCAAAATCTCAGATCTAGCGAGAGTTTCAACAGATCAGATGGATCTGATTTTTACAATGAATCAGATGAAGAAGGGAGATGATGGTTATGGCGGAAATTGAAGATGAAGAGGAGGAGCTCGAGGGTAGCTGGGTGATAGAGATCAAGGGGAATCGAACATGGCAGAATGACAGAAGCGGAGAGGAGGACATAGGCGTGTAGAGAGAAGGAAAGTCGGAGATGGGTGGTGATGGGAAGATGAACGAATTTGAGGGTGGGTTGCTGGTTTGGGCAAGGGAGGATGAAGAAGGGAGATGGTGGTTATGGAGGAAGATGAAGATGGATGAAATGTTGGGTGAAATGGAGGCGGCGCTTAATCTGGGTGAAACGGGGTGGGGTTTTTTTTATTTGTTTTTTATTTGTTTTTTTATTAGTTTTATGTTTTTTATTTATGATTTTTAGTAACTCATAATATTTTTATTTATGTTGTCAATATATTTTTTTTATAAAACAAATTTATTATTCTGATAATAATATATAATTATATTTGATATAAATAAAAAGTCTAATATTTGAAGAGAATAATAAAATAAATATAAATTGAAAGTTAAAAAGAAAATGTCTAAAATACCCTCATGTGACATGCACATGACTATTTCTCGTTAATTTTCTAACGCTGTTAGGGGTCATAGGTCAAACTGAGACAAATGGCAAATTAGAGGGTTACTTTGGGACAAAATTGGGTTTGGGGTGCAAAGTGGGAATGGGTGGATACTTTGGGGGGCTAAACATATTTTGGCCTTTTTTTTTTTTTTTGTAATTTCCTCTTATAAATTGCTTGTACTTGTAACTTCCAAACATTATAAGTAAATTATAATGAGAAGATGTATTGCATTGCAGTTTCAAAACTTTGTTTATTCAAACTGCTTGTTTGTGAAACAATGCTTGCATTTTTCAAAACTCATGCATTAAGTTCATCATGAAAAATCTTTTATGTGCATTTGGTTTAAACATTCAGTTTAAACTTGCATATATGATCTTCAAATCACATCTTTATATATGCATCTAAATGATTATTCCTTCTATCCGTTCTTCATTTCCTTTATTTCAGATAGTTTAGGAATCTATGATTAAGCATAGTGTGTGCATTGACTTGGGGCATGCAGTTTCAAGAAAACCTCATTTGGACATGTTATTAGTACAATGTTTTGCTTTATCATAGTGTGGTAATGGCATCAATCAAATAGGGGGAGATTGTTAGGATTCATTGTTTGACCGCCCTACTTGATTTGATTGATGCATGCCACGTGTCTTTTTATGGACTATAGGACATATGTAATGAAGTTTATACTTCAATTTTTGGGAAAATATAAAAATATACCCTTGTACTTAGCTTAAGGATGCAGATATGTCCTTATACAAACTAGTGAGTAACCCGTCGAGATTCGACGGGAGCATAGTAATGCTAAGAATAAAAAAATAATATAATTGAAGTTATATGATTAAAAATATAATATTATTAAATTGTATTTTATTCTCACTATTACTAATTGGTCAGTTAAAAAGAAGTGATACGATTTAATTTTATTCGTCAAACATACAAAAAAAAAAAAAGGATGACATAAATAAATATAATTAGTCTCATTTTTACTACTACTTCTGTCTCAAAATGAATTTTTAAACCAAAATTAAAATTCTTTATGTTGGGAAAGAGAGATTAACATCTTTGTCAAATTTAAAGTTAGCTAAGATAAATTGCAAATGCATGCACGTGTTTATTGTATTTGAGTAAGAAAGAAACAACCATTTATATCAGTTGTAAAACTTCATATTGAATGGGGGTAGTATATGTTTGACTCAACTTGAATCATTTCTTTGATCATAGTTCATAGGTTCACTAACCCGAGGTCAATAAAATTTAAAGCTGAACCACGACTGAATTTACACTGGTAGTACCTTGTCAGGTCCCATGTCAGGTCCCATAGTGCTACTCCTGATTGTATTCTAATAGACGTCGAGAATGGATCATCTAAAGAACTACTACCTTTGTCCTGAATGCATAACTATGCAACTAATATGGTTAATGAATCAAGAATTTTTAAACTTGTTTAATAACAAAGTGTGAATGCAAACAACTAAATCATCCACTTGATGGTTTGTATCATGTTTAATAATATAATTGAAGTTATATGATTAAAAATATAAGATTATTAAATTTTATTTTATTCTCACTATTACTAATTGGTCAGTTAAAAAGAAGTGATACGATTTAATTTTATTCGTCAAACATACAAAAAAAAAGAGAAAGAAATGATGACATAAATAAATATAATTAGTCTCGTTTTTACTACCACTTCTGTCTCAAAATGAATTTTTAAACCAAAATTAAAATTCTTTATGTTACGAAAGAGAGATTAACATCTTTGTCAAATTTAAAGTTAGCTAAGATAAATTGTAAATGCATGCACGTGTTTATTGTATTTGAGTAAGAAAGAAACAACCATTTATATCAGTTGTAAAACTTCATATTGAATGGGGGTAGTATATGTTTGACTCAACTTGAATCATTTTTTTTTTATCATAGTTCATAGGTTCACTAACCCGAGGTCAATAAAATTTAAAGCTGAACCACGACTGAATTTACACTGGTAGTACCTTGTCAGGTCCCATAGTGTTACTCCTGATTGTATTCTAATAGACGTCGAGAATGGAGCATCTAAAGAACTACTACCTTTGTCCTGAATGCATAACTATGCAACTAATATGGTTAATGAATCAAAAATTTTTAAACTTGTTTAATAACAAAGTGTGAATGCAAACAACTAAATCATCCACTTGATGGTTTAAATGAATCAAAAGTTTCTAAGCTTTTTTAATAACAAAATATGATAAGAAACGTACAAATTAAAACCTAAATGCACTCCTTGGTTGGAGCAATGAGTGCGTGAACCCATAATCCTCTTGACTTTAGATTGATGACTGTCATTCTGATGTTCATTGCGACACTGCTGAATCCTAAAGCCTGCTCTTGCTCGAATAGCCATATGCAGTTTTCACAGCCTGAGATTAAATGATGTACAATTCAGAAGTTTGACGTTAGAAACAAAAAGATGCATGCGTGTTTACTAAATTGATTATGAGTAAATACCACTGCAACAAAATTAAATTACAGTTAAGATATTGTTCTTCAATCTGTACAACCTTAATTAATGGTGAAATCTTGATTAATACATGGGCTTGAGGAGCTATGCCATGTAACAACAGTCAGTTCAAGTAATAAACACTCATAACTGGTCTCATCAAATCACATGGACGCAAGTAGACTACTCTTTACTTCTCTACTCTATCGAATTCTCCATTGATGTGCCTTTCTTTCTAGAACGTCATTCTCGCTTAGTCTTATCCCAAATAAAATGATGCGGAAATTCATAATACTTGTAGTGTCGAGCCTATGGATTCTCACGATTGATCTTCATCCACTGTAAAAATTATGATTGACTAACAGTAGGCTTACCCCCACAACATCCGGAAGATAATCACCATATTTGAAAGGAAAGCTTTGGTCTCCTTCCAAATGGAAAGATAAGTGCTCTACAGAGGGTGTCATTTAATAGATATCAAATCCAAATATTCTCCACATCGCCTCACATGCAAATAAATATATGCAATCAATGTACATTTTCACTTCATCGTACACACAAAACCTCACCTCTATTATGTCACTTCCCTTACTGATATACTTGAATAAATACTTTATTGATTTGCTTTGATTACAGTATTCCACTTTGATGTGAACCTGATACTTCAACAACAACTCTGCATTATAAGGCACAATATACTTATTATCAAGCGAAATTCCACCATTTTCTACATTCGCACCGGTGTCTCTCCTCTGATAAACATGATATCCGTTCTCATCAATGGATGTGCCTTAATTAAATCATTTAAGGAAGTTCTTTGAGCACATTTTATTATTCATGCAAGGGGATTTTCAAAGACCATGTACCATATATTCTTTCACAGCCTCGTACATTTTAGGATTAGTTTCTTTATCAGGAATCTCAGCAGATATCCACTTGTCAACATTCTCGGCTGTTCCTGCTTGGTCCTTACTTTTGAGAAAAAGAAGAATATCAGCAGGGGAAGACCTCGCTTTTTACCATTTTTCTTTCTTCGTATTACTCTAAAACCTGCAAAACAAAAATTTTAGAAGGTCAGAGGAATATTTTCGCATCATAATGAAATTATAAACATGTATTAATATACCATCAAATAACTGACAATTTTATATTTCATGGAAAATGATAAAATTTCATAAATTATGCTGAAAGTTCAATCACAGTGATACAAAAATTAAAATATAAGAGTTATATTGGGTTGAAATATGAGACATATAACTACCAATAGTAAAATTCTCCCTTTGTTGCAAGATGATAGTCTTATTTGACTTTTCAATCATTTTAAAGTTACGCTATAAGTATTTGAAATTTAGTCATTTTAAAGGCTTAATTGTTGAACGTGACTAACTTTTTAGGACAAACAAAATCATAAATTGGACTACTATTTTGGAACAAAGTATCATATAACCTACCATTAATTGTAAGGGCATATTCAATTTAATCCAACATTACTTCATAATACATTACATGCGGTAATCTCTAACAATACACTGGAAGAAGCCACAGTTTTTTTTTATGCCCAGTAAAAATATATTCATTCATTATTTGATAAAAAAAATTATTTTTGGAACCATTTGATAATGATAATTTAAACTATTATGTATACTCTTTAAATAAATTATTTTCTCATCCTAATGCTTATTTTTATTCCTAATAAAAAGAAAAAAACGATATTTATTTCGAATGCAAGAAATTAATTCTAAATGAAATAACTTTTTTTCTGTCTAGTAATCCTATTTCTGATCACTTTTTGAGTGTTAAGTATTTTGGAATGGGTCTTAATAAGATTGTATTCTCTATTGCTCGAATCTTGAATGCGTAAAAGAGAAAATAATCAAATATAAGATTCTCATTAGTTCTGAATTTCATAATTTCGTTTGCAAAATAGTATGTTACAATTAAGAGTCAGTCTTATGAAAAACTTGTTTTACATTTAGAGATGTGTAAAACTTGTTTTACATTAAGAGATTCAGTTTTATATTAAGGGATGAAATCATTGTATCTACATCTTATCACCATTATTTTTTCTAAGTAGTTATTTTTAAATGTTTAAGGTCTTCATAATAAAAATTATTGAGATTCAAAATATCAAAACTAAAAATACGATATTTGCTTTGAAATTAAAAAAAAAAGCGTTATAATTATCATTATCATTATCCCCCATTATCAGATGCTAGAATTTCATCAGTTTAAATTTACAATGTGAGGTTTAAAAATTTACGATTTTCTTATCAAATAGGGTACACCATGGAAAACAAATTCATAACTTGGTTTGTATCATGTTTGATTTTGTGCTTAAATATGGCAAGAGCGGGCAAAGGGGCGATCAAGCTTCAAATAACAAGTAACTATTAAACAAAATTAAAAACATAGTTATAAACATAACATTAGAATGATCTTCTGTGAATAACGGTCATGTATAGAAAGCAATGGAAATATATTTAAGGTTCAAAATAATAATTACTGACTCCATCCCAAAATAAATTCATTTAAAAAAATTAACTTTGCTTTTACTCAAAATAAAATTTAAATATATTTTGAGTAATCATTTTGAGAAGGAGGTAGTAATTACTAACAAAAATTATAAACATAGCATTCAAAATAATGTTTCGAGAATGACACTCACATTAAGGAAAGTAATTAAGGAAAATACTTGCAAATAAGGAAAATATTTTGTGGTTTAATAATTAACCATTTCTTTCTACAATTAGCTTTTAAAATATCAAATTGAACTGTATGCATAAATGGATACTTACTGATCGTTGCCACCATTATATAGAAGAAAAAAAAAAAAAAAAAAAAACCCTCCATTCCAGAATAAATGTCAGCTTGCTTTTTTTTGTACTTTTGTACGAACGAACTTTGAGTAATAATTTTAGGTTAATTTAATTATCCTTATAAACATTTATTATTTTTATATATAGTGGTGTATCAATAATAAGTTTTATAATTTCATTAAAAAAAATAAATAATTTAACATAAAATTATTACTCCAAGTTCCTTCTTACTAACATACAAAAAAGGTCGACATTATTGTGAGACATAAGGAGTAATAAGTACAATAAAAATAATCATTAGTAACTAATCTCACGTAAATGAAACTTATAGAAGCATTCGGTGTCCAACGGTTAGCCTTTATTCATAAACTTAGTGAGAAGTAATTAATAAGATTTACCTTGGGTTGTTAGAATACTATACCTCACCAATTCACGCCCATTAACTATTGATTTGGCTTTCTTAAGAGGCAATGGGGACCTTATATCAATTAATTATATACTTTTTCATCCCAAAAAATAAATTTATACGACATTTAGTATATATTATGAGACACATGAAGTATTCCGTAATAACTACAAGTATGCTAAAACTTTTCTACCTCTAGTCTAAAACAAAAAACAATTAAGATCATCATCTGGATAATTATATGGTTTAAATCACCATAAAAAGAAAGACTAATAAAACCATTGTTTTTGAAGCAACACCTTCATTAATATATTGACATTTGGCCATTACAACATGATCTTTTTCTTTTTCTTTTTCTTGTCATTAGAATCTACATTGATCTATTTGAGCATTGACATTTGGATACATCCAAGTTAATCACCTTTCAAGTATTTGATCCCTAAAACTGGTGTTCTCAGTTGGACTTTGCATCTTGAGGTTCCCCTCTCCAGTGTTGTTTTCTCTTTTGAGTAATGGACGCCTGCACTCGAACTTTTTTTATGACAACATCAAAACAAAATGATCGTATAATAATTTCAGAATTTTAACAAACCGTATGTATATGTATAATGCATATGGAATAACAAAAAAGAAAAAAAAAATTACTTCAACAAATGATTAAACAATTGCCTCTATGTTTCAGCTTTTTCTTTCAAACTTTCAAGACAGTACCTGTTAAGAAGCTAGCTAGCTAGTCCATATTCCTTGAAAATAAGAATAAATGCCAAACAATTTGATTATATAGGCATACATATTTCTAATATACTATAGGACATATATTTTAAAACGCTGTAATGAAAAGAAAGAAGACAAGGCTTGAAAACTTAATGTGAGTCTTCCATTCTCAGTATGTTGATATTTTTAAGGAGTAGTACAAGATCCTATGTTATTTGTACATTTGAATATACCTATCAGTAAGCAAGAGATATGATTAATTAGAATCTCATTTACACAAAATATTCAAATAGAAACTAAGAGATAATACAATCAGTTGCCGAGAATAATGCTAACGGGATCCGTGTTTGACTCGTTTACACTATGAACCTAAGATGCATGATGCGAAATACATATATTGATGGTTGTTTAAGGCAATCAGATTGGCTTTGCTTCTTTATCCTGCATTATTCAAATACAAAATATGATCTTCAAAATTAAGGGTAAATGTAATTGATAACCTTGTCTAAATTTATTTGAACATTAAATTTAAAGTGTAATCCAGCTAATGTTCTTCTCGGTTTTACAATATATAAAAAATGGATTTTTAAAATAGTTATTGATACTATTATTAATGAATATTTTGAATCAGGAAATCAATTAAAAGAATGCAAAGTGTTTTCTTCGAAATATATATGATCACAAACTGTATATTAATTAAACAATTTAAATATGAGAGATACGGAATAGACTTTTAAGAAATTAAGTGCTAAATTTTAGGAAACTTTCAATTTGAATTAGGAAAATCAATCTCTACACTTGAATGGCATAAGCCTATGAAACAACGCCACGTGGAATTCCACGTCACTATTCCACGTGGCGGGCTGAGATGCCTAGAAATGTTTCTGGCTTTATATATTATATAGATTAATTGCCATATTAGCCCCCGTAATTGAGAATAATGTGTGGATATTTGGACACCGTCTACTTTCCGTCCAAAAACTAACGGGATTGCTGAATTGGCATCTTAGTTGGCGTGTGGCTTACACCATGTGGAATTTCCTAAGTATGATGGACTCAAAACTACGCCATTTTGCCACTTAATAATATGTAAACTTAACATACTTATTTACAATTAACACTCCTCATAAATAAAGGAGTAGAATGTGAAATATTACATTAAATTAAATGAAAAATATACCCTATAAAAATATAAAGTGACCAATATACCCATTATCTTCCACAAACAAACCCAACAACCACCCCACCACCCCTCTTCCCAACCCCACACCATTGAAACAACCCAGATGATGCAAAAAAAAAAAAAAAATAATAATAATAAAACACTGCACCATCAACCCACCACTCACCACCATCTCAATGCCTAATCAACACCCTTCCAGTTTTCACCATCGTCCACTACCACCACCAAGACTCCACCTTAGCTTTCATTCAAAATCCAGATTAAAAAAAAGAACAAATCCTCAAATTTTGAAATTGATTTTTCTGTTAACAAAATCAATTTCAAAGAACCTAAAAATCGTCATACAAAACCAAAAAAATCAGAAAGGAATCGTCTTTCTTAGGCTTTGGTACAAATTCAAAATTGATTTTGCTGGACGGTGCTTGAATTGGGATAGTGGTGTTGGAGGAAGTCGTGGGGCAGTGAACTTGGGATGGAGTGAGGTTCCAAGATTTAGATCTAGGTCAAGGGAAAAGATGATTGTGGTGTGGGGGAAGTGGAGGTGGAACGGGAGGAATGGGTATGCGTCTTAGGTAAGGGAGGGGGAGGAAGATACGAGACAAGATCGGAGCAGCGGGGGCGACGCCGGAGGGCGGACGACTGGGGGAGGAGGTGGCGGCGTGGAAGGGGCGACGATAAGGGGGAGGCGGCGTGGGAGAACAGAGAGAAGAAGAGGACGGTGGCTGAGTATTAGTGTATTAGGTTTTTTTATTTTTCATTCTAACCCCCTTTATTTTAACAAACTTTATTTGATACCCCAAAATTTCCACGTCATTAATTCTTCGTAGTCAACAAATTCCAACTGGGCTATTATTTCCACGCCTTCAATTCATATATCCAACTCATACACCTAGTCAGCGTTTCTGTTAGTTTTTGGACGGAAAAATGATGGAGGCCTAATTTCCACACATTATTCTTGAGTACAAGGGTTAATATGACAATTAATTTGCATAAGGGCATATCTGCATCCTTAAGCTAAGTACAGGGGTATATTTCTATATTTTCCCTTAATTTTTAGATAAGTCCATTTTTAGATTTTTATTTGTCATAGGCTGAGTTTGATTCGGTTTGACCTCAGCGGTTTGATCCTTCAAGCCGCACTAGTTGCATTTTGGCCAAACTGATAGTTTTTCGAAACTGATAAGTACTCGGTTGAATTTTATAAGGGTTTTTCGAAAAATGTTGAAACCGCTATTCAACCCCCCCTAGCGGTTCTATACCCTTGTTGCCCTCTGGGACCAACACATATGTTCCTTCACATAAAAATGAAATTATAAATTTATTAATGAAAGCAAGAAGTGTGAGAACATGATGAGATTCAGGTCTTTACTAAAGATTATTTTGCATCAGATGTTCTTTTTCTTCATTTTTTATTTGATAGTAAATTGTGCTTCATATGTTAAACTGAATTCATTCTTGTGTCATTTATAATTTCTCATAGTACTATACAATCTTACCATATTGATTAGTCCTGGTATAATGATTTATTATTTACAACCGATCGGGACGTTAACACAATTAATACAACTCAGTCAATTTCGCAGGTTAGTTTCCCTAACCACTAACCTGGAGTATGCGCAATTTAGAGACATGGAGGGCCTTAAACAGACTGTTGACAACCAAATGCAAGATGGACCCACCAACAATCTACGAAGCATTAGGGTGTCATCATGTGAAAATCTCAAGATTTGTGTTGATTCGACGTCATTACAAAATCTTGAGAAAGTTGAAATTTATTGGTGTGAATCAATGGAAGTGATGTTTGACTTGAAAGGTGAAAGTTAAGGGAGCAGTTTCACCATTTATATTCGATAAGTTGGAAAGCATTGATTTAGAGAACTCGATAACTTGACACGTGTGGAGGATGGTCATCCCTGAACTGATGGTATTTTACAAGGTTTCGGAACCTTAAAACTTTGAAACTAGAGAACTGCAAAAAGTTGAGAAATTTAATGTCGTATTTAGTGGCCAAAATGCTTGTGAATCTGCATTGCCTAGAACTTGAACTTTGCAATGAGATTGTTCTGCTCCTCCCGCAAGTATAGTATCGAACTGCCAGTATTGGAAAGAGTTGACAGCTATGAATGCCCAGACATGAAGATAATCTATGTTGGAGTGGTGAAAGCACCATTGCTTAAGGGTCCAAATAGAGTCATGGATTTGGGAATGAAGGTACTCCGTCTAAAAGAATGTTTATTTTTAAGAATTTTTCGTCCCTAAGAGCACCCACAGTGGTGCCCAAATGCTAGGTCTTCAACTGAGGTGGCATCCAAGCCAGCCCACAATGGTGACCAAAAGGAGGTCTTCGCATGACCAGATTTTATTTTGGTCTGGGTTATGCCCTTGTGGGCTTTAAAAAATGGAGGCTAGTTCTCCACTTGCTTTGAGAGCCACATGCCTAAAACAAACATGAATTTTGAGAGAGTGTGGCACACTCTCCATCATGTGCTTGGAACTAAATGAAATGGACATTATCAAAAGCTGGCAATGTGAAAAAGTAAAAATAGAGAATATGTCTGTTGGTCATTTTAGACAAGACCAATAAAACTTTGCCAAGTGTCCATTTCATCATCAATTTTGTTCAAAAAATGTAACCGTTAAAAAAAAAAAAAAAAAAAAAAAAAACTGAGAAAGAAAATAAAAAATAGTGCAACGGCCATATTTTTTTTTTACCTATAAATTGACATTATTTTTCATATATTTGCACACCTTCTTCAAATCTCTCAATTTGGTTGAATATTATTCATTTAACTCTTTACAACTCCTTCAAAATCTGTATTTCATTACTATGGATTCAAATTATCCTAATTTTCATGGAAATAGCCAACATTCTCAAACAAATCCAAATGCCAATAGAAATCCTCCAAATTTTCGTATGCCTATTGATCCAAATTTGTTAAATCATCCACAGTTATCTCAATTTATGGGATATTATCCTCAACCTCATCAAATTCCTAGTAATTCCAACGCTCCAAATTTTTTTCAATCTCAATATAATCCCGATTCTATGTTTTCTTCCCCAAATATGTTGTCTTCTCAAAATGTCCAATTTCTTTCGCCCAATCTCGAATTTTCACCGTCCCCACAATATAATAGATCTCCTAGAACTCCTGTTGGTGATATAGGTAGTTCGCGGATTTTATTTGAAGATGTTGAAGATGATGATGATGAAGAGGATCTCACTATTCATTCCAACCAACCCGATAAATCCAAAAGTAAGATAGATAGGAGAGCATGGAGCATACCTGAAGACAATGCACTAGTTTCGGCTTACCTTGAGGTCGGTGGAGATACGCTCACCGGAACAGATCAAAAGAAAGCCATCCTTTGGGCAAATATAGCGGAAATGTTTGCAGAATCTCAAAGAGAAAATTCAACAACCATACATGAAAGAAACGAGGAGTCATGCAGATGTCGTTGGAAAAGAATTCACGCCTAAGTGAATAAGTGGGTTGGAGTTTATGCGGAAGCACAACGGAAAAGGAGGAGCGGTTCTAATGAGGACAATGTTCTAGATGAAGCTCGACAAATATGGGAAAAAACTAATAATGGCCGGAAATTTCAACTCGAGCATTGTTGGGATTTGCTAAAACACTATCCAAAGTGGCAAGGTGGGATGACAGCAGAAGATCGGGAAAGTGGCCACAGTTCAAAGAGATCAAACTCGGATACGCCAACAATTGAGATTCGTCCTTTAGGAGTGAAGAGGGCTAAGCAAAAAGGTAAGCAAACTACTTCTTCTAGTGTTAATGTAGATGATATAACAAATTGCATCAATAGTCTGCATACAAATCGCGAGATGGATGTTGAGCGACTTCAACTACAAAAGCAAATGCTTGACTTTTTTAAAGAAAAGGAAGAAAAAAGCAAGTGGAAAAGGATCAAAAGAAAGCGGAGAAGGAGCGGAATAAAAAGTTCAAACTTTACAGTATACTGATGGGGAAATCAGTATTGTCATCAAAAGAAGCTGAGCTCTATGCCAGATTGTTTGAAGAATTCAAGGATATTTAGTTATATTAGTTTAATTTAAATTTGTGTAATGTTTGCTTAAATTTTACGTATTGTTGCAATTTTATTTAGTTTCTTATTTTTAATGTATTGTAATATTTATCTTGTTTGTGTAAGTTATTGTTGTTCATTGAAATTATTAAGTGATGAAATCAACACTGTTTGTCTTTATTGAGATTTGATATATCACTGATTTTATCATTTAGTGAATACAATGATGAAACACACACTGTTTTCTTTTTTATTGATAGGTCACTTTATTGAAAAATGACAAAAATTGATAAGTCATTTCAACAATAAAGCTTGAAAATGATGTTTCATCTTTAGAGTATCCAATGCTGATGGGATGACATTTCACTTTTGCCTCAATTATTTTCTTCTTCTATTTAAGAGATTTTTTTGTGTATAAGTTGTATACACAAAATCTACACTCCTTCTCCAATCCTTCTCCAACAAGCCTTAAACCTTCCTAAAAGAATTCACAAAAATGCATTCCTCATCAAGCTCATCATCATCAAGTTCAAGTGATAATGATTTCGAAGTAATGTTTGATATAGTCAAGGAATGTAATAAGTCGACTAATGAAAGACGCCAACATGAAGAAGCGGTCGTACGCTCATTCATTCCTCTAATTTCATCATCTATTGAGAGGCCACTGCTTGAAGCTCGTCGAAGATATGTGCGCAGAGAACGCGAAGAAGGCCATAACATACTATATAAACAATATTTTGCTGAACACACCAGTTATCCTCCAGAAATGTTTCGTCGTCGATACCGAATGAGACGTCATGTCTTCTGTCGTATCATGGAAGCATTGCATGCATCCGATGATTATTTCCAGCAGAAAGTTGATGCTAGTGGTAGACTTGGTTTATCGATTGAGCAAAAATGCACTGCTGCTATGCGAATACTAGCATATGGTACTGCATACGACTCAGTTGATGAACATCTAAATGTCGCTGAAAGTACAGCGAAGGAATGTCTTCTTCATTTCGTTGAAGGTGTAATAACTCAGTTCCGCGATCGTTACATGAGAAGACCGAATGCCGATGATATAGTCACGTTACTCCGACAAGGAGAGGAGCGTGGATTTCCAGGAATGATGGGCAGTATCGACTGTATGCATTGGACGTGGAAAAATTGTCCACGAGGTTGGAGATGACAATTTCAAGGTAGAAATAAAACGCCAACACTAATCCTAGAAGCCGTAGCGTCGCGCGATTTATGGATTTGGTATGCATTCTTTGGAACACCAGGTTCGTGTAATGATATAAATGTCCTAGATCGTTCTCCGGTATTTACAGATATATTAGAAGGTCAAGCTCCGCCTGTTAATTATATTGTGAATAATCATTCATACAACATGGGATATTATCTTACGGATGGAATATATCCAAAATGGGCAGCCTTTATTCAATCAATTAGTGCCCCACAAACGGGAAAACAAAAACTCTTTGCTAAGAAACAAGAGTCGGTGAGAAAAGATGTGGAGCGTGCTTTTGGAGTTTTACAAGCTCGATTTGCTATAATTCGACAACCTGCTCTAGCATGGAGTAGGAGTATCTTGGGTAAAATTATGCTTGCTTGTATCATCATTCACAACATGATAGTTGAAGACGAACGTTCAACCTATAGACATTTTGATCCAAAAGACTATGAAGAAGATTCATCTCAAAATCAAGCATCAACTAGCGGTGGAAATCAAAGGTTTACGTTCTCCAATGTTCGAGAGTATGACTTATCATCATATATGAGTAATCGAAGTCAGATTCGAGACACAAATATCAACAAGTCACTGAAGAAAGATTTGATTGAGAATATTTGGGAAAAATTTAAGGACGAGGTTGACGATAATTAAATTGTGTGTTATTTATTATAGTGTGTACTATGTACTACGTAATTTTAATTTCTCTGTTGTATGCTAAAATTATGTAATTTGAAGTTTTAATTTGTTGTTGTATGCTAAATTATGTATTATGTAATAAGATGTCATTGACTTATTAATATAATTTTGTGTATTACATAATAATAATATTAATAAAATTATTTAATTAATAAATAAAATTTGTAATAAATAAACACATATTTTATCATATATATGTAATAATAATAAAATAATAATAATAATGATAATAATTGGTAAAGAAATGAGTAGGATAGAGAAAATATGGTGGGGTATAGTAAAAAGTATGAGAGAGAAACTGATGACCTAGGTCACTATTGGGGATAAAATAGTATGAAGTTATGGTTATTGATGACCGATGACGTGGAGCTGGTGTGGAGGAGAGAAGGGAAGCATGACCAGGTCACCACTGCGGATGCTCTAAATGTTTGGAAAGCCGAAAACAAGAATATTTATGAATCATTGCCATTTAATTGAAAAAAATAGGGATTTTCATAATGTCCTTTAAATAAAATTTTGACGTTCATTTAGGGACGGAGTGATATAAAAGAACATGTTTGTATCTTTCCTTGTAACTAACCCCGTGTGATAGTTAAGTACCTTCATTATTTTTCTTTGCAGGGAAGTGAAGAAAGGAAGATAAAAGGCTGATAACTGTTGCATGATGATGATTGTTTTCTATGGAGGTTTGTATTTCTCCGTTACTATTTGTCTGTTACACTGATCCATGTGAGTCCCGGCCCGTTCATGAATCACACGCATAGTGATAACTCTTGTAGCAACAAGTTGCTATTGTTTTACTGTATACTACTCCCTCTGTCCCGAAAGAGCAATGCTAGGGGCACAAAAGAAGTTTACAAAATCATGGATACAAAGTGAGGTGACGATATTTTATTGGTTGCATCGATTGTGGACCCGGCCCACTCTAATTAAAAACACCAACAAAATTTTGACACATCATTTTGTAAGCCACATTTTGTGGCACTTTTTTGTAACTTTATATTTACCTGTCCCGAAATGAGTCTCATTTTCCATTTTTCATTGCCCAAAAAGTTCTCATTTCTACAATTTAAGCTTAAATGTGAACCTGATGTTTATGCATATAACATTTTGATTAATGCTTACTGCATCAGAGGGAAAGTTTTGGATGCATTAAATTGGGTGAATTGTATGGTTGATAGGGGTTGTCATCCAAGCACAGTTACATTCTGCACCATTGTTAATGCCTTGTGCAAGGAGGGAAACAATGTGGAAGCAATGAAGTTTTTCAACCAAATGCTGGAGATGGGCATTTTTCCAAGTGCTTCTATGTATAATGCTTTGATGGATGGGCATGTTAAAGCTGGAGAAATTGGTCAGGCCAATGCGCTTTATGAGGAAATGAGGAACAAGGGTATATGTCCTGATGGTTTTACATTTAACATTTTGGTTGCAGGACATTACAAATACGGGAGGGAAGAGAATGTGGACCGGTTGTTGAATGATATATTAACAATAGGATTTCTTCCTAATTCTTCATTGGCTGACATATCTGTTGCTGGATTGTTCTGGGCCGGCCGATTGGATGAAGCCACAGAACTCTTAGAAGATATGCTTGAGAAGGGAATGCCTCTTAGTGTCATTGCTTTTAACTCAATTATAGCTGCGTACAGCAAAAATGGCCTAGAAGAGGAAGCTTTTGGTGCATATAATGTTATGGTGACATTTGGCCTGACTCCATCAACTTCCACTTGCAATTATTTGATCATGTGTATGTCAAAAATGGGTAGGTTGCAAGAAGCGGAGGAACTTATGGATAAGATGAGAAAGATGGACTTTCCAATCAATAGAGTTGCTTATACTGTTCTTCTAGATGGACATTTCAGAAACGGGGACCACTCTGGGGCTATAAGTTTGTGGAAAAGGATGGAAAGGATAGGAATGGCTCCAGATGCTGTTGCTTTTTCCGCATTTATTGATGGTTATTCTAAAACAGGCTATATTGATGAGGCATATAATTTGTTTCTGGAAATGCCTATGAGAGGGCTTGTGCCAAATAATTTTGTTTAAAAATCTTTGATTGTTGGGTTTTGTAACAGTGGAAAACTTAATAAAGCATAGAAATTGGAGAACGAGATGAGATGTAGAGGTCTTCTTCCTGATGTTTTTACGTACAATATTATCATAAACGGGTTCTGTAAGCTTGGTCGGATGAAGTCAGCAATTGATACTTTTATGGAGATGCACCGGGTAGGTTTGACACCAGATATTGTTACGTACAACACTTTGATAAGCGGCTATTGTTAGGCTTTTGACATGTTAAATGCGGATCATCTGATAAATAAAATGCATGGAAATGGGTGGGACCCAGATGTTACGACCTATAATGTACACATGCATGGTTTTTGTAGGAGCAGAATGATGAACCGTGCTATTATGACTTTGGATGAGCTTGTTTCATCTGGGTTAGTTCCCAATATCGTGACGTACAATACTATGATGAATGGGATTTGTTATGATATATTGGACCGTGCTATGATATTGGCTGCTAAATTGCTTAAGATGGCCTTTGTTCCGAATATTGTGACGACAAATTTATTACTGTCTCATCTTTGCAAGCAAGGATTACCTGGAAGGGCTTTGATGTGGGAGCATAAGTTGAGAGAGATTAACTTTGAATGCGACGAACTAACAGATAAAATCTTGGACAGAGCCCGTCTTGACATTCAACAAGATTCTGAATATTTGAGGGGGACAGCAGGGAAGAGCCTTTTTCTAGACTTTTTAATGTATATTACTTATGATTTTATTAACAGAAATATGGTTCGCGGTGAAACGGCTAACTCTTCGATTGAACTGATCAGAAGTGGAACTGATTGTTACTTCGGGGTGACTAACAAGATAAAGTGAGCTTAAAAAGCCAGTTACATGGATGGGTTAATATGTTGTTGGGAAGAAATTGGGTAAAACCTTGGGGTTGGATTTAATGGACAAGAAACTAACTCCGAAGGTGGAATTTGATCAGCTGCCTACAGATGTTTGAATATTTTTGTCATATATTCTGGTCAAAAGATGCAGTGGCAAATTAGTCCCATGTCAACGGTCATCAAGCTTCAACTAGGTATTCGTCTCGACTCTGATTGTAATGTTTTTGCAGTTTAAGATATACTGGTTGATTTTTCATAATATTGCTTTTATGTCAGATTTATGAGATAAATAGTTCATTCAAACAAGAATGTCATTTTATCTGTTACTCCCTCTGTCCCTAAATGAGTGTCCATTTTCAAGAAATCTTTGTCCCTAAATGAGTGTCTTTTTTTAACATAACTTTCTCCCTAAATGTTTTTTTTCGAAAAAAATTTCACCGGTTTCTTTATACGTGCAAAACTAAAGGTTTGGAAAGGAGATTACAAGATTATATATGAATCGTTGTTACCAAATTGTTCAAAAAGTTGAGATTTTCAGTTTCCCTTAAAATGAAATTTGGACACTCATTTAGGGACAGAGGTAGTATTAGTTTTTCCTCAAAAGAAATTGCATCATATGTTGTTGTTAATTGTTTCTAATGTTGACATGTTGGATTTTTAAAGGATTGTACTCTGTTCGTTTTAGCTTTATAGTTTCATCAAACTTCAAATGTCACAGGGAGTTGACTTCAGATAAAAAACTTACAAATAGAGTGAAATCCTCAGAAGACTAGCTTAATGCAATGGCTGAAAGCTTAGTAACTTGAATATGTTTTGATTGGGAAAATTTGAAAGCATTTTATCTACTGAATTTGAGTACATTGGTTGTAAGTCCCTCTTGTGAACTATTTATGCTTTATGCTACAGAACACATAGAAACTCTTGTTTGTGGTCATAGATTCATTTAATACTAATTCACAATTTATTAAATTAAATTAAGCTAAAGAATTTTCACAATCCCATATATGGAGCTATGAAATGATTAGGCCATCTTTTTTTGCAGCAAAGTGACTGTGAGATTGCTTTACTACGAATGAATTTTAAATAATGATTTTGGATTAATTTAATCATCCTAATGAAAATTTAAAATTTGTTATTGATACACCATTATGAATAATATCAATAAAAAGTTTTAGATTTTCATTAGGATAATTAAATTAATCTAAAATTATTGCTCAAAGTTTATTTGTAGTATTTATTCGTAGTAACAACAAAAAAGCGGGAACATCTTTCGGGGACGGAGGGAGTGTACGACTTCTATTACATTACTGTAGCGCACCATTGAAGTCTTTCTCAGAAAATTTGGCCGCGTTGTTTTTTCCTTTGATCATCAAGTTTTTCTGTTTCTAAAGTTATTTTATGGTAGACCCAATACAAAAGGTTATCGGAATTTTTCCCCTAGGGCCCCTGGGGCGAGATTTTAATACCCATAAACCCTAGCCCAGACCAAATGCCAGATAAAACCTTCACTTGAGATCAAAATTCCACCCACACCCCTAGCTTCTTTTAGCTTCCTTTGACTGGTCAAACATAACACCAACATACCCAAACTACCCCTAACCCCAACAAAACACTCCCCTCTCCTCCCTCCCTCAAGCTGGCACCAGATCTCTCTCTCTCTCTCTCTCTCACACACACACACACACACTCTCTCTCTCTCTAAAAAACACACAGTTCATTTTTCTCCCCTCCAAACACTCACCGCCTCGTCATATTCTCCGGCGACGGCGAGACATTTGTCTCCGGCTACCGGCGACTATGGCTACTTCGTCTCTCTCTACAGATCCGTTACTCTCTCTCAGATCTGTCGTCGGCTTCCCATCTCTCTCTCTCTCTCTTCCCAGATCTGGCCAAAATATTGCAGATCTGGCCGGAATTTGCTCGGCGTCGATTTTGCCGGCAGGTATTTGACAGTAAACGGGCCAATGATTTCGCCATTGCTGCGTCTGTGTTTGACCTTCTCCGGTCCACCATCACGTCCGACCTTCTTCGTCCCCGGCATCTCCGTCTCCTCTAGTCCATCAGCTCCGATGGCGACGGCGGTGAGTTTACTCCGGCGACTCTATTGCTCCGATTCGCTCAGATCTGGATGGAATGATTAGATCCGGTGCGTCTCGTCTTATTTTCTTCTGGACTTTGTGTTGACTGGCTCAGGGGCCCTAGAAAAATTCATCCCCTTTTGTTTATGTGGGTGGTTAATGTTGTTTTTGAAGATGTTCTCTCTGTTTATTGGTTATATGAATAGCATGGATCATGTTCAGAATTGCTTTTGTGCTTTGAACATTTGAATACATTCTTTTGAAACTTTAAATTTGTAGAATTGAAATATATAAGACTTTACACTATTATATAAGAGTTTTTGCTCAAACAAGACTGAAGAGTTTGTACCAACTACTGGATTGCATTTGTACCAACTATTATATAAGAGTTTAAACTTTTAAGTTGTTCATAAGATTAAAGTCTTATTGAATCTGTTTATAAGACTAAAGTCTTATTGAATCTGTTTATAAGACTTTGCTGACTAATAATATGTATTATAAGAGCTATTTTCAGTCTCATTAAAACATGTTCATTTGAAACCTGTGTTCATAAGACTAAAAGTCTTATTGAAACTGTTCATAAGACTTTTCAATCTCATTAAAACATGTTCATTTGTATCAAAATGGGTTTAATGTTTATAAGACTTTTTGACTCTTATAAGAGTCAGTTATAAGAGTTTGACTGTTGTTTGACCAAGTTTGACTAAATTTTATTTTATTTTTTGTAAAAAATGGAAAAGTGTTTTTTTTTTTACTCTTATGTGTTAGTTATAAGAGTTTGACTGTCGTTTGACCAAGTTTGACCAAATTTGATTAAAAAAATTATTATTTTTTTGTAAAAAATGAAAAAAAATAATTTTTGTAACTCTTATATGATAATTATGTCTTAGTTATAAGAGTTTGACAGCTGTTTGACCAAGTTTGACCAAAACATTTATTATTAGTTTTGTAAAAAAATGGAAAAAGTGAAATTTTTGACTCTTATGTGTTAGTTATAAGATTTTGACTACTGTTTGACCATGTTTGACCAAATATTATTAATATTTTTTCTAAAAAAATGAAAAAAACAAATTTTTTTACTCTTATATGTTAATTATGTGTCAGTTATAAGAGTTTGACTGCTGTTTGACCGAGTTTGACCAAATTTGACCCAAAAAATATATAGTTTTTTTGTAAAAAAATGAAAAAAAGTATTTTTTTGTAACTCTTATATGATAATTATGTGTAAGTAATAAGAGTTTGACTGCAGTTTGACCAACTTTGACCAAAAAAATTGTTATTTTTTTTTTGGTAAAAATGGAAAAAGTGATTTATTTACTCTTATGTGTTAGTTATAAGAGTTTGACTATCGTTTGACCAAGTTTGACTAAATATTATTAATATTTTTTTCTAAAAAAATAAAAAAAGTATTTTTTTTTACTCTTATATGTTAATTATGTGTTAGTTATAAGAGTTTGACTTCGGTTTGACCGAGTTTGACCAAAACAATAAAAAAAAATTCTAAAAAAAATGAAAAAATTAATTTTTTTTGACTCTTATATATAATTATGTGTAAGTTATAAGAGCTGACTAGGATTTGACCAAAAAAAGTATGGATGGGATGAGATATGAGGGCATTTTAGTCTTCTTGCATCTTTTTGGTGGTGAGGGGTGGGAGGAGATATGAGGGCATTTTAGTCTTATTGCTTCTTTTTGCTAGTGAGGGGTGTATGAGAAATTTTTCATCTGGATTTTCCTTATTTGGGTTTGAATCTGGGCTTAGGGGCCCTAGAGTCCAAGCCCCAAAGGTTATCTCCCATGTAGCGACATATAGTAAATTAAAGTATTTGTGTAGATTGTAGAGTGTTTTAAGAACACTCCCTGGATCGTGGGTGGGGCCATCTAGATTTTTCTCGCCGTTATCATGGTTGGCTGTTCAAGGTTTCGTATTAAAGTAGATCCTTGAGGGTTATTTTGGTCATTTCAAGATTATAGACACCTCTTGCCTTTTAGACTTGTCTCAGACCCACCATCTTTGCCAAGTCTCTTTTGCCCAAGTTATTGCCCAATGGATACTTTGGACATTTCATTGGACAAAATACTAAAGGCTGCTGACAAACATTTTGGACTGAGTGACCTATTTTTTTCTTTTTTTTTTAACAGTTGTAACATATCATTCATTTCAAGGCAATTGCCATCTTTTACAAACCCCTATGGAGGCTCTTACATATCTATAGCCTACCAATTACAAGTTCCTGTAGAGTTTCACCATTATCGAACCTATTACAGCGAATGATATTTGCTCTACAAGTTGATGTTGCAATCTCTCATAGACGTCCCGCGCTATCTGGTAGTTTACTTGCCATAGACGTCCTTGCGCCATCTGGTAGTCATCTTGCCACAGACGTCCCACGCCATCTGAATGATCACCTGTACCTGCACAACCAACCCCTATGGGTTAAGAAACTTTAGGCTCTCTACATTTTCCCCAAAACATGACATTTTTCTCTTTCTCCATAAGATATAAATGCGTGCAAATTACAAATAGTTGTCATTGTTGGAACAAAATGATCCATCAAACCATGAACCGACTCACGACTAGATTAAGAATGAGAAGAAGAAGAAGAAGAAGACGAAGACGAAGACGGAAGCGTGTACCTTGTGATTCCATGATTGTTCTTAGTCTTGTTCTTGATGAAGTAAGAAGATAGTCTTTAAAGAAGAGAGGAGTAGATCTTCTAAGTGATTGTGCCTTATTCTCTTGTCTTCTTTGATCTTTATGAAGAGTTTATAAATGAGAAAATAATCAAAATTTCAGTCCCTTCTATGGCTGATGGAATGGCCTTTATATAGGAAGGGAATAGGCACCTCACTTAGGGACTACACCTATTCATGTATAAGAGTTTACCATTATGCCCATCATTTAATGGTAGCCTTATACTATGGAATTCTACACATTATGTTGAGTTCTATACTTTATACCATATATTATAATATTGATCATTATATTATTAAGTATTTATATGTTATATTAATCCATGTTCTTACAATCTCCCACTTGGATTATTATAACATATACCTTCACTTAATAAAATTCTTTTAATCATATTTATAACACAAATGACAACCCTTATGTGCACTTTGTTGTCATTCGAAACCAATCCTGTCCATTAGTCATATAAGTATAAGGACTAAAGGGGCAGTCGTTGTAATTGATTCGCAACTAAACCCACATTAATCACATATATATATCCAACTAAATGATATAGATTAAGTATAGATATGTAGCATGGAATATTAACGAATATATATGAAGAATGCATATATATATTCTCCAACTAGTCCTACTTTTAACCAAATGAGATCAAAATTTAAAACAACACAAGGAAATAGAAAACATTAAAAACTCCCACTGATTTAAGCATTATCAAAAGTTATTACACCCATATGAGCAACATGCTCGTGAAATACTAAAGGAGATAGCGCCTTAGTAAATGGATCCGCTAACATGGAGTTTGTACCAATAAGTTCTATTTCTATTTGTTCATTTTGTACTCTTTCTCTCACAACAAGAAACTTAATATCTATATGCTTAGATTTAGATGAACTCTTGTTGTTGTTGGAGTACAATACCGCGGCCCGATTGTCACAATATAACTTAAGCGGTCTTTCAACACCTTTGACAATTCGCAGTCCTTCAATGAATTTACGCAGCCATATAGCTTGATTGGATGCCTCATAGCAAGCAACAAATTCGGCTTCCATGGTGAAAGTAGTTACTAATGTTTGCTTGGCACTTCTCCAAGATATCGCTCCACCGGCCAAAGTGAAGACATAACCCGATGTCGATTTGCGACTATCTTGGCATCCAGCAAAGTCGGAATCGGAAAAACCAATGATCTCAAGATGATCCGACTTTGAATATGTAAGCATGTAGTTCTTCGTGTTTTGTAAGTATCTCATCACTCTTTTGACTGCAACCCAATGTTCTCTTCCCGGATTGCTTTGATATCGCCCAAGCATGCCAACAATAAAGGCAAGATCTGGGCGAGTACAAACTTGTGCATACATTAGGCTTCCTACTGCCGATGCGTAAGGGATATTTTCCATATACTTGGATTCAAGATTATTTTTAGGACATTGCTTTAGACTGAACTTATCTCCCTTAGAGACCGGGGTGTCATGTGGTTTACAATTTCCCATGCTAAACCTTTGTAATACCTTCTCTATATAGCTCTTTTGTGATAATCCTAACATACCCCGTGAGTGATCACGATGTATTTGGATTCCTAATACAAAAGAAGCTTCTCCAAGATCTTTCATCTCAAATTTGTTTGAGAGAAATTTCTTGGTTTCCTTAAGAAGATCCTTATCATTACTAGCAAGTAAAATGTCATCCACATATAAGACCAAAAATATAAATCTACTCCCACTGAACTTATGGTACACACAATCTTCACCAAGATTCATTTCAAAGCCAAATGAAAGAATAACTTGGTTGAATTTTAAGTACCATTGACGAGATGCTTGCTTGAGCCCATAAATGGATTTCTTAAGTTTACAAACTAGTTGACTAGTTTGATCCGAATCAGTCACCATTTCTGGTTTCTTCATATAGATAGTTTCCTCAATGTCGCCATTGAGAAAAGCTGTCTTTACATCCATTTGATGAAGCTCAAGGTCAAAATGTGCCACTAAAGCCATAATGATCCTAAAAGCATTTTTAGAGGATACCGGTGAAAATGTTTCTTTGTAATCAATGCCTTCTTTTTGAGTAAACCCTTTAGCGACAAGACGAGCCTTATGTCTCTCCAAATTACCTTGTGAATCCCTTTTGGTCTTAAAGACCCATTTACATCCGATGGGTTTCACATTCTTAGGTAATGGGACAAGATCCCAAACGTCATTATCATTCATGGATTTTAACTCTTCATTTATGGCATCAATCCACTTTTGAGAATTTGGACCACTAATGGCTTCATGGAAGGTGATTGGCTCATCTCCCACTAAACCTAACGGTTCCTCATTTTCGGCAAGATATACATCATAATAATCCGGTATAGCACTCCTTCTTGCTCTATTAGATCTTCTTAATGGCACCGGTTCTTCTTGATTTTGAGGGTGTTGAATTTCCTCATCAACATTTTCATGTTGTTCATTAATAGGAGAATTAACGTCATTTTGAATATTATGTTCTTGTCGAATTTCAGGCACAACTGCTTGATTTTCGATAGGAACTATAGGAAGAGGTATAGAAACGAATTCCTCTTCCATTTCTTCAAATTCAAAATTACTATTCAAATTTTCCCCTCTAAATTCAACATCCTCAAAGAACCTAGCATTTCCCGTCTCGAAAAAGGTTCTAGTTTTTGGGTCATAGAATTTATATCCCCTAGATCTTTGAGAATACCCTACAAAATAACTACTAACGGTCTTAGCGTTCAACTTTCCTTCGTTAGGTCTATAAGGCCTAGCTTCGGCTGGACAACCCCAAACATGAAAATGATTAAGGGACGGTTTCTTACCGGTCCATAATTCATAAGGGGTTTTGTTAGTAGCTTTTGAAGGAGCTCTATTAAGTAGGTATGTTGCGGTTTTCAAAGCATCACCCCATAATGAGTGAGGTAAAGAAGTACAAGAAACCATACTTCTTATCATATCCTTAAGGGTTCTATTACGTCTCTCGGCTACACCATTCATGCTAGGTGTCCCTGGCATGGTGTAGTGAGGGACAATCCCACACTCTTCCAAATAGCGAGCAAAAGGACCCGGACGTTGTTCTCCCGAACCGTCATTCCGACCGTAGTATTCACCACCACGATCGGATCTAACGTTCTTAATAGTCTTTTCAAGTTGATTTTCAACTTCGGTTTTAAAAGACTTGAAAACGTCTAATGATTGAGACTTTTCATGAAGCAAATAAATGTATCCATAACGAGAGAAGTCATCTATGAACGTAATAAAATATGTTTGTCCGTTCCATAAAGGGGTAGGGAACGGTCCACATATGTCCGTATGAATTAGTTCTAAGACTTTTGTAGCTCTCAATGACTCATTTTTGTTTGTACTATTCGTGAATTTTCCCTTAAGGCATTCAATACAAAAGTTATTTTCCGGAGTATCAAGCTTATGTAATATTCCCTCGGACACAAGCTTGTCAATTCTCCTTTTGGATATATGACCCAAACGCCTATGCCACAAGGTATAAGAATTTTTACTTGAAAACTTTCGTTTTATGCCTCGAGATTTAGTTTCATTATTATGGGACTCATTTAATGAATTGACTGTGTCAAGTAAATATAGATTATCAATATAAGACAAAGAACTAGTACCAAAAAGCTTTGAATCAAAATATAAATTGCATTTATTATTACCGAAGATGCAAGAATAACCTTCTTGATCTAATGTAGTGACGGAAATTAAATTCCATCTAAATGATGGAATAATAAATACATTGTTCAAAACTAAATAATATCCGGTACTAAGAGATAATCTAAAAGTCCCTATGCCTTCCACCTCTACCGGCTTTCCAGCTCCCATGTAGATGAATCTTTCACCTTCATTAGGTGTTCGGTAGTTCAGGCAACCCTGCATACATGAACTTATGTGAGTAGTTGCACCGGAGTCTAACCACCATGTATACGAAGGAAT
Organism: Campanula takesimana; assembly: GCA_026119855.1. NCBI lineage: Eukaryota > Viridiplantae > Streptophyta > Magnoliopsida > Asterales > Campanulaceae > Campanula > Campanula takesimana. Next base: position 236,831 of record JAOWBW010001248.1, read on the forward strand.
TGAAACTAAATTAGCTTCAGTACAAACAAAGCTAAATGACATACCTTTCTTAATTCGCCATTGGCGATACTTAGGGCAGTCGGGCTTCATGTGAGTGGGGTCCTTGCAAAAGAAGCACTTTTTCACCTTTTGATCATTTGATGATCCCTTAGGCTTCTTTGATGCAACCGCAATCTCCTTACCTTTTCTCTTAATCCCACGAGAAGAGGTAGATGCATAATGCGCACTTTCGGGTTTGGTGTGTTTCAACCTATCTTCTTCCTCCGTGACATGTGAAATTAACTCATTAATATTCCACTTGTCCTTTTGACAATTGTAGGTCGTTTCAAAATGACCAAATTGTGAAGGAAGAGAAATTAAAGCCAAATGCACAAGCAAGTCTTCCGACAAGTCCAACTTAAGTGCTTTTAATTTCGTTGATAGGTGAAACATTTCCATTATGTATTCCCTTAGGTTTCCAGTGCCCTTGTACCTCATGGAAACAAGCTTCCTTAAGGTAGCACTTGTTTCCGATTTATCGCTTTTTGCAAAGCGTTGTTCTAGGGCATCTAGGAAACCTTTTGCACCAACATCCTCGGAGACACTGTTCAGAAATGTCTCCGGGACTGCATTCTTAATTATGCTTAGGCTGACGCGATTAGAACGCTTCCACCTCTCTGAACTCAAGCGGTCTTCCGCAGTGCTTTTATCAGTTAGAGGGGCAGGAGCTTGTTCTCTTAATGCAAGGTCAAGGTCCAAACAGCCTAAGACCATAATAATCTTGTTTTTCCAAGTTTTAAAGTTTGTCCCAGTTAGCAAAGGAATTGAATTTAAGGCAGTAGTAACAGATGAAGCACTGATCAAATCTGAATGAAGAGAACAAAAGAATGAAACAAAACATATGTAAGAAACTACACAATGATTAATTACATCAAAATGAATTCCATCATAATAAAAGATAATCAATATGACATCAAGACTAATCTTTGGATTGCGAATTGACTCACAATTTGATTTATCTTAGGGTAAACAAATAGCTTAAACAACACACTTTAAATACTTGCCTTCCTTTGGGCCGGATCAAGTATAAAAAAAATGTCCTAAAATTTAAGGTACTTGTTTCCCGGTAATAAAGAATATAAACAATTCACTTTAAACACCCGCCTTCCTTTGGGATGGTTCACAGCATTTAAAATGACCAAAATTTTAGTTCGATTATTACCCTATGAATGCAAATACTTAGTCAATAACAAGGTCTCCTTTGGAAAACAAGCATGTTATCACATATCAATATTTACATTCATCACTTTAACAAATTTGTATTTAAATAACGTAAATTGCTTTGGCAACAATATTATTTAAATAATGAATAAATTTGTTTAAGCATATAATTAATCATACTTTAGGGCACTTAAGACTTTAAGGTAATTTCTGAAAATTTAAAGGCAAACAAACAAATGAAATTTATTATTAAAAATATAGTATCTTTTTGTTCTACCCGTCCATTCTTAAAGTTTGATAATTTCAAGAACCACCGAAGTGCGACTGGTGTCCAGATACTATAATTTACTAACAAATTTTCACAAAATTCTGGGCAAAAAAACCCAAAAAATCTCTCTTCCCTGGCCAGAGCACGATTCGTGCTAAAAGGCACGACTCGTGACCAGTGCCCAGATTTATGAAACGTTGCCATTTAAACATACTGTATTACGACTGGAATCAAAGGGCACGACTCGTTCCCAATAGCACGACTCGTGCTCACTGTCCAGATTGGTGAAAAGTCACCAATTTAACACCCTTTTGTGAACAGTTTTGAACCAAATAGAGAGAGCCATACCGCGGGGGGCGTAGCCCCCCGCACCCCCCTTTGTGGTCCGATACCAGTCTACATGGCCGGGCCCTTTGCCAGGACACCGAGCCATAACATCCAATTTCCCATATTTAGACTATCAATTCTTAACTTAATGGTGAATCAATATTCAACCAAAAGTAAGTAGATCCGCATACTCACATCACATTTTTAAATGCGTGGCTATGCATGTGAACAAACTCACAACGCATCCAAGGATGGTGGCTATGTTCAAAAATAGGATAATCTTACATTAAGAATTGAAAGCCTTGTGAGTAAATTTATAATATAGAAGTAACATAATACTCTAGAATCTGAATTAGAGTATGACAATAATTCTAGAACACATGATGAACATGGAATCTTTTCAAGAAATAAAAGCATAAGGCTTTACAAGAAACTCAAACTCAATCTAGTATATGAGCAGGCTCTGATACCAATTGTTGGAACAAAATGATCCATCAAACCATGAACCGACTCACAACTAGATTAAGAATGAGAAGAAGAAGAAGAAGAAGAAGACGAAGACGGAAGCGTGTACCTTGTGATTCCATGATTGTTCTTAGTCTTGTTCTTGATGAAGTAAGAAGATAGTCTTTAAAGAAGAGAGGAGTAGATCTTCTAAGTGATTGTGCCTTATTCTCCTGTCTTCTTTGATCTTTATGAAGAGTTTATAAATGAGAAAATAATCAAAATTTCAGTCCCTTCTATGGCTGATGGAATGGCCTTTATATAGGAAGGGAATAGGCACCTCACTTAGGGACTACACCTATTCATATATAAGAGTTTACCATTATGCCCATCATTTAATGGTAGCCTTATACTATGGAATTCTACACATTATGTTGAGTTCTATACTTTATACCATATATTATAATATTGATCATTATATTATTAAGTATTTATATGTTATATTAATCCATGTTCTTACAGTCATATGCGCTCATAGTTAAGAGGAAACTGCTTGGAGGTTTTGTCGCCTCCCTCCTATGCAAAGGCAACTTAGTGCGAAAAACTTACAGTCGGACTCATTGAAGAAATACATTGTTGCCACATGTATCCAAGGTTTAAAACAACAGCTTAGAAAGTAGAAACTATTACTCCTCCGTCCTAAATTGATAGTCCCTTTTGACTTTTCAAACATTTTAAGGTTACTTTATAACTTTAGAAATCAGTGATCTTGAAGCTGTAAGTTTGGAGATGGGACCAACTTCCTGGGACGAACAAAAAGGGGAAATGGGACATTTTGGGACGGAGGGAGTATCAGATCGAGATGACAACATTTAGGTTAGTCTTAGAGCCCTATATCACTTGCTTTTTCTGTGTTGACTCTGGTGGGGTCATCTTCTCTAATGCGATATAGAGAGATATGGATGGCATATACAAGACATACTATGCAGAAGAGAAGAGAGAGAGAGAGAGAGAAGAAAACGGACTATGCTTAGAACAAGTGTCCAATCCAATGGGGGCCACTTTATCTGGAAACACATAGTGAAGAGAGAGTGAGGAAAAGAAGAAATTCTAATTAATTGGGATTGTCTATTTTGAATCTCTTTATGAAAAATACAATAGAATAATAAAAAAGATATAGTTAACCAATCTCCTATTGTGATTGGTCAACTATAAATCTTTACCGTTTAATATATTTCCTAAATTATAGAATGACATGAGAAATAATAAATCTTTACTGTTTAATATATTTCCTAAATTATAGAATGACATGAGAAATAAAGAGTTACATAAGTTTGATTATTTATTCCTTGCTTGAAGTTTTAGTGTGTTGAGATTATGGTATTGTCAACATACTTCTATTATTATTGTCATCTAACATTATAGACATACATCTTTTTTTGATTATTTTTCAATATTGTCACTTTTTTCTTCCCCCTTTTCCAGTCAGCTTCTCGTCTACTGCACACTTTATGCCTTTAATAACTAAGCACACACATGTAAGGACTTGGCGCTAGACCTAAGAAATAGTAATCCCTCCGTCCCAAATTGATAGTCCCGTTTGACGTTTCAAACATTTTAACCTTACAATATAAGTTTTGGAAATTCAGTTATTTTGAAGCCTTAATTTTGGAAATGGCTCCAACTTTTTTGGGACAAACAAATAGGGGAAATTTGACTATCATTTTGGGACGGAGGGAGTAACGAAGATAGAAAGTGGTCCTGGAGTCATGATGCCATATGGACCTCTATCCTAAGAGCTGTAGAGAAACTAAGTAAATCATCTACAGACAAATAACAGGTGATGTTCTTTATGAAATTATGTCAGTTTTCTCTTTGATTTTAACAATCCTTGTTGATTCTTCTTTTCCTATTTGATTTAGGTACTTTTTAATATATGAATAAGTTTTGTGTCTAAGAGTGTTCTTCCGTATCTGTAATCTCTAACGATATGAATTTACATCTAAAAGTGAAACTATTCTTGGAATGTTAATTTTAACCCTTAAATTAAAGGGCATTCTAGTACGTAAAAACCAAGAAAAAGTGACAATTTTCTTGCGGCGTTAGTTATAACCGTCAGAGAACGAACATTTTAGTACATTGAAAGCACTTCACTACCCTTCAAATAGGCACATGCAAAATTTGGAAAATCCAACACAGAGACACCATCGTTTGGACAACCTAACACATAAATACCAAACTGATCATCTCATTCCTTCAAATAGAATGAAACAAAAAGATGGCATACCATATATACCAAATCTTTGCTTTATTACATTTTTCTCCTAAATGGTTTGGCCGTGATTCAATGTCGTCTTTTCTGTTAGCTTTTATTAGTTATAATTGTTAATTAAAACCTGCCACTCCTTGTTTATTTGACCGACTATACATGCATTTCTGTTAAGCCAAAATGTAGCGGCTTAGTTAAAATCCGCAAGTGCACGGTTGTAAATAGTATAGAAAAGTGCAAGTACGGGTCGATCCCACGGAGACAATGTTACTTGTGAAAATATTTTCTTTTAATGGAAAAATAGTAAAATGAAATGATTGGGGGGTTTTAATTGGTTGCACTTATTTACAAACAAATTGTAAATACTCTAACTTTGGATTAAAATTTCTTATATTGAAAGAATTCTCGGGATTGAGACTCAAACAATCATGTGTTCATCAATTAATCATGCTCTTTTAGAATAAAGTTTCATTTTAAAATCAAGGATGATACGCGAGGTTGTGTCAACTTCTTATGACCAAGGCTTAAAACACACGTATTTTAATACTAGGCCTTTCTCTCGATGGTTCTGTTCATTAGTAAAAACCCATTAAGTTCATGAAAATCCACGTACTTTCCACTCAAGGAACATCCCTAGGCCATTAATCTACTCTCGTGATTAATAGAAACCCAGTTACTTCATATGGTTCCGCTAGACGAGATTCACTGCTAGGTCCTTCTCTCGACTAACTAGAATTCATACAGACAAGGACGTCATCATGGTCGTAGGCGTTTTAGTTACGATATAAAGAAATTGTTTTAAGATGAAGAGAAGAAAAGAGAGCATGAATTAAGTTAATGAATACATCGTTGTTGAGTTTCCAACCCCAAGAATATGGGGGATTACTTACAAGCCATAGTGAAAATCATAATAACAAAATATGAATAAGACATATATTAATAAGAAGAGATGAGAGATACTTATTCAGATTTGGTATAAGAATAACAATGAGTGAAAGAAAACCTCCAACTGAACTTTTATTACTTCCACCTTTCGAGTATACAAGAACTTTCAGGAGTATGTTGATTCTCTCAACAAATGGAAACAAGAATGTTTTGTGTATAAATTTATGCTAGAGTATCTTACCAATGTTTCTAAGTGCCTAAGACTGATAATTACATGTCAATATATAGGCTTTGGGGCCAAGAGATGCACCAATTCCCGGATTAAACACCAAAAGGCACCTTTTAAAAGGCAATGGTTCGGATTGACAATACTTGATCGGGTATAGGGGGTGGTCCGATCGGGTATGTATTTTTTCAAACCAAAAATTGACCTTTTTTCAACATACCCGATCGGGTATTAGGGGGTGGGTCTTTAAAATTTTGCAAAAATCCTCTCCTTTTCTTTATGTACCCGATCGGGTATGTATTCTTCTGTCTCGATTCCTTGTTTTCCTTGTGCCAAAGTTTTCCTTAATGCTCCCAAGTCTTTATCCATTGCACAAGTCCAATTCTCATGCATAATTGAGCTTCAAAGTTCGCCTAATTCCTGTCCAAAACAAACACAATACCATCAAGTGCATTATATCTGCGTAAAGAAATAAAATAAGCTAAATTTAAACTAAATGCAACTAATATTGAGATAAAATGACAATTATATTATACTATTTAATATTATAAATGACTATAAAATAGCCATTTATTAATCTCTAGTAACCACAATTACACAATCTTTCATAAAATGGGAACCAACTTGAGTTCAACATCTTGTCATTTTTTATCAAATGGTGAAAATTTGTAATTTCTAGCCATTGAATCAAACAAAAGGACTAAACATGTGCATCCGTTAAATCCAAGTCTTCTATAAATAACTTGTCTCCAGTAAGTTGTGGGACATGAATTAAAGCTTGTTTGGAAAACGGATGGGGCTAATTTCTTATATTTTGATTGTCTTTCTTTTACTATGTCTAGTTATTCGACTCTCCCATAGTCTGTTTTTTTAGCCTAAAATGATTCGATTGAAGCTCCAAAAGCAAGGAATCAGAGGTCCGGAGTCTTCTCTATTATGGTAGGTTTTGTTTTCCCACATCCTTAAACAGTGGACAAGGAAATATGGTATTTGTCTTGTTTTTGTTTTTTTATTTGTTTCATGTTTTCATTTACATGACAATTGAAAAGCTTGTTTATTGATAGGAAAAACTTTCACATTTACGAAGGTGCAACTGTTGTGTGTGACGGACCCTGAGCTAGTAAAAGAGATTAATCGATGCACTTCACTAGACTCAACAATAGATGCAAAGAATTGGTACTAAACAATTATTACAATATTTTAATGAACAAAGTGAGAATAGTTTGAGCAGATTTTTTTTTAATTTGGTGATGTCATGTGTCCATTGTTGATGTCAGCGGTTGTTATTTTTTAGTAATACTCCCTCCGTCCTGGATTAAGGTTCGTAGTTTGACTTTACACGGAGATTAAGAAAATGTAAATGTTGTGAGTATGAAAATGTAAGAGAAAGTAGGAGAGATAAAGTGGGTAGGGAGTTCTTGTTGTGAGAATGACAAGGGATTTTTTCCCCTAGGGCCTCTAATGCCAGATTTTATTACAAATAAAACCTTGCCCAGATCAAATGCCACAAAAGGAGCTGGGGCGAGATTAAAATTCCCCTCACACCCCTAGCCACCCCTAGCCTTCTTTTAGCCTTCTTTGACCAGTCAAATATTATTACTAAATACCCAAAATAACCCCGCCCCTCAAACAAAATCCTCCCCTCCTCTCCCTCCACCCCATTCTGCACTCACGCGCTCTCTCTCTAAATTACGCGCGCGCACACACAATACTCGTTCTCTCTCTCCTCACCGGCCGTCATCATCTCCGGCGACATCGACGGCGACGACTGCGGTGATTGCTACTCCTCCAGATCTCTCTCTAAACACACACAGTGAATCTCCCATCTCTCCAAACCTTAACCCACTCTCTCACACACACACACACTCTCTCTAAAAAAACGACGCCGGCGCTCTTCATCTTCTCAGGCGAAGCTCCGGCGTCTTCTTTCTCTCATCTCCAGCCTCTCCGACACCGACGACGACTGCTGACTCTCTTTTCCCGATGTGTCGATCGTTTCCAGATAGAGCTGATAGCTTCTCCATCTCCGGCCAACCTCTGCATCTTCAACGGTCGTATTTTCTCCAGCGAAATCCAGATCTGGCGACGTGTTCTCCGGCGAAATCCAGATCCGGCGCCGTCGACTTCGTCTCTCTCTCCGATCCGTTTCTCTGTCCAGATCCGTCTCTCTCTATCCAGATCTGGAGATATTCGGCGGCAATTTCTTCATCTCCGGCACACCTCCGTTTTCGTTGGTGGGAGTCTCCGGCGCACCTCCGTTATCGTTGGTGAGAGTCTCCGTTTTCGTTGGTGAGAGTCTCCTGTTTGTATTAACATGTTCATACAATCAGTATCAAGTCTAAGAAAATTTCTCAAATTTTTTTTTCGATGTTGTTCTTTTGAATGTGATTTTGATAAAAATGTAAAACACAAATCATAAGAATTTAACTCAATGATTTTTTAATGACAACAATTCATTAGATGAGTTTCTAAATTCCATATCAGATGTTTGTTGAGCTTAAACCATTGATGTTAATTTAACTCTATTTGCATTACTTATCTGAATAATCTTTTCTATGTCCTTTGAAAATTCTGAATTGTAATAGCAGCTTGGGGAAGAAAATTGCAGTTCCTGTAAATAAGGAAGAATCTGAATCTGGTGTAAGTGTGTAACATTTCAACACCACCCCCCACCCCAAAAAAAGTCAATCAATTTAGTAAAGTAATCCAAATTTACCATTTTTTCAGTCTTATGAACATGTTCAATGAGACTTTAGTCTTATGAACATGTTCAATAAGACTTTATATTATGAACATGCTCAGATGAACATGTCAAATAATATTTTTGTCTTATGAACAGGTTTAATAAGACTTTAGTCTTATGAACACAAGTTCAAATGAAACATGTTTCAATGAGACTGAAAAAATGTCTTATAATACACATTAATCTATTGATAAGAGCAAAGTCTTAGGAACAAGTTTAATAAGACTGAAAAAATGTCTTATAATACACATTAATCTATTGATAAGACCAAAGTCTTATGAACAAGTTTAATAAGACTTTAGTCTTATGAACAGGTTCATAAGACTTTTGACTCTTTTATGTTAATTATCTGTTAGTTATAAGAGTTTGACTGTTGTTTGACCAAATTTGACTTAAAAAAAATATTATTTTTTTGTAAAAAATGAAAAAAGTAATTTTTGTAACTCTTATATGATAATTATGTGTAAGTAATAAGAGTTTGACTGCTGTTTGACCAAGTTTGACCAAAAAAATTTATTATTATTTTTTTTAAATGGAAAAAGTGAAATTTTGGCTCTTATGTGTTAGTTATAAGAGTTTGATTGTTGTTTGACTAAGTTTGACCAAATTTGACTTAAAAAATATTACTTTTTTGTAAAAAATGAAAAAAATAATTTTTGTAACTCTTATATGATAATTATGTGTAAGTAATAAGAGTTTGACTGCTGTTTGACCAAGTTTGACAAAAAAAAATTATTATTTTTTTTGTAAAAAAATGGAAAAAGTGAAATTTTTGACTCTTATGTGCTAGTTATAAGAGTTTGACTGTTGTTTGACCAACTTTGATCAAAATTTTGACTCTTATGTGTTAGTTATAAGAGTTTGACTGCTGTTTGACCAACTTTGACCAAAAAATTTTGTTATTTTTTTGGTAAAAAAATGGAAAAAATGATTTTTTTTTTCTCTTATGTGTTAGTTATAAGAGTTTGACTGTTGTTTGACCAAATTTGACCAAAAAATTTATTATTCTTTTGTAAAAAAGTGAAAAAAATAATTTTTGTAACTCTTATATGATAATTATGTGTTAGTTATAAGAGTTTGACTGCAGTTTGACCAACTTTGACAAAAAAATTGTTATTTTTGTTTTGGTAAAAATGGAAAACGTGATTTTTTTTACTCTTATGTGTTAGTTATAAGAGTTTGACTATCGTTTGACCAAATATTATTAATATTTTTTTCTAAAAAAATAAAAAAAGAATTTTTTTTTTACTATATGTTAATTATGTGTTAGTTATAAGAGTCTGACTTCGGTTTGACCGAGTTTGACCAAAACAATAATTTTTTTTCTAAAAAAAATGAAAAAATTATTTTTTTTGACTCTTATATATAATTATGTGTAAGTTATAAGAGCTGACTAGGATTTGACCAAAAAAGTAAGGATGGGATGAGATATGAGGGTATTTTAGTCTTCTTGCATCTTTTTACTGGTGAGGGGTGGGAGGAGATATGAGGGCATTTTAGTCTTATTGCATCTTTTTGCTAGTGAGGGGTGTATGAGGAATTTTTCATCTGGATTTTCCTTATTTGTGTTTGAATCTGGGCTTAGGGGCCCTAGAGTCCAAGCCCCAATGACAAGTGGGTCCCATGGTCCATTTTAGGTAATAAAGCAACTAAGAACCTAAGTCTGAGACAAACCAAAAAGGAAAGTAAGAACCTTAGTCGGGGAAAGAGGGAGTAAGAATTAGTACTCCCTCCGTCCCGGTTTAAGGTTCTTAGTTTGACTTTGCACACTTATTAAGAAATCAAGGCAAATTTGAGTTAAGAATAGTAGTGGGTGGATGATATAATTGCCCATTCATATATCAAGTGGGTGAAAAGTAGATGAGTAAGTGATGGGCTTTTTGTAATATATGAACTTTATGAGGACAAAAATGTTCAAAACACTATTTATCTTTTGCCATTTAAGGAATAAAACAACTAAGAACCTTAAATCCACATACCAAAAAGAAAAGTAAGAACATTAAACTGGGACGGAGATAGTATTACTATATTTGAAACCAAGAAGGAACTAAAATGGCCATATGCTTTTTCACGGGGGAGGTACTAGTGGCCCTACAACAAAAAGAGTTAAGCTCGCGGGCCAGTCCGCGACCCGTATTTGGTGAACCGGGTTCAATCTCACATTAGAACAAGATATTGAGCTCCCCAGTTTCACCGCCATTTCTTTCGTGATCCCCCTTTGCTCTCTGTCACACGCACACGCGCTCACACAACTCTCTCAATTTCTCTGCCCTCACCGGCAACTCTGCTACATTTAATTCGCCGGTGACCTACCTCAATTCGATGGAGCCAAACGGTCCTGATCTTACGATTCATGATCTCATCGCTCCGTTCTCACAGAGACGCGAGGATTGCGTGCGGAGTCGTCTGGCTGACGAACTAGTTTCTGGACGTCTGCGATACTCCACGTTCCTACATTTTGTAGGACAGGAAATCGTTCTGAGAAAATACATCGAAAGACTGTTAGTATCTTAACTTTAGGTTTAATGATGTCGATTGTATTGTGCTCTGACATGTGATAACTTGAATTATTAATTATGTTATCATATCAATGATTTTTAAATCTGTTTGATATCAATGATTTTAGATCTGTTTGGTCTGGACGTTTCCTACATTTTGTCGGAAATCATCCTGAAAACATACGTTGAAGACTGTTAGTACTTGATGAATTTAGGTTTAGGTTCAATGATTAATTGTCGATGCGATAACTTGAATTTTTGATTAGGTATTGAGGCTATTAATCGTTGATTGTGTATTCTTGACTTATATTTCATTATCTTATTGTCTATTAGGAAGGAGTATTTTTCAATTTAGTTTGTTGAGAAAATGTTCTAGGCATAGAGGTGCAAGCGAGTTCAATAACAAGCAATACCAGGACCACTTTGTTGAAATGACACCGGAGTCACAAATGTTCTCACAGTGATTGGCTGTTACGTTGGGTATTACCACCCACTCCGTACCAATACGAGATGTTGTTATCCGTTCAGTAGATTTATGTGACCACCGAGGGATGGTAGAATGTTTTATCGTAATTCACTTGTAATTTTATTCGTTTTGTTTGAAATTGTTTTTTTTTTGTTCATTTTGCTTTTTTGTAGGTTAACCGTCGCAAAACATGCCGCAGGGGATATACCAATGATCGTTGACAGCGTTACCATAGAGATCACCGAACCGTATCTGACTGTAAGTCCACACAATGTTCATGTTTCTAGATTTAACATAAATTAGAGAATGACGTAGGGCTGTTATACGAACCGAGCTGACTCGAGCTCGGCTCGTGAAAGCTCGAGCTCGAGGTGTAGCTCGAGTCGAGCTCGAACCGATTGTCAAGCTCATTTTTATTATCGAGCCGACCGTGTTCGGCTCGTTTAGCTCGTTAAAAGCTTGAGTTCTGCTCGATAAGCTCATTAAAATTGAATTTTTGTTTTCGAACGGCTCGAACTCGGCTCGATAAGCTCGTTAATACCATATTTTTCTTTAAAAAATGTCTAAGCTCGAGCTCGGCTCGTTAAAACTCGAGTTCGATATCGACTCGAGTTGTTCGCGAGCTCGAACAAGCAAGTGGGCTCGAGCTCGATAAGTTTTAAACGAGCTCGAGCTCGACACCCTAAAGCTCGACTCGGCTCGTTTACAGCCCTAAGAATGAGTGAAAGAAATCTAGTAATACTAATTCTTAGTACAACTTAGGAAGGACTGAAAAGGAAAGATCATTCATGCAAAGCTCCACCCTACTTTCTTCCCCCGTTGTGAATGGCCTCTACTATTTTGATTTTGACTGTTGGTTTTTGATGAAAATTAATAGAAGAAAGTTTATACTGAATTGATTGAACACAAGGCTAGTTTCTTATTTTTGTATTTTCATGTATTCAAAATCGATATTAACCTTTTCATTTAGGTCTGTCTTACCATTTTGGCTGATGCAATTGCGCCATACACAAATTACTGGTTATATTCGAGCACCGACACCTTGCTCCCATCCTTTCTTTATCCTTCAACCACATTTGTTGGCTTTTATTTTACTTTATATTTCATCTCTCCCTTTTGCATTTTGACTTACAATGCTGCAACAGCTTTAATTTTTTTCAACCACATTTTTTGGCTTCATTTGGTGGTTTTATTTCTCCTTGGAGATCAGAAAATGCTAAATCAACAAAGGAGGGTTCAACTCTTCCCAAGTAAATATCATACGGCCAGAAATTTAATGAAAGTTTCACTCTTCCCCTTCAGTTTCTTTTTTTAGAGTCAATCCCTAGAATTTCTAACATTTCACTTAAGCCCCTTTTCTTTTCTAAATTTCCTACCAGCCCCAACTTTTATATTACACTTTACCTAAGTTAAAATTTTTAACTTTGTCTAGTATTTCTGTCGCTTTTATCTTTTGGACATTATTTTAAAAAAGAGGGCTTGAGTACCAAAGTTGCCATTTAAAATGATTTTTCATCACTGATGTTTTCACAACTACCCTTCAAAGTAATTCTTCCCCAGTAACCTAATTGCTAATATCTATAGAACAACCGTGTTTACCTAAGTTAAAATTTGTAAGATAAAATTGAGATTTATCAGTCAATTAGTTCAATTCTTCACTGAATTGAACTAATCGATCCAAAACTTAGAGTCAGTACAAAAATCCGGATCGAAGTTGGAGGACACACGAGTAACATTTAAAAATAGTACACGCGCATGCTCGTACAAAGGAAAAGTCAAAAGAGCCGGCTTATTTTGCTTTTTCTTGACATACAGTTGCTGCCTAGTCTACTACTACCAGTTTCATAAACTTTAAAATGCTTTTTCTCTCTCGATATACAGAGGTGGGGATTCGTTTTCGGTACTGAGCATCACCCGAAGAATCCAGCTACTGTAGCCTATATGGATTTTCTATCGGTCGTAGCTTCTGAGGATGGAGTGCTCGCGCCCAATACAAGACGTGCTACATGTATATTAGCAGCTGTCACTCCCCATCTGGAGATATGTGCTTTAGTAGGCAAAGCAATTGAGGATACAAATGAATCCACACATCCTTATAAATGGTGGAGAGATTACATAATGGTCTTCACAGAAGGGGTAATTTCACTTTGCATTTGCATTATAGATAGAAGGAAAAAACTATTATCCTATCTTTATTACTGACTTGCTCCTCATATTAGGCCTTTGAGTTTGTCATATCTTCGCTGGACCGGCTAAGTTCTGAGCTGGAACCAGAATACCTTCAGGTGTTGCAGGGAATTTATGAGCATGCTTTGGAATTTAGAACTGTTGTGGTTCTCTCCTCTGTCAATGGCCGAGAAAAATGATATTTGTGATTATAGTCAAATGAAGAAGACGTTAAAAGTTATCTGTGACTTTAATACCACAATAGGACCGCCGCAAAGAGGACCACCGCGAGTTGCGTATCCATACATTTCTCTTGCTGCTGAAGAAGCTTTCAAAATTAGAATATTCGAAAACGAAAGAGGTAGATACAGCTTTACATACCTGAGAGAAGCCTTGGAGAATGCATGCTTGTTGGAAACATCAGATGATGACATTGAGGACAGGACACTTGAAAATGTGGTGTTCGATAACAACTGTGTCAGTTTGTTCATAACTCTCCGGGCTGTTGAAAATCTGAAGATTAACATAGTATCCACCTGCAGGGGTAAGGAAGTTCATCACCAGGTAAAATGCTTGCATACTCCTATATAGAAAATTATCAGTATTAAATGATAATTAAAGCTTGGTTGCCTTTTGTCTGTGCCTAACTGATTATGTTTTTTGAGCAGGCAATCATTTAGAATTTTTAAATAACACGATTGCAGCTGAAATTGCCGGAAATGCTTTATCTCCAACTGAAAATCTGGATCTTGTGGAGAGGATCCTCCCCACAGGCAATCAGAGAGACGGTGTAACTACATTGTACATAGGGCAGTCAGTAGGGGGCCTGCTCTGTTCGCTGGCTGCTGACATTCCAATCATCATAGGGCCAAGTGACACGATTAAGAATATAGGCGAGCATTTCGGGCTAACCCTGGTTCCACTTGGTGACGTGGTCTATAAGAACGTCAGATTTAGGTTGGCCTTAGTGATCACTTTTTTATCATTGAATTACAGAAGCTGGTTCTTCAAAGTGCTAAACTAACATATACTTTGAAGAACCAACTTCTGTAATTCAATAATAAAAAAGTGATCACTAAGACCAACCTAAATCTGACGTTCTTATAGACCCCGTCACCAAGTTGAACCAGGGTTAGCCCGAAATGCTCGCCTATATTCTTAATCGTGTCACTTGGCGTGTCACTTGGCCCTATGATGATTGGAATGTCAGCAACCAGCGAACAGAGCAGGCCCCCTACTGACTGCCCTATGTACAATGTAGTTTCACCGTCTCTCTGATTGCCTGTGGGGAGGATCCTCTCCACAAGATCCAGATATTCAGTTGGAGATAAAGCATTTCCAGCAATTTTAGCTGCAATCGTGTTATTTAAAAAATTCTAAACGATTACCTGCTCAAAAATCATAATCAGTTAGGCACAGACAATAAACAAAAGGCAACCAAGCTTTAATTATCATTAAATACTGATAATTTCCTATATAGGAGTATGCAAGCATTTTACCTGGTGATGAACTTCCTTACCCCTGCAGGTGGATACTATGTTAATCTTCAGATTTTCAGCAGCCCGGAGAGTTATGAACAAACTGACACAGTTGTTATCGAACACCATATTTTCAAGTGTCCTGTCCTCAATGTCATCATCTGATGTTTCCAACAAGCATGTATTCTCCAAGGCTTCTCTCAGGTATGTAAAGCTGTATCTACCTCTTTCGTTTTCGAATATTCTTATTTTGAAAGCTTCTTCAGCAGCAAGAGAAATGTATGGATACGCAACTTGCGGTTGTCCTCTTTGCGGCGGTCCTATTGTGGTATTAAAGTCACAGATAACTTTTAACGTCTTCTTCATTTGACTATAATCACAAATATCATTTTTCTCGACCATTGACAGAGGAGAGAACCACAACAGTTCTAATTCCAAAGCATGCTCATAAATTCCCTGCAACACCTGAAGGTATTCTGGTTCCAGCTCAGAACTTAGCCGGTCCAGCCAAGATATGACAAACTCAAAGGCCTAATATGAGGACTTTGATTGATGCTGGGAAAACCATGATTGCCGAAGCTAAGCTTCCCAAGTACTTCTGGGCCGAAGCAGTTAATACAGCTTGTTTCACTCAGAACCGCTCCCTCATCATCAAAGCCCACAACAAAACTCCGTATGAATTGTGGAGAGGCAGACCACCCAACATTGCCTTTTTCAAGATATTTGGATGCAAATGTTATATCTTATACAATGACAGAGAGCATCGAGGTAAATTTGATGCTAAAGCCGACGAAGATATTTTTGTTGGTTATGCTAAACATTCTAAAGCTTTTTGTTGTTTCAATAAGACATCATTAAAAATTGTAGAGTTTGTCCATGTTACATTCAATGAACATGATCTTCTTGAGCCACATATGGCTTCAAATGTTGCTGATGATTTTGAGACAGGTACAAATTATCCAAATCATACAGCTACTGATGACCAACCTACTCAAACCGCTCCATCAGGTCCTCCAGCCTCACCAAATCAAACCTCACATGGTGTTGCTGTAGAACCGCTGTCATCTGATCCCATTCAAGTAGTTCAACCAGTTCCAATACTCGCCTTCAATGAAGATTCAATGATTATTAAGAAGATCCTCCTCTAAAAAATCTTCAAGAAATAGTGATTCATAAAGACCTCCCTCCAGAAATCAATGAACATAGAGACCATCCAACTACAAATGTTATCGGTCCTATCAATTCTGGTGTTCAAACAAGAGATAGCTTAACTCATAGAGATAACCACAGTTGTTCTCAACTGCACTATTATCTCAAATGGAACCCAAGAAGGTTGATGAAGCTCTAAGTGATCCAAGTTGGGTAGCTGCAATGCAAGAAGAGCTTAATCAATTTGAAAGATGCAGAATTTGGACTCTAGTTCCAAGACCCAAAGATCACACTGTAATTGGAACAAAATGGGTATACAGAAACAACATGGATGAAAATGGTACTATAACAAGAAACTGAAGGAACAAGCTGCTATGTTGAGTATGGATGATGATCCTTCAACTCCATCAGCTCAAAGAAGAATAGATTTTGATTCTTCTCCTGAAAGAACCCCATCTCCGATTCCGGCAACCGCCACCACCAATATTCCTTTAAAATCACCATTTTAACCAAATTAAAGAACAATCTGGAAACACAAATCGCAATAGATTCTCCCAAAATAACCAACAATTCAAAAATTCAGTTAATCTATACCAAAATGAAATAAAAATTAACAACCCAAAATCTCAGATCTAGCGAGAGTTTCAACAGATCAGATGGATTTGATTTTTGCAATGAATCAGATGAAGAAGGGAGATGTTGGTTATGGCGGAAATTGAAGATGAAGAGGAGGAGCTCGAGGGTAGCTGGGTGATAGAGAGCAAGGGGAATCGAACATGGCAGAATGACAGAAGCGGAGAGGAGGACATGGGCGTGTAGAGAGAAGGAAAGTCGGAGATAGGGGTGGTGATGGGAAGATGAACGAATTTGAGGGTGGGTTGCTGGTTTGGGCTAGGGAGGATGAAGAAGGGAGATGGTGGTTATGGAGGAGGATGAAGAGGGATGAAATGTTGCGTGAAATGGAGGCGGCGCTTAATCTGGGTGAAACGGGCTGGGTTTTTTTTTTTTTTTTTTTTTTTTTTTGTTTTTGATTAGTTTTATGTTTTTTATTTATGATTTTTAGTAACTCATAATATTTTTATTTATGTTGTCAATATATTTTTTTTATAAAACAACTTTATTATACTGATAATAATATATAATTATATTTGATATAAATAAAAGGTCTAATATTTGAAGAGACTAATAAATAAATATTAATTGAAAGTTAAAAAGAAAATGTCTAAAATACCCCTCATGTGACATGCACATGACCATTTCTCGTTAATTTTCTAACGCCGTTAGGGGTCATAGGTCAAACTGAGACAAATGGCAAATTAGAGGGTTACTTTGGGACAAAATTGGGTTTGGGGTGCAAAGTGGGAATGGGTGGATACTTTGGGGGGCTAAACATATTTTGGCCTTTTTTTTTTTTTTTTTTTTTTTTTTTGTAATTTCCTCTTATAAATTGCTTGTACTTGTAACTTCCAAACATTATAAGTATATTATAATGAGAAGATGTATTGCATTGCAGTTTCAAAACTTTGTTTATTCAAACTGCTTGTTTGTGAAACAATGCTTGCATTTTTCAAAACTCATGCATTAAGTTCATCATGAAAAATCTTTTATGTGCATTTGTTTTAAACATTCAGTTTAAACTTGCATATATGATCTTCAAATCACATCTTTATATATACATCTAAATGATTATTCCTTCTATCCGTTCTTCATTTCCTTTATTTCAGATAGTTTAGGAATCTATGATTAAGCATAGTGTGTGCATTGACTTGGGGCATGCAGTTTCAAGAAAACCTCATTTGGACATGTTATTACAAGTACAATGTTTTGCTTTATCATAGTGTGGTAATGGCATCAATCAAATAGGAGGAGATTGTTAGGATTCATTGTTTGACCGCCCTACTTGATTTGATTGATGCATGACACGTGTCTTTTTATGGACCATAGGACATATATAATGAAGTTTATACTTCAATTTTTGAGAAAATATAAAAATATACCCTTGTACTTAGCTTAAGGATGCAGATATGTCCTTATACTGATTAATTGCCATATTAGCCCCCGTACTTGAGAATAATGTGTGGATATTTGGACACCGTCAACTTTCCGTCCAAAAACTAACGGGATTGCTGAATTGGCATCTTAGTTGGCGTGTGGCTTACACCATGTGGAATTTCCTGAGTATGATGGACTCAAAACTACGTCATTTTGCCACTTAATAATATGTAAACTTAACATACTTATTTACAATTAACACCCCTCATAAATAAAGGAGTAGAATGTGAAATATTACATTAAATTAAATGAAAAATATACCTTATAAAAATATAAAGTGACCAATATACCCATTATCTTCCACAAACAAACCCAACAACCACCCCACCACCCCTCTTCCCAACCCCACACCATTGGAACAACCCAGATGATGCAAAAAAAAAAAAAAAAAAACACTGCACCATCAACCCACCACTCACCACCATCTCAATGCCTAATCAACACCCTTCCAGTTTTCACCATTGTCCACTACCACCACCAAGACTCCACCTTAGCTTTCATTCAAAATCCAGATAAAAAAAAAAAAAAAAAACAAATCCTCAAATTTTGAAATTGATTTTTCTGTTAACAAAATCAATTTCAAAGAACCTAAAAATCGTCATACAAAACCAAAAAAATCAGAAAGGAATCGCCTTTCTTAGGGTTTGGTACAAATTCAAAATTGATTTTGTTGGACGGTGCTTGAATTGGGATAGTGGTGTTGGAGGAAGTCGTGGGGCAGTGAACTTGGGATGGAGTGAGGTTCCAAGATTTAGATCTAGGTCAAGGGAAAAGATGATTGTGGTGTGGGGGAAGTGGAGGTGGAACGGGAGGAATGGGTATGCGTCTTAGGTAAGGGAGGGGGAGGAAGATACGAGACAAGATCGGAGCAGCGGGGGCGACGCCGGAGGGCGGACGACTGGGGGAGGAGGTGGCGACGTGGAAGGGGCGACGATAAGGGGGAGGCGGCGTGGGAGAACAGAGAGAAGAAGAGGACGGTGGCTGAGTATTAGTGTATTTGGTTTTTTTATTTTTCATTCTAACCCCTTTATTTTAACAAACTTTATTTGATACCCCAAAATTTCCACATCATTAATTCTTCGTAGTCAACAAATTCCAACTGGGCTATTATTTCCACGCCTTCAATTCATATATCCAACTCAAACACCTAGTCAGCGTTTCTGTTAGTTTTTGGACGGAAAAATGATGGAGGCCTAATTTCCACACATTATTCTTGAGTACAAGGGTTAATATGGCAATTAATTTGTATAAGGGCATATCTGCATCCTTAAGCTAAGTACAGGGGTATATTTTTATATTTTCCCTCAATTTTTAGATAAGTCCATTTTTAGATTTTTATTTATCATAGGCTGAGTTTGATTCGGTTTGACCTCAGCGGTTTGATCCTTCAAGCCGCACTAGTTGCAACTATTGAACCGCTAGCATGGAGCCGCATATTTTCATTGAACCGTGTCGGCTTTGATGAAACCGCACTTCAAGTCTCATATGGAACCGCTCATGCTACCTTAATGGAACCGCAGATCATCTATAACCGCATTCTGCAGTTTCAATAAAACCGCACTTCAAGTTCATTCATGAAACCGCTCCAGCATATGGTGGAACCGCAGAGCATTTATTGAAGAATTCAAGTGTGTCATTTATTCCTTGAGACAAACATTCCCTTTACAACCATAAAGGAATGATTTATGACTTGATAAAATAACTTCGAGTTAACTTGGAGTTTCTGCAAGGAATGTCGGTTTTGTCCTGTAAATTCAAATGTTTACCGTTAATCCTTTTTCTGCAACAAAGGACAATGTCAGGTAGTGGTGCTACAACTACCTAGGACTACAAGACAAAATCAAGGACGAAAATGACAGCTCAACCAATGGGATTTTGACAGCAGTTGTACCATCAAGATTTGGACCAGATCATTGTCCAACGGTCACAAGACTGCTCTCCTATAAATAGCCTTCATATTCCAACAATGAAGTTTGCTGAGCTTCAAGAGAGAAAATTCCCAAGTGTTCAAAGTTTGCTTTGAAGATTTTACCCAGATATTCAAACCTTCAAAGATCTCCTTAGCAAACCCAGAATTCTTCATCAAAGCTTCAAGCTAAACAACCATTCATACTCAGCCTTGTACACCGAAAGTTTTCTTATGCTCAACATCATTTAGATATTTAGAGCATTTGATTTCTTTCCCACACACACGCCCGAATTGTATGATCATATAGATTATACATTTCGAAAACACCGGTTGTTAGAATAGCTTTGATAGGTTAGATTGTTTATTTAGAGTTTAGATTCTTCATTGTAATCTTGTAAAAGCTCCTCTAAATTAATACAAGTCTAGTAGCTATTAGAAAATCATAGACTAACCATGTAGGTAGAGAACGTAGTTCATTCAAGAATGAACCTCTCCAAATTGGTGTGTTTGATCTTTATTTTCTGTTGTGTTCTTTAATTTTATGTTTGTGGTTTCTCAATAGTTCATCTATGATATGATAAGAAATATGACAAGTGTTTTCCCTTTGATCTTTAAGTTATAATTATCTTGTGCATCATATTGTTTTTCAACCCAGTCAAACCGCCCAACACTTTATCTATCCACTTTGGCCCGCAAACCTCCGCTGTGCATTTTATTAGTTCGGTTTCATTGCCTTGAATCGCAGTTGGCCAAACTGATAAGTACTCGGTTGAATTTTATAAGGGTTTTTCGAAAAATGTTGAAACCGCTATTCACCCCCCCCCCCCTAGCGGTTCTATACCCTTGTTGCCCTCTGGGACCAACACATATGTTCCTTCACATAAAAATGAAATTATAAATTTATTAATGAAAGCAAGAAGTGTGAGAACATGATGAGATTCAGGTCTTTACTAAAGATTATTTTGCATCAGATGTTCTTTTTCTTCATTTTTTATTTGATAGTAAATTGTGTTTCATACGTTAAACTGAATTCATTCTTGTGTCATTTATAATTTCTCATAGTACTATACAATCTTATCATATTGATTAGTCCTGGTATAATGATTTATTATTTACAACCGATCGGGACGTTAACACAATTAATACAACTCAGTCAATTTCGCAGGTTAGTTTCCCTAACCACTAACCTGGAGCATGCGCAATTTAGAGGCATGGAGAGCCTTAAACAGACTGTTGACAACCAAATGCAAGATGGACCCACCAACAATCTACGAAGCATTAGGGTGTCATCATGTGAAAATCTGATTTGTGTTGATTCGACGTCATTACAAAATCTTGGAAAGTTGAAATTTATTGGTGTGAATCAATGGAAGTGATGTTTGACTTGAAAGGTGAAAGTTGAGGGAGCAGTTTCACCATTTATATTCGATAAGTTGGAAAGCATTGATTTAGAGAAACTCGATAACTTGACACGTGTGGAGGATGGTCATCCCTGATGGTATTTTACAAGGTTTCGGAACCTTAAAACTTTGAAACTAGAGAACTGCAAAAAGTTGAGAAATTTAATGTCGTATTTAGTGGCCAAAATGCTTGTGAATCTGCATTGCCTAGAACTTGAACTTTGCAATGAGATTGTTCAGCTCCTCCCGCAAGTATAGTATTGAGCTGCCCGTATTGGAAAGAGTTGACAGCTATGAATGCTCAGACATGAAGATAATCTATGTTGGAGTGGTGAAAGCACCATTGGTTAAGGGTCCAAATAGAGTCATGGATTTGGGAATGAAGGTACTCTGTCTAAACGAATGTTTATTTTTAAGAATTTTTTGTCCCTAAATGAATGTCTTGTTTGGAAAAAAAAATGTCCCTCAATGCTTCTTTTTTTTCAAATTTTTTACAAGCCTGTTTATACTTGCAAAACTAAATGTTTGGAAAGCGGAAAACAAGAATATTTATGAATCATTGCCATTTAATTGAAAAAAAAATAGGGATTTTCATAATGTCCTTTAAAATGATATTTTGACGTTCATTTAGGGACGGAGGGAGTGATATAAAAGAACATGTTTGTATCTTTCCTTGTAACTAACCCGGTGATAGTTAAGTACCTTCATTATTTTTCTTTGCAGGGAAGTGACGAAAGGAAGATAAAAGGCTGATAACTGTTGCATCATGATGATTGTTTTCTATGGTGGTTCGTATTTCTCCGTTACACTAATCCATGTGAGTCCCGACCCTTTCATGAATCACACGCATAGTGATAACTCTTGTAGCAACAAGTTGCTATTGTTTTACTGTATACTACTCCCACTATCCCGAAATGATCTTCTCATTTGCCATTTTCCATTGCCCAAAAAGTTCTCATTTCTACAATTTAGGCTTAAATGTGCGTAAACACAACATGGCTAGTGAAAGAAGTGTTCATATCTTTAAAAAGTTTGAGTAGTCAAACGTGAAGATCATTTAGGGATGGAGGGAGTATTTATGCACTACATGACTGCGTGTGCTCGTAGCTATCTTGACAACTATGATTTCATTATTGATCGAGTACCATAATGATTTGTGTGTACTTTGGATGAAATTGAGAGTATTTTGGTAATTCTCTAAAAATTGTATACATAATGTTTGTACGAGCAATTCAGTATTTTTAACAAGCTAACGCACATCACAAAGCGCAAAAAAAAAAAAAAAAAAAAAACAGTTAAATGCAAAATCTCACGGGTCAACCCGCTACAGCTCGCCCGCACAACCTGTAAAATTAAACGGGTTGCACGGGTCCAATCCGCCACAAACCCATTGATTAGTTCTTGTATTGGGAATTATTATTTACAACTGACCACACAAATTGTACAACTCCGTCGATTTGCAGGTTAGTTCCTAACCTGGAGTAGCGCAGTTTGGAGGACATGGGAGAGCCTTAAACGGATACCTGACTACCAAATGCAAGATGGACCCACCAACAGTTTATGAAGCATCAGGGTGTTGTCATATGAAAATCTCAAGAGTTGTGTTGATCCGACGCCATTACAATATTTGAGAACAAATGAAGTTTATTTGTGTGAACCAATGGAAAAAGTGTTTTCTTGAAAGAGCTGATTTTTTTTATTATTTTTTTTTGTATTTTATTAGAAAAGTAGGTTCAGGGCCTGTAAAATGATGATACATTTTCCTAGCAAAGGTCGCATTATTATGCGCTAGTTGAATTACATTTCTATCAACTTTGCTAATAAAGACCCTATTACATTGATTCATGAGATTTTGGGTGTCCAAAATGATAGATTCTAATGAGAAATCTTTGCAGACGGGGTCTTAAATATAATCTCGAGCTTGCGTTGAGTCCGTCAAAATCAGGATGTCAGAAGAATGAGAGTTGTGCACTGTCCATTCCATACCTTTCCAGATAGCTAGACTCTCTGTTAACATTTATATTCGATAAGTTGGAAAGAATTGATTTAACTTGACACATGTATAGAGGATGGTCGTCCTTGATGGTATTTTACAAGGTTTCCAAAACCTTAAAACTTCGAAACTGCAGGACTACAAAACGTTGAGATATTTAATGTCGTATTTAGTGGCAAAAATGCTTGTGAATCTGCAGTGCCTAGAACTTCTTCACTGCGATGATGAATTACGTCGACTTTGGATTGACACTTCTGTTCCTCTTTTGGCTTTGAGATTCCGATATGTTGTTTGCGTACATATTGATGTTCGCCCCTAGTCATGCACGCAAAGTAAAATAAGTGTCAATATTATAATCAACCGTTCAAAAATGAATGTCCAAATTTGCATTGATTTTTGACATTCATTATCTAGTGCGATGGAGGAAGTATAAGAAAATAGTCAGTGCACTTATATATAAGAAGGTGACTATATCGAAAATCATCTCATTTCTTATATTCTGGTTTAATTTCCAGAAAAAGCCACAACCACCAAATCAAGTAAAATATGGCAATCTCATAGTAGTAAAATGTCCGAATACAATTTCATCATTAACTCATTTAACTAAGAGCCAACAAAACAATTCTGAAGAGGCGGTAAACGAACAAGTACTGATAATTATTGAATTCAAAAAAGGATCGAAGAAGGAAACTCCAGACGCAATTCTTAGCCTGTCAGAGCTGAATTAAGAGCACTATGCACATCAACTCCAATTTGGGCTTCGGCTTTCTCTAGGTCTGTTGAAGCTGAGCTCAGCTTCTGGGTGAACTCAGTGAGCCCCTTTTGGACCTGGGCTGGATCGATTTGGTCAAGAGGGACGGCCTCAACTGCAATAATATCTGCGTACGAGTTGGAGTGAATGAAAGCAAATCCGCTGCTGACAAAGTATTTTTTAGTTGAATCGCTTTCGTGCACTGACATGATGCCCGGTTTAAGCTCTGCAATTGTTGGTACGTGACCGGGTAAAATACCCATCTGTCCTGTTGTGGCCGGAACTATGACCATATCGACCTGCAACAACCCCCCCCCCCCCCCCCAAAAAAATAAAATAAAATAAAATAAATTGTCACCAAGACCACTAGAACTAATGACAAACAACTTTTTTTTTTCGGGATCAATTCAATGAGAGAGTTGAATAGAAAATATCCTACTTACATTCATCAAAGAAAACTATTTACTGAGGATGAGCACAGAAACCATGATGAAATGAGAAGAACCAAAAAGTGTTTCAATTCTAACCTTCATAATCTTTCAAAGAAAAATGGAAAAAAACCTAACCTTCTTATTCAGAATCAAGCCATCTTTGGCAGTAGGCTTTCAGCCATAAGGAGACATTTATCATCACTCATGATAGACTTAGCAGTGGATGACAAATAATGATAGTTTTCTAATTTTCTCTAATCCAAATCATTTACATGAAGGGTATCTCTAGGGGGAAAAAAATAAAAAATAAAAATAATAATAAAAAAAAACTACTAAGAATAAACTCCGTATTCCTTTTCTACCAAATGTCCATTTCAAGAAATGTTTGACCTAAAATGAATGCCTTTTTTGAAAACATTATCCCTATATATTTCCTTTTACCAAATGGTTTTCCCTAGTCTCTTTATACTCATAATAAATGTATGCAAAGAGAATTACAAGAATATATATGAATCTTTGCCACTAAATTTTTACAAAAATAGAGATTTTCATAATGTCTCTTAAAATGAAATTTGGACATTCATTTAGGGACGGAGGGGGTATACAATAAAAATAAATGAAAATTTTGGGGCCCCTTAAAATTTTTGGACCCTGTGCTATTGGGCTGCTTGCATTTCAACATATGCAAGCAGCCCAGCAGCACAGGGCCCAAAAAATTTAAGGAGCCCCAAAATTTTCATTTTTATTGTACATTTATATAACTATATATTGAACTCCAAATTATATCAGAGAAATGCAAGTGGCCTTGTGAACAAGGTACTTGTGTGCTTTCCCATTTGTCCAAGTTCGAAACCCTGGTAGAGCATAGTATTATTTTTGTTCTTCCTACTTGGCCTCCCCTTTCTCCTCATTATATTTTTTTTATTCTTCTTGCTTGGCCTCCCATTTCTCCTTTCTCCTTCTCTTTCATTTTTGGGCTTCTTTTCTCCCACTTGACTTTTCTTCTATTTTATATTTTGGGTTTCCTCCCACTTTTTTGTTTAAGATTTTTTTCTATTCTTTCAAACCTTACTTAGAAAATTTGATTTTCTAACAATAATATTTTTTTATTTTAATGAATTATTGTATTTGTTTATAGGGATGGCAAAAATCCCGACCCGTCCCAAACCCGCAATGACCCGCCCCTAATGGGAAGGGTTTGGGAAGTGTTTTTCAAAACCCGACGGGTTTGGGATTACTATAAACCCGCCCCGTTTGACCCACCCCGCATAAATTTATAGTTTATTTATAATATTTTGCAACATGATAATAATGTTAATGTTTATGTATAATTATAATTTATCTTAATGATTTACTGTTTTCTTTGTTTTTATATTATTATTTTAAGGTCTTCATTTTTATAATAAACAAAATTAAAACTAAAAATAGTAGCATTGTACAAAAATTTGTAATTTTTCTACTAGTTTAAGAATAAACGGGACGGGACGGGTTCGGGTTTAATGGTAACCGGGGCGGGTTCGGGTCTAGGACAAAATAAGTAGGTGCGGGTTCGGGATATGTCAAACCCGTCCCGAACCCGCCCCGTTGCCATCCCTAAATTGTTTATTACTTCAATGAGAGTGACAAGTCCAAAAATAGTAAACCTCTCCCCATTTCCATTAGGATGCACTGAGTTGGTATCTTGCCAGTATTCTGCGTAATAAGAGAAAATCACGGTTTCGAGAAATATTGAAGATTTATACCTTATTTTATGGAATTCCGACTTCTTTTCCTTAATGGTTGTTGTTGGGGAGCACGAGGGGTCAAACAAAATGTGAAGCGAGATGCTTTTAGGGACGGGTGAATAACCAATTAAGGTTAGTCAATATAAGAACCAAGTAATTCTAGGTTTCGCAAAGTAATAGGTATGGTAGCCATGCATCAAAAAGTCCAGAAAGGTGCAAAACACTTAACCGCTAATATTCAACAAATTAACTGGCAGTGATAGTGAGTTCATATACAGCATTATACCCCCAAACCCTAATGGTGTAATAATCATACTGAACCAAATAGACACATGTTGACAAACAGAATCATACGCAAATACTATAAAATCGAACTCTATCAACAAAACACTGCGTACCAGAGAGTTACAAGAAGTACTTGCCAACATTACATTGGGAATCATAAACATTAAAACCAGTAATTTCAAAGTTCAAATTCACAAATTAAGATTAAATCAATACATAATCCAAATAAACCCATACGAAATCAGGGGCCAGATAAGATTATTGAAAAAACAATAAACAGCAAAGACAAACAAAATCAACGTAAAATTAGATCAAATGAAGACAATCCAGAACAAACCCACATAAAGATCAGCGTATCAAAACCTAAAACTGACCTCTTTGTTAGCGAGCTCAGAAGCGTAAGGAAGAACAAAGTTGACCGTGAGTTTAGCAGGTATATTAGAAGGAGCCGGAGCACGAGGGGTCATGAAGGAAAGAGGGGTCTTGGGAGGTTCGATGTTAGGGATCACCTTTTTCCATGCGTCAGCAAAGGTAGTATCAACCGGCGTGGATTCGGAAACGTCAGTCGAAAATGGCCTAGCTCCAGCCCTAGCGGCGGCGGCGGGGGCGTTGGATCGGGATAGGAGGCGGGATGTGGCGTGACGGAGCATGGTGGTTGGGTTATGGATCGCTCGGCTCGCAAGGTCGGAGATCGGGAAATGGGGGAGTGGCGTCGGTCGAGTCTGCGATTTGTTGTTTCTCTCTGTGCGCTAATTGTGTGCGGTAGATTGGGGTTCTCACTAGGCTGTGTGGGTGTTTTTCCCTTTCTTGATCTTCGTTCGTGGCGTGGATACCGCTAGAGGGTGAAACTTATCATCTTCAAAGTTCGTGATTATTGCTATGATCGTGATCAAGTTTTCAAGTCTCTATCGAATTAAGGTTGCAAAATCAAAGGCATCAAGGGTTAGTATTCTACTATTCATATTGTTGAATTTGACTTAATCATATGAATGGATCTATGGGCTTTGGGTTTCATTAAATTTTAAATGCTTAACTCCTTTATTTCCACAGCCCATTAAATTACCAAAGTACCCATATATATATATTTTTTTTTTTCAATTTCACTCTCCCTCACGTTCGCTCCCTAACCCCCCTCTCTCTCTCTCGGTTTGAAACAACGAAAGAAACGAACAGTCTCTCTCTAACGTCTCTCTCACCGTCGTCGCTCACCGTCGCCGTCGTTCTTTCTCTCGCTCTGTTCTTCTCTCTCACCTCTCTCTCTCACAGTAAAAAAAAAAAAACTTTCGAAATTGAAATGGTGAAACTTAAAATACCAAAAACCGCCGCCGGGACTAGCTCGTCTACAGCGCCTGTGAAAAAGGTAAGCAATTTTTAACCTTATTTTACATTTCAATATTCCCAATTAAACATAATTTGAAAAATGTAAAATTGAAATTGGTGTGTCTCGTGTAACACCACTCGAGATGCATCTCGGGTGTGTTTACACGAGACAAGTCTCGTATAAACCCACTCGAGATGCATCTCGAGTGGTGTTACACGAGATGCATCTCGTGTAAACCCACTCGAGATGCATCTCGAGTGGTGTTACACGAGATGTGATCCTTCTGAATATCAGCATTATGAATTATCAGTCAGCATTGTGTTCATTTATTTAATCTACTGTAACTGTCGCTAATGTATTGTCTCTTATTTGTGTTTTTTGTAGGCACATGATCCTATGACCGTTTCAGCTAGAAAGAGGAAGGCTGAAGAGCGTTTGGAGAGAGGAGAAAACCGGAGCAAGGCTCGAAATGACGAGGATGCCACAGCTGATGATGAGCAGGGGGGAGGGAGGAGGAGGCGGCAGCAGCTGATGATGTTCAGGAGGAGGAGGCGGCGGTCGATGGGGATAGTGGGGAGGAGGAGGAGGATAGTGATGATGGGGAGGAGGAGAGTGATAGTGATGATGGGGAGGAGGAGAGTGATAGTGATGATGGGGAGGAGGATGGGGAGGGGCAGGAGGGGGGGCAGGATGATGATGAGGAGGAGGAGGAGGAGGAGGTGGAGGTGGGGGTGCAGGAGGAGGAGGATGATGAGGATGATGATGTAGTAGAGCCGCCTAGACCTCTGAGACACGGGAGGAGGCGGGGTCAGGATGCGCCACCATCATGGCAGCTTCAGAGGGACCCCGGTGGTGGGCCAGATGATGTTTCACTGATGTACGGGTTCGGTGACCACCGAGCCAGACAGATTTGGGGTGACTCTACTACTGAGGGATTTGTGACTTTCCATACGAGACTCACGCATCTTGCACAGTAAGCTTAGCATTAATGTGAAATGTTTTAAATATTGAAGTTATTTATACCACACACTCTAAATATTCTATTAATTATCATCCTATGCTGCTTTTCTTGAGTACTGATAATATTTTTTGTTTCGAATGAACAGGTTCAAGCGTGATGAGCAGCCGGTTGCTGATAGAGCCTGGCTGGCCCTCGTAGATGCATCTGGCCTCCAGCATCTGCATGATTCCGTCATTCATAGGCCTAACCATGCCCTCCTAACGGCATTTTTGGAACGGTGGTCTCCTGAGACTAACTCGTTCCACATGCCGTGGGGGGAGATGACGATTACTTTACATGGCAGTTTTCATATCCTGGGTATGTTTTTATAACATCGCTTCGATACTCCATTCACAATTATATAACTGTCTACATATATTATATGAACTGTCTACATTCATCTCTTATACTAAAATGTGTTATTGCATCTTCAATTTACAGGTATCAGGATTGATGGTGGAGTTGTTCGCTATACGGATCCAGCGCCTGACGTATCTGGCATCTCTAGACACCTCCAGTTGAGCGGCACTGGTTATTTATTGAGGGATGTCAGGCGTCTATTTACTCAGTGTAGAGGCGGCATATCAGATGCCCATCGTGCGTCCGCGTATATCCTGCACCTATTGGGTTGCACGATGTTCGTGGACAAGAGAGGGGATAAGGTGCCCGCAGCCTACCTGCCCCTGTGCATGGATCTAGCCAGCCTCCCCACTCTTTCCTGGGGATCAACCACTTTGGCATATATGTACCGAGAGTTGGGGAAGGCGTCCAGATCCGGATGCAAGCAGATGGGCGGTTGTGCGGCTCTCCTAGAGGTACATCTTACTCTATTCACTATCTTTTTACTGTCTACTCCCCCCTGTTATTAAATGTTGCATTTGAGTAGTATTTAATACTTTTTTACATACATCTCAGGCCTGGATATACGAGTACTTTCCGGGTTTTCGGCGAGTTACTGACCCCCATTGGCAGCAGGGGCAGCCGAGAGCCCGTAGATGGTCTCGTGATGATTCGGTTGGGAGGACGTTCGATCATCTTGTGCAGTATCGCCGCATTCTTGACAGGATGGGGGCTGACAGTGTGAGTTATTCATATTAAAACTATTATACGTTTTTGTGTCGTTCCTTCCGATATTCTGTTGACTTTGCCTAACAATGTCTACTCACAGGTTATTTGGACTCCTTATGGGACCGGGTCGGACGCGATACTGCATGTTTCATACTACAGGGGTGTTATAAGCTTTTGTGACATCACAGAGGCGTATATGCCTGATCGTGTGACTAGGCAGTTCGGGTACCAGCAGAGGATCCCCAGACTGCCCCCCATGGCGACCGAGTTATGCGTTTTGGCAAAGGGTCAGAAGGGGTACCAGAAGCGTTACGGTGACGGAGATCAGGTTAGGCAGGAGTGGGTGGCTTTTGGCATGGCGGAGTTTAGGGCCGATGTCCGTTGGGGGCCACTATTTACTAGAGATCATCCCGTGGCTGTTCCCTTCGTGACTCCAGATTATATGTCTTGGTTTAGGGCTAGGAGTCATGTTCGGATAGCTAATCCGATACACGATCCACCCGGTGACATTCCACCTCCCCCACCTGATGTTCCACCGCAGCCTTCTGTCGCAGGGATTGCGGAGTTGCGAGCTATCATACTTCCATTTTTGTCGGATCCCAGTGCCCCCGAGCACTGGCTAGTTGGTCTTAGACGGGCCGGTGAGATTTTAGGACTTCCACCGCAGCCTTAGGATTTTATTTTATTTTTGCTTTTCATTGTATTGTAATGGACACATTTTATTCTAGTTTTTATTGACACCTCTACTAGTTTGTTAATATGATGGTATTTTTATTTTAGTTATCGTTTTAAATCCCCCTCCCGATTCAATAGTTTATTCTAGTGTTTCGTAAAACCCCCCTTCCCCCCCCCCCCCCCCCCGAGGACATGATGTTTTGCTGTTGTTGTTGCTGTTGTGTTGTTGCTGGTGTTGAGACTACTGATGTATCTCGTGTAAACCCACACGAGATGTGTCTCGTGTGGGTTTACACGAGATGCATCTCGTGTGTGTTTACACGAAACAAGTCTTGTATAAACCCACTCGAGATGCATCTCGAGTGGTGTTACACGAGATGTCATCTCGTGTAAACCCTAAAAACCCTAATAATGTCATAAATTTCTAACTCAATTTTCGTTTAGAATTTGACCAATGTCATACTAATGGAAATGTCTTAAAATGTCATTTAGAGCCTAGAAAAAAAATAAAAAAAAATAAACTAGGTGGTCGTATACCATTTTCACAACATCGGGACGTTTTCCTTAAAACCCTAAAAACCCTAATAATGTCACAAATTTCTAACTCAATTTCCGTTTAGAATTTGACCGATGTCATACTAATGGAAATGTCTTAAAATGTCATTTAGAGCCTAGAAAAAAAAAAAAAAAAAAATAAACTAGGTGGTCGTATACAATTTTCACAACATCGGGACATTTTCCTTAAAACCCTAAAAACCCTAATAATGTCACAAATTTCTAACTCAATTTCCGTTTGGATTTTGAGGAAAGTGATACTAATGAAAAACACTTTAAATGTCATTTAGAGCCTAGAAAAAAAATAAAAAAAAAATAAACTAGGTGGTCGTATACCATTTTCACAACATCGGGACATTTTCCTTAAAACCCTAAAAACCCTAATAATGTCACAAATTTCTAACTCAATTTCCGTTTAGAATTTGACCGATGTCATACTAATGGAAATGTCTTAAAATGTCATCTAGAGCCTAGAAAAAAATTAAAAAAAAATAAACTAGGTGGTCGTATACCATTTTCACAACACGGTAGCCTTTCGCATTATCAGACAAGAGCATGATCGAATTCAGAAAATCAAGCAGCGTCATAATGGGGGTTATGTAATCACTGAGGCTGCCTGCGGGTGTTACTACAGGCGGACACATGGACTTCCATGTAGTCATGAGATTGCACAGATAGAGGAGTATCAGAGACGGATTGAGCTGTCCACGATTCATGAGTTTTGGAAGAAGTTGGACATTGAAGTAGACAACCCTTCATCTAAGGAGCCTGAACCGGTAAGGAGACATTTATTCAAAACGATGGAGCCGGATCATATTTCAAAGCCGAATGAACCCCCGGCCGGAAGTTCCAGAGAACTGTCAGATTGGGAGCATACTAACAAATTTTTTGGAGTCCCCGCTACACCATCCTCGACTGGCAAAGGGTATATATCTTCATTCAATTATGTCTCAATTTTTTGCTGTTGTATTGTTGCTGTTGTGCTGTTGTGTTGCTGCTACTGTTTAACTGCTGCTGATGTGTCTCGTGTAAGTCCATACGAGACATATCTCGTGTTGTATTACACGAGACTTGTCACGTGTAAAACCACACGAGATATGTCTCGTGTGGACTTACACGAGACACATCAGCAGCAGCATCAATTTTTTTTTAACACTTTCAAACAACAGTATGAATGCTTCTCACTCTTTTTTCTTTGCCCTATTTCAGGTCTAGATGTGCATTCATTGCATCAACCCAAGCGAGTTCGGAGTCCACCCGCAAACGGAAATCACCTTCAGGACCCACACCATCTACCCCTGCTAGTACTCCCACGTCTCATCCACCAGTAGCTCCTTCCGGTCGTGGGAGAGGACGGGGTCGAGGCCGAGGTCGAGGTCGAGGACGAGGACGGGATCAGGGTCAGGGTCGTGGAGAGGGAAATGGACAGCCCAATTATACTAGTTTATACAGCTCCCCGTATGTAGAGTCTTTTCCGCCTTTCATTACCCCGCGTATTGGAGGCATCATAGATGTGGCATCAGATGGACATTGTGGCTATAGAGCCGTAGCAGCACAGATATACGGAGATGAGGAGAAGTGGGCTGAAGTGCGCACAGAATGTTACAATGAGGTGCTTGCTCGCCAAGACCTTTACGAAAGAGTTCTACCTTGGATATCGGTAAGAGAACTCTTACGTAAGATTGCTTGCTATAGCCGGACGGCGCACAGTGATTATTGGATGGAGCTCCCAGATCTTGGGCACATCATTGCCACGAGGTATAATGTGGCGTTCATTTCTTACTCGACTAGCGGTGGTATGTTATGCCTTCCAATGACTGCACCAGTACAACCACCGGTGAACACAGTTGAGGTGGGACAAGTCAATGGAAACCATTTTATAGCGGTATGAAACTTAATTGTCTCATCTATATTGGTTATATTTAGTTGTCTTACTTATATTCATTATATTTCATTGTCTTGTATTTAACTATTATTACTTTTGCAGCTGCGCATGTTAGGCAATGATTACCCAATACCACCACCACCAAACCTTTATCGGAACCGCTGTGATCCAACCGCAAGCCAACTACTCATCCCATACCAAGATAGGATAGCAGAGTTCAGTCAACTCTATGAGGAGGATACCGATGCAAGAAGACAAAGAAGATTACATATAGGATAGTATATGTGTAATGGTTTTTGATTTATCCAGTTTGTATGAATGTTTGAATTATATGCTTATCCTTGTTAACACTTTCATTTCGTATACAATTAGGCGATAGTATATGTGTAATGGTCTATTGATGTTTTGTGGAGATGTCCTATTTGAGAATCAAATTTCATTCCAAGTTATGTTTATTGTTGCTTTTGCTGTTGCGGTTGTGGAAAAGCAGGCTCAGATGCCTATGTCGTGTATACTTATACGAGATGAGAGCTTACATCTCGTGTATAAATACACGAGATCTCATCTCGTGTGTACTTACACGAGATGTATCTCGTGTATATGTACACGAGATATAAGCTCTCATCTCGTGTAAGTATACACGAGACGTGCAAGGGCAGCGATGGAATTAAATGGGCTGTGTATTTACTGGGCTGTGTATATAGTTTTTGCTTAACAATTGTGTGTGCCACCATAAATGCACCCCATCATCACGATAACCAGCCCATAGTGGTTTTACCGAAGTCTTCAAAGTTACAAGTTTTAATATCTAACTTGACAAAGGTAGAAGGCAGTGAACGCAAGTCCTCACAAAATGTCGTTGATGGACTAAAGTGTAAAGCCTCGATACCCAAGTGATGAGCAACTTCCCATTCCTTATGAATATGAATCACGTTGCATACAATCACATAGAATGAGCTTCACATATTCACAGTCGATTGTTACATTCATGCCACAACTGCCAAAGGAAAATGGCAAAGCTAACATATTGATCGCTTGTAAAGAACGACAAACATGAAAACGACCATTTATAAAAGGATTCATAAAGTTCCATAATTACAAAACTAGTATGAACAAATCCTAAAAAGCGCACACACACACACAAGAAAAAGCATGATCTGAAATTTCAAATTCACTAGGGTTTACTCCCTCCGTCTCAAAATAGATGTCGTTTTAGGAGTTAAATTTTGTCTCAAATTACTTGTCGTTTCACTATTTTCAAAGTTTTTTTATTGTTTTATACCAATTATACCCTTAATAATGATGGTGAACTATCTCTTACCTAACCATTTAATTGTCTAGGTAGTTGAATTACTTTAGGGGTATTTGAGACTTTTTCTCATGCATTAATGACATTTCTTAATATGTGTGAAACACTCCAAAACGACATCTATTTTGAGACGGAGAGAGTAGTATGTAACATGCTTACGCGGCATGCCATCATGGCAGTAGCCTCTGACATTGCACGCCATCTGTCAAGCATTGACATGGCAAATTATGACGTGGCAGTCCTAGTCAGCCACCCTTTTCAATTCCACTCCCTCCTCTCCTCCCCTTCCACAAACCACCATGAAAGAACCAAAAACCCATCGCCAGATCCAATCCCACCCCAAAACTCCCCCCTCCGACCTACCCACATTCAAATACTTCATCTTTATCACACTCCTCTCCACCTTCTTCAAACTCCTCCTAATCCCATCTTACCACAGCACAGATTTCGAGGTCCACCGTCACTGGCTGGCCATAACCCACTCCCTCCCTCTCTCCGGCTGGTATTCCGACGAGACTAGTCCATGGACCCTCGATTACCCACCTTTCTTTGCCCATTTCGAGCATTTCCTCTCCCAATTCGCCGCCGTAGTCGACCCCACAATCGTAGACCTCCACAATGGCCTCAATTACAACTCCCCTTCTGTGATCATCTTTCAAAGACTTACCGTCATACTCTCCGACTTTGTTTTGTTCTACTCAGTTTACCAATTGGGTGCCAATTTAGCGGTTAAAAAGAAAATTATGATGTGGGTTTTGGTTGTTTGGTCGCCTGGGTTGTTTATTGTAGATCATATGCATTTTCAGTATAATGGGTTTCTTTTAGGGATTTTGTTGGTGTCCATTTCGGCGTTGGAGCGAGGGAATGATTTGTTGGGTGGGTTTGTTTTTGCGATTTTGTTGTGTTTTAAGCACTTGTTTGCTGTGGCTGCTCCGGTTTATTTTGTGTATTTGTTTAGGCATTACTGCCGTGGCGGATTCTTGAAAGGGTTTGGGAGGTTGGTGATGATGGGGGTAGTGGTTGTTGGGGTATTCGCGGCGGCATTTGGACCTTTTGTTTATCATGGGCAGGTATATTTGAACTTCACTTGCAATTGTTTTAGCTTGGTTATACTTGTGAAGTGCTGACTGCCTAACTGAAACGTAGTTCCTTAAGTTCACAATTGATTGCATAGATTGATGGTTGCTATTGATAAAAAAATTGATTTGATTTATGTATAGGCGAGTCAGAGGCTCAGAGCTTTGAATTTCTATCTCTAGAACATTTTGATATTTCACGTCTTTGAAAGTGTGATAATTTTTACTCCCTCTGTTCCAAAATGATCTTCACATTTGACTATTCAAACTTTTAAGGATGTGAACACTTGTTTCACTAGTCATACTAGTCATGTTGTGTTTATGCACATTTAACCTTAAATTGTAGAATGTGAAGAACTTTTTGGGACAATGAAAAATTGCAAATGAGAAGATCATTTCGGGATAGAGGGAGTATTTGTTTAGGAAGTTAAAGTTGCATTTTGAAATGTGTTTTGATTTATTTCAGTTCCACATGGTAGTTTTCTGCTTATATCCTGGATCCTCATTTATCATTATGTGACGTGGTCAGCCTTTGAACAAAATAACGGAAGGCAAATTATTTTGTTTCTGGATGACACTATCCGATCCAGTTCTATGGGGATTTTTATAGCTGGTGGTCTCTATTTGAAGAGGGTTATGTGAAAATGACACTGATACTAGTTTGTAAGAATGGAAGGACTAACATATTTCTTTGATAGCCTCATCTAGAGTTCCTTGCGGTGCTCATTGTTTATGAAGTTCTGAAACTAGAGAATTTCGTAGTTTCTGCATCTTTAAAATTGAGTATTGCTCCCTTCATTGCTGTGGGTTAGTTAACAAATAATCACATAGCAAAGAGTGGGGGTACAGATTGTCAATTGCAGGTTTCTTCGGGAGCAAAAATTTGTAGAAATTAGGCCATAGTGGGGGTTCATAAGTTTCACGAGTTTGTAACAATTTTTCCTTTGCACTTGATAAAGTTAAAAGAAGTGAACTCGTGTACACAGAGTTTATACATTTGATTAAGAAAACCCAAAAGTAAAACAAGAAAAAGAAGACAACTATCACATATAGAAGATATACGCTCTTAAGTGAATAATATCTTAATTAATGAACAGACATTCTTCCAACACTAGAGATCCACATGTTGATTCCAAACGATACGAGTTTTTTTTTTTTTTTTTTTTTAACTTTGGAAAGCATGTTGTAAAAGTTGACTTTTAAGATCTTTTAGTAACAAATATACGTAAGTACCCTTACTATCCATATTATAGAATCATTGTATTGCAATTATATAATGGAATATGGTATATGTTAAAGGTGAATTTATTAACTTCCCAATATGAACATTCCTTTTAGGACAATTATATTTTGGAAAATGGACACTTATTTTAGTATGAAAGGAGTAGTGAGTAGCATGATCCAGAGATCATGACAACTGTATATTGGAGTAACAGATAATTAATGCACTCCTCGTGAGCTTCTCACTTCTTGCATAACAAGTTTCTTATCTTGGGATCCCTTCTTGAGTTTGTCTTCTACTTATACAAGGTTCATCTCCCATGCACAAAAAGCCTATTTTCATCTAACTCATCCATGCTAAGGAGAGGGGGGTTGGGTGAATATCACTTATTTTGAGAGACATATCAGTGAATTATGGATGCAGTGCAGCAGCAGTAGGCATTCCCTGGGCTCACTCAACTAGTGAGATTGGGTGATATTCAGATTTATCACATGCCTCGAGAGGCCCATTTGATGGAAGGGCGGAGGCCTTTGGCGTCCTCTCAAATCATACACTTACTACATGGATGAACCCAAAAGCCGCAATGTTACGAAGCGTTAGGGAATGCTAGACATTTGGCGTGTTCTCCTTCTCCCAAATTTGAGTTTTACTCATATCTTGAACGAATTCAAGGACATGTTTGAAGAAGTTGAGATTGCCGGTCGAATTGATATTATTCCATTCCCATTTTCTCCTGCCTCTCAATGAAAATCTTAAATTTGAAGGTAACAAGAAGACCCAACTTCCTTTGGCATTTGACATTTCCCAACTAGAGAAGTAAATAAAATGTGTCAAGGAAGATTAAGTCAATATTCTGGAATACATTTAGCCATGGGGCCAAATCTTATTGGACAGAAGCAATGCCATTGTCACTTATGTCATGCTTGGTCTAAAGACGGTCCATCATCAGTAAATGAAATCATTTAGCCCTGATGGAAGTTTATTGTCTAGTAAATAAACTACTCCCTTCACCCCCATAACAACATGCACCATTTCATTGACAAGGGAATTAGGGAGCGAATATATATTCAATATTATTGTGAGTGGGAAAAGGGGTTGTGAGTATGACAAGTGGGGTAGGATTTACAAGTGTGTATGAAAAGTGGGGTAAATAATAATAAAAAAAGACTAAAAAGTCGACAGTTTAGGGAAGGAGACTTATCAATGGGACACCCAAACAGGAAATGGTGCAAGTTGTTATGGACGGAGGGAGTATATTCGCTGTGTGATTGAACAAGAAGCTGAAAACACAATGTTTCAAGTTTATGAGACAATGCCGATCAGTCATCAGAGAGAATTGACCACATAGTCATTACCGACCACCGCCTTTTCCATTTTGATTTATTTAACATGTTTATTGACCAATGATAAGGAACGTACAATCAGCAAAGGTGCTTGAAAAAATCACAAAGAGCAAAATTCAATTCTTCAGCTACAGAGCTGCAAAGATGATGCCTTTGGGTTCAATTCTCGGATATATTGATTATCATCTAAAATCAAGATTCTTGTGGAGCTTGGGCGGATTACCTGTGCGGAGGATACTCATTGAAATGGTCCATTAAGCTGCTCATGTCTTTATGGTTAATAGTTCATTTAAGGCTGAGAGTTGAGACAAATGGTCAGTTATGAGATTGTCTCAGTGACACAGTCCTACTTGATGCTACACATCATCCATACTAAATTCTTTCTAAGTAGAAACTCAGCAGCGGTTTACCCTTTTTGTAAGTTTCCTGGAACTGAAATCACAGATTCAATTGTCATGTATGAACCACCATTTAGTCTAACAACTCCTTTGCACTAGTTGGTCACATTTCCTTTGAAAATCTATTACAATATGTTATACTGTTGTCTTCTATATTGCTTCTATGTGACACTTCTGCTTGGGCTACATGATGGAATTTGCTTATCTACAAGCCTTCGCCATAGATATTTGATACTCCCTCATTCCCAAAATGAATGTCCAAATTTCATTTTAAGAGACATCTGAAATTCTCTACGTTTCATACAATTTAGTGGCGAAGATTCGCATATAATCACGAATCCTCTTTCCAAACTCTTAGTTTTGCAAGTATAAAGAGACTAGTGAAAAATATTTGGTAGGAAAACATCTAGGGACAAAGTTTTTTCCAAAAAACTCATTCATTTGGGACAAAAGTTTCTTAAAAATGGACATTCATTTAGGGACAGAGGGAGTATAAGAGATACTTTTCACTAGTATGAGCTGATTTCATGCTTGATCATATTACAATTAAGCACAAAGTAAACTAGAATAAAATGTTTATAATTGACATTAACTGTATTTATCCGTTGCAGATACAACAACTTCTACACCGCTTGTTTCCTTTTGGCAGGGGACTCTGCCATGCTTATTGGGCTCCTAATTTCTGGGTCTTTTACATAATTTCAGATAAAGTACTCGCTTTCTCCCTCAGGAGATTAGGGTTCAGCATCCAAGTACCAACAGCTTCATTCACTGGTGGGCTAGTAGGGAATTCCTCTCCTTTCGCTGTACTACCTACGGTAATTATGCCTGTTTCTCATGTTTTGTTTTTGTTATACTCCCTCCGTCCCAAAATGACAGTCTCTCTTTTCATTTATGTTTGTCCCAAAAAGATAGTCCTATTTCTAAAATTGGTATATTAAAATGATTGAACTTCTAAACTTAACCCTGTGATGAATTTATTGAGGAATAATCAAACCTCACTAAGGGTAGTAATGAAAACGACAATATGTTGTTAATATGTTTGAATAGTCAAACGAGACTATCATTATGGGACGGAGGGATATTTCTATTTCACGTGGGACCCGATTTTCAAATATATGGTCGATGTTTGTTCTTTGCCAATTGTCAAACACTAACTGATCTTGCTTATTCAATTGACTATAAATGCAGATCACCCCCTTGATAACCTTTATTACAGTCCTGCTTGCAATATCTCCTTGTCTTATAAAGGCTTGGAGGAATCCCCAGCCGAGGATGATTGCTAGATGGGTGGCTTATGCTTACACATGTGGCTTCTTATTTGGGTGGCATGTTCATGAGAAGGCGTCGCTTCACTTTGTGATTCCCCTTGCCATGGTCGCTATACAGAGTTTGGAGGATGCTCGGCATTATTTTATACTTTCTATTGGTATGATTCATAGAATTTCATTTCCTTAAAAGTATTTCTAAATTTGGCTTCTGGATTTATTTCCTTTTTAAGAATTTTATTATAAGCTGCTTTACGTTTTCTTAACTTTTTTATTCTTCATTATAGTACTTGCGCCACTGTTGATACTACTAACAAAATTCTATACATTATTGAATAAAACATGTCAAATTTGAGTTTAATATGTAAAGAACTTCTTGGTTAAATTGATTTAGTATAAGGGAAGTGAAATAGTCCAGTATGCAATTTCCTACGGAAGTAGGACTGTTCACAAATCCATTTTTAGCAGAGGTGCTTCTTATAGAGTGTTGGAGTTGCCTCTAGCATAAGAGAACAGAACCAACCTTTTTTGCATAATCTAGCAAGAAAAAACCACCAATCTGAAGAAAACGGACTCGCTGACCACTTACCCAGCTCAGACCCAACTGTTCTTTTCTCTATAAGCCGTGGGCGCATACTCCCTCCGTCCCTAAATGAATGTCCAACTCAAGAATTTCTTTTGTCCCAAAACGAATGTCCTTTTTGTAAAATCTTTCTTCCTAAACGTTTCTTTACCAAAAACAAATCACTGTTCATTATATACTTGCAAAACTTAATAACAAGAATATTTATGCATCTTTCCCATTAAAATGTATAAAAAGTAAGCATTTTCTGAATGATCCTTACATGAGATTTAGACATTCTTTTTGACAAAGTGGTTTATGATTTTGTTATGAATGGTGTCTTGCATGGTGGACTAAGTGCATTGCAGTTCTCAAAGACGTTGAAATTGGAGCTTTGACACAATGAAATTTTGAGTTCTTATATTTATGTAAGCTTCTTGATGGTCAAAAGATTGTCTTGAGGAAGTGGGCTATGGCTCATAAGACAATATTCTTGGGTTTCTGCTACATGGTTGGCGGTCTTATAAAGAAGGCCAAAATATGTTTAGATTTAGACCCCCAAAGTATCCACCCATTCACACTTTGCACCCCAAACCCAATATTGTCCCAAAGTGACCCTCTAATTTGTCATTTGTCCCAGTTTGACCTATGACCCCCTATGACCCCTAACGACATTAGAAAGTTAACGAGAAATGGTCATGTGCATGTCATGTGAGGGGTATTTTGGCCATTTTTGTTGAAAATAGAAGGGTATAAAGGTCCATTTATAGAGTTGCTGAGTTTTGTTGACCTTAATACCCTTCTATTTTCAAGAAAAATGGCAAAAATACCCCTCACATGACATGCACATGACCATTTCTCGTTAACTTTCTAACGTCGTTAGGGTTCATAGGGGGTCATAGGTCAAACTGGGACAAATGGCAAATTAGAGGGTCACTTTGGGACAAAATTGGGTTTGGGGTGCTAAGTGGGAATGGGTGGATACTTTGGGGGTCTAAACATATTTTGGCCTATAAAGAAGTTACTTCACTGAGAATTATAGCTCATACGACGCATTAGGTGTTTTATGCAAGCACTTCCGTTGAAAAATATTGCAAGATACCACACCAATACTTATACTCCCTCTGTCCCAACACAAGTCAGCACAAGTAGGACTGGAGGGGTTTGCACACTAATTAAGACAAACTAATAAATGTGTGGTAGAAAATGAAGAGAGAGAATGAGTGGAGTAAATAATAGTTTTAGTTGGATAAATTGAGTGGTGGAAAATGAAGAGAGAGAATGAGTGAGATAAATAGTAGTGTTAGTTGAATAAATTGAGTGGTGGAAAATGAAGAGAAAGAATGAGTGGGGTTGAAACATTTCCATTTTGGACAGTCTCACTTTTAGTGGGACGGCCTAAAAGGGAAAGAAGTCTCACTTGTGCTGGGACAGGGGTATACTCTATTTCTTGAATGCCATCTTCGGTAGAAGAAAATGGTTTTAGTGGGAAGTC
This sequence comes from Campanula takesimana, assembly GCA_026119855.1. NCBI lineage: Eukaryota > Viridiplantae > Streptophyta > Magnoliopsida > Asterales > Campanulaceae > Campanula > Campanula takesimana. Next base: position 278,672 of record JAOWBW010001248.1, read on the forward strand.
CGTACCGAGTTGTGCAATTCGTATATCTTTATTTTTTTTTGGTGTTGATGAATAATGGTGTCTTAGCCATTGCTTATATGTAATTAATTATGCATTGTCATGAATATCTGTACCATATTTTCTGTGGGTGATGTTCAAATATTAATCTCTATCTTCCTTCTAACTTGCAGTGTCCTGCTACTCACTATTCCCGCTTCTATATGAAGCCCAAGAGTACCCAATAAAAGTGATCTTACTTCTCTTACACGCCAGTCTATTGTGGTTTGGATTTTCTTCTCTATTTCCCGAGACGAAAACTGCCAAGTCAACAGAAACCGGGAAGAAAAAAGTCAACAAAGTTGGACCAAACGTGAGCTCGGATACTAGCTTGAAGGGCGGACCATTTAGTATTGGATGGTTTGAAAAGAGTTGCCTACTAGGTATTTTTCTTGTTGAGATATGGGGACAGTTTCTTCATCCTTTACTTCTTGGTGATAAACTTCCGTTTCTACCCCTCATGATGATTTCTATTTACTGTGCTCTGGGGATGATGTACTCTTGGATTTGGCAATTGAGAATGATCTTTAGGTCAACTTAGTCAACGAGTTACCTTAGCATAGTTATCTGCTAACACATTGGCACAGAAAATGCGTGTGCAATTCTTATGCTAGCATTGTAAGTTTGTAACAAATTTGTCAGAACCGTTTTTTGCCTTGAGAAGAAATGCATTTAAGCGTGTTTATAGGGTGCCCCGTTGATTCCTGTATGAATTCAGGCAGTTTCTTTGCCCCTGTTTTTGTGTTTCAATGTTGGATATGGGCATATGGCACTTAAAAGTGTCAACTCTTGTTTATTGTACGTTTTCTCTCGTTTTATCATCTGATAATTTGGATATCAGACCTCGAGCGATTTTGATGTTCTTTACTACCTCCTTTTTTGGTGATAAAGTCATTGCCTGTTTGATCATGTTTTGGGTCTTCTGTATGGACTCTTACATAATAATAAAGCTATACCATGCCATTCAGCATCTAACACTACCAAATAAACTGGGGGGGGGGGGGAAATGGAATAAAAACAAATTTAGATTTTGTATATTTTTTTTTTGGTAAGTAGCAATAAGTAGGAGACACTAAAAATGGAAATAAGTAGTGATAAGTATGGGACGGAGGGAGTATAAAAAAAATTGGGAAGCCTTTCTCTGTTTATCAGTGCCTAGTTTCGATCCAGGGACCTGTGGGTTATGGGCCCACCACGCTTCCGCTGCGCCACTCTGATTTGGTGATAGTCTTTTGTTTAAATTTTATTTATTACTTTTTCTTGGTGCTTCGGTTATTTATAACTTTAATCTTTAATTATTTCCTCCCATCCAATTGAGACTACACATATCACCATTTTAAATGTTGTATTACAAGCTACCCATTTATCAACATAAAAAGGCTATAATATTTTTCAATTTAATAAAATCCACTTTTGCACTATAATAGTGTTTTACTTACTATTATTTCCTACTTTAATTTTTATATTCACAATACCCATCCCGCAAATGCTTTTTCATAATTTGTCCTCAAATTTTCTGCCCCATTTCTTTCGCCACGCCACGGGACGAAATGTATTTATCTATTTTTTTTTATACATTCGTTATTTATTTATTTATTTTCATTCATGTCCATGTTTAGACTTTACTTGTGCAATTTATGAGTTGATTTAGGAAAAAAAAAAATTAGTTTTTCATAATGTTTAGGGGAAAAAATTTAAATTCAAATGCATATGTTATCTTTGTAAGTGTTAGTGCTTGTTACAATTGTGATATCCCCCATCCCACATCGGAAATATGTGGGAATTGTGTGTGCTATTTAGAAGGTCCATACACTGCTACTAAGCATCAAATCATCCATTGGACTTTTGGAGGCTTGTGATGGGCTGTGGTTGACCCAATTGAGGAGATGCTTGGTAGGCTAGTGTGTGGTACATATGTGGCGGGTCGGACTTGCGGGCTCGGGTCGTTACAAGTGGTATCAGAGCGGACCCCGGCCTTAAAGCATGCGGGCTAGCCCGGGGGTACGATCCACTGCTAAGAAGCATCAAATCATCCATTGGACTTTTGGAGGCATGTGATGGGTTGTGGTTGACCCAATTGAGGAGATGCTTGGTGGGCTAGTGTGTGGTACCTATGTGGCGGGTCGGGCTTGCGGGCTCGGGTCGTTACAACAATGGTTCATACATGCAATTAAAACTATTTAATCTGCACAAATCAGAAAAGCAGATTCGACGAAAATTATTTTTTGTTGCTTTCATTTTCCAGTTTAAAACTCTCACCGCGTCATTGAGAAGGTAACTAAAACTAGAAAAGTGTCACGAAGCCCTCTCATATTGACATTTTAAAACACGCAAACGAATACCACTTGTTAATAAGTGTCGGTATGTGTTGTTAAAGAGAATCAATGATATTATAGTATTAAAGAGTGTTAGTACAAATGTTATAACGCATCGGTAGTAATATTGAAGAGTACCAACATTAGTGTCTATTAGTGTCCCTCATACAGCTTCAAAAAAAAAAAAAAAAAAAAGTCACTCATACACCTAATAAATGTCCGTGCGCGTCAATAAATACCGTTTACTTCAAAATGTTACCGCATATTTTTAACAAGTAGTTATTTATAAGAATATCACCAAATATTTTATAGTACTCCCTCTATCTCGCAATAAATGTCCTATTTTTCATTTTCGTTTGTTCGAAAAAAATGTCGTCTTACTAAAAATATAGTATAAAGTTTGTTGATCTTCCTATGCTACTCATTCTAATAGGAACACACGTTGCAATGTCACATGATGTATCACCCTACTCATACGAATAAAATGGGGCAATCAAGTCGATACAATTAAAAGCCTAAAAACATTGATTTGTGAACTATGACATTTATTTCGAGACAAATGGGGAGCAATACATTTCACTTATTTACACGTTATTATTATTATTATTATTTTTTTTTTTTTTTGACAATGTCCACGGCAGCGTTCACCGGGGTGAAACTTGACTTTACCACTGGACCACTCATTTGGGGACAAAAATTTACTTTTTTTTTTTTTTTTTTTTAAAGTTGAAACTTTGGGACTGAGGGTAAAATATAAAGTCACAAAAAGTTTACAAAATTTAGCTCACAAAATGAGGTGTCATGATTTTTATTAGTGCTTTTAACTAAAGTATGCCTGGTCCATAATCGATGCCACCACAAAAATATCAAAATATCGCTCTCATTTTGTATCTATTATTTTGCAATTTATTTTTTACCCCCTATCATTTGCCTTTCTCAAACATAGCGGAAAATCTCAGGCCACTAAAACTTATCATAGACTTGATCATTTCCACTTTAGAATTTAAAATTCTGAAATCGACGACTTTCTGCCATTGAGCATCCGCGTCTATCTCCCGTCTCCTTCCTTTCCATTTTCTCTCTCCTAGGTCGCAACGAAATCAAAATGGGTTGCAGCAATAGTCGCATGAGGTCGCGGTCACCGCCGGACACTAAAATCAACCGAACCAAGCGCCGCTTCTCCTCCCTCTTCTGCGGTGGTAACTCCGCCGCTCATCGCTCGATGATGGAGGTATGATTAATTTCATATACATGAGTCGTTTAGTTCGTGTTAATGATGTTATTTGAATGCTTGTTGACATGGCTTAATTGATCAATTGAAATGGAAGGCGATTAGATTAATTAAATGATATTGATTGTTCAGACAGAAATGATAGATTGAGAGTAGTTTTTGAAAGTATTGATGATTTTGTTGAGGTTTGATTTTGATAGTATGTTTATGTATCTTAATTAATTTAAGGACTCTTTTTGTTCCTTTATCACTTACTCCCTCCGTCCCTCTTTTAACTTACAAAAAATGAGTTGGGCACATTAATTAAGGATAAAGTGAAAAAGGTGATGTGTTGTGAGTGTAGATAGTTGGGTGGGAGCATAGTTATTAAAGGCGCGCGCCTAAGCTCCGGGCACAGAGAGGCTCAGTTTTGGAGCCTGGGTGCGCCTAGCTCCGGGCACAACAATTGACCATCAATTAAATTGTAATTAAAACCTAATGCGTGACTATTACTCTTCCTCTCCCATGACTCTCTCATGTACATGCACCATAACTTTGTATAAGAGTAGCAATCACCATGAACTCCTTCAAACTAACAACTGCTTATCATTTTATAGGATTTAGACTTAGAGTCCTTCTGTTTGAACTTCTCTTTATACTTATTTGAACATCTATTTATGTTTGTTTCTTTTATGACTTATAACGTATGTTTGATTTACTACTTGCATTTGATTTATTGCTTATCTTGATGTTGTATAATGTATACCATACTTTTTGTATTTTAAGGCATTTTTACGGGCATCGTCACCCGGGCGCCCGCCCGCCTTGCTCCTAGGCTCCGGGCACACCTTTTGCGGCTTGGTGCGCCTAGGGCCTTTAATAACTATGGGTGGGAGAGAGAAAGTGAGATAGAAAATAGTTAGTGGATGGTTGTTGTGAGTATGACAAGTAGGTCCCACTATTTTAAAAGTATTAAAACATTTCCATTTTAGGATTTTGTAAGTTAAAGTGGGACAACCAAATGGGTAATTTTTGTAGATTAAATTAAAGAGGGACGGAGGGAGTATATTCTTAGGTAGTTTTATTTTTATTCATCAATTGAGACGGAAAACCTGCAATATTGTACAATGAGATGGCGAAGAATCTGTTCACAAGCTCTTAAGCATCTGATTTCTACTCTTTCATTTCTTTTAGTTTTTAGCTGTTACTTTTAGACAACTACACCGTCTATATCATATTCCCATTTTGAAAGGTCAAATTAAAAATTGAAATGATGCAATTTCTTTTAGTCTATCACTCATCACATTTCTTCTTCAGAGACATGTATTTCCAGTTGATATCTATTCTTCAAGAAGTAGATAAATGTTCTTCTTGTTCCAAGTTCCAACACTTTGGCATCATAATTGTTTTGCTTGTTTTAAGTCCAATATTCTCCTTTGAGAAGATAGATGTTCTATATTTGACACTCTAAGATCACAGAGAGTTTTTCCTTCTTTTATATAGTCAACTTAGTGATTCAAATAGATGAGTCTCCTACAGTGACCACTATTTGGCAGTTGAATTAGGCATTATGAAACATATCATTGGTGGGTTGGGGTGGGTGGGGAGTTGGGGGGGGGGGGTGAGAGAAGAACATATCAATTCCTCACTCAGCTTGACTATTATGATACTGCATTTAAAATTGCATAAGAGCTCCCTTCGGGACTACGCAGAAAATAAAATATAGAAATGAGAAGGAGTAGATGACTGAATATAGTAACAAAAAACTGTTTTTAGCCTGACTTAAATTCTAGTTGTCTCCGACATGTGAAGTAATTACCGATATTTCCCTCATAATATTTCTTTCTTTTCTGTATTTAGTTTTAACTTTCTTGATTCTTTTTTTTAGATTCTACCCAGTTCATACTATGGTTGCCAACATCTGTTCTCTTGCTGATATGTTTAATAACAACTGTCAGTTAAATGCTAATTATGTCGCTGGTTTTGTCTCACTTGTTGGCGCCTCCGCGGTAAATGGGTTTGGATCTAGTATTTATTGGCTCGAAGCAGTTGGTGGTAAGAGGAACTTGCTGATATGTTCTACCATGTTATTTGTCAACTTGTTGACGCACAGATGCTTTTGTCTTGTATGTAAATGCATATGTTTGACCAACTTTTAAACTTGATATGATATGTTATGACATTCGTCATTTGCAGCTGGAATCACCAATAAGTTCTGTAGAAAATATTCCTCCTGCTAGTGATGCATCTGTCAGCTCTATAGCAGTATCATCTTCAATTTTTGATTCAGAATCTGGTTCCAAGACAGAAATTGGATCAGAGTCTGAAAGCAGCAGCAGTGTCATAAAGGATGATAATATGGAATGTAGCTTGGAAAAAGAAGGAAATAGTCATGAGGGACGTCCTTTAAAGTGTAAGGAAATAGTTTCCAATGCAGCTAGCACTTCCCATATAGAACAGCCGCTCCAGGACTCAGTTTCTGATAGTTCAAGGGTTAGGCCAAGTGTTGCTGTTGAGACCCGTGACTTAACAAATGGAGGTACGTCACAGATGCCTTTAGAGGATGCAGGTTCTATTAATTTGGCCGGGGGTAGAGAATCAGTGGAAAATCATCGAGATGTATCTAGGGGTGCTAATAGGTCTGTTTCTGGATCCGTGCTTGTTGTTTCTGATTCAATAGTAGGGCTTCAATTGCTTGGGAATGATGCTACTGGTCTGGCAAGCACTTCTGGTTCAGGATTCTTGTTGTCTAATCGAGAACCTGAGCTGAGAACTGGTGGGGCTCTTCATGTTGATGTTGTTGGTCTGTCTTCCAATAGCTTACGTAGTAGCAGTCCTGAAATGAATGACCCTGAGGCAAGAAGGGAGAATGGAAGACTGTTTTGGGATGCTTTATCAAGACGCAGCTTCCGAACACACCGTAATTCTCCAGCCATTGTTTTCGCCACGGGGCCTGCTGATGATATAGGATCTCAAGACAGATGGCTTCTTGATTTGGGTGGTGATCTTCATTATGATAGTCACGGACTTGGCCGTGGGTTTGGCTACTCCAGCAGTAGAAGTCATCGTAGAAATGAACGGAGACACTTGAGATCGGAGGTAATCAAATATGATTCTCATTTAATTTAAGCTTATTATACACTTCTGATGAAACTAGATGGAAACTCCAAGTAAAAAGCATTCTAAAATAGATACCTGAAGTTTGCCGTTAGGGCATATCACATATATGAGCTGAACCCCTCCATTAATGTGTTTGTCCTATAATGCTCGGACTTGGGTACTAGTGTCTGAACGTTACGGATCCGACATCCGAGTGTCGGATCCTCCAAAATTTTAAGATTTTTACACAAATCTAGTGTAAAATAGCCTCACCCACACCCATGTCCTGTAGACACAGATACTTTGGCAAAATTGAAGGGTCCGACCATCACAATTTTTGTCATGTTGTTCGGAAATTTCCTACATGAAGTTTGTTTCAAAGACATTGATGACTAATTAAGTTGGAGTGACTTGGACAATCGAGCCATTAAACTTTTTTTATGAATTCCATTAATTTGCAGTTGGTTACCTGAAAGATCTCTTGTTAAGTATTAGGATTTGGCTCATCAAGATTAATTTCTACCTTGTTTGACCATTATACAGATACGTACAGATTTAGATATAGACATATTTAAGCCTTAGTCTCTCAGCGGACCTGGAATAATGCTTCTTTTTAGCTTTTGACCTAAATAATTCACATTTCACGTTTAGGCTTGGGGTTTCTATCATGTTACTATTCATTGTACACATAGGTGTTAATATAGGTGAGGTCACTCAATCACGTGTATGCAAGTCAAATGAATTGTGTGCTAAAATTAAGGGAAAGAAAATTTCAAGGTAGCAAAATTTTGTAGTTGACCACTTTGGCAATGTTGAACTGAGTAGGCAGCAGTCTTTCGATGCTTCCCATTTTTGCATTAAGCTTTTGTATGACAAGCTCCTTCATATAATGTACAGATATCAGAAAGAGTCCTAGGTGGTCTTGATGGGCGAGAACGGCGAACTGCATTTTGCGCTTCTGGGCTTCATCCTGATGGTACATGCTCATGTGACACATCCTTCATGGGAGAAGAGGCCAGTACCCTTGCAAGTATTTCGAGGATAGTGTTGCTCGCCGAGGCTTTATTTGAGGTAGGTTTTCTAGATTGAATCGCTCTCATTTGGTAAATATATAATTTTTCTTTTTTAGATTATTCTTTGCATTTGAATAAGCTACTCTCTCCACCACCAAGTTTTTCCCTTAAATATATTGACATTTTGTTTCCAAGAATGCCCTTACATATTACGTGGATGTTATTCTATATTTGCCTCCACTGGATTCCTATGCCTAGAAATGTAATCTCATAGAAATTATTGAAACGGAGAGTATTGTAAAATTGTTTGGTTATATCATAGAAAATAAGAGTTTATTTAAATAAAACAATGTTGATTGCCTCTTAAATCATTTTTTGTAAGATTACATTGAGAAAAGCTCCGGGCATTAGATTTAAATGACTTTTGTCTGTGAGGTCAATTTGACTCCGATTTGAGGTCATTAAACACAAGTATGTTGGACCTGAGTAAGAAGTGCATCAGAATGAAATAACCAGAAATGGCGGTCTCTTTCCAAGTTAATTCCTGAAGCAAAAGGACTTTTAGAATGAACAAGGGGTTATTATTTATTAACACTGCACAAGAATTAAGTTAGACCTTGAAATCTTAATTAATCAAAAGACAAAGCGAATCTATGAACTTTAAACTTCCTTGAGGAGAGAAAGATCAACAAATAGGACCAATTAAGATAAGCTAAGTTAGTCATGGGGATGGTTATGCATTGTTATTCGGGAACATCATTCATTATTCATCAAACGCAGTTAAGAGTATTTACTAGCAATTAATGTCCCAAAAAGTGGGAAAGAGATATGCACTCTCGTTCGGTTTTCAATTACAGGGTCTTACAAACTCTATTTCCTTCTCCTTGTGTTGAGCCTTCTAACTTATGGGTAGCCTGTGATCATATAATTGTAGAAATAGGCATATAGCTACTGATTTCTCTCTTGGTCGTCTGATGCACAGGTCTTGGATGAGATTCATCGACATCCGTTATCGCTTTCACTATCAACACTCTCCGTCCCAGCACCAGAATCTGTTGTCGACTCTTTTCCTGTCAAGAATCACAAGAAGATTGATGTAGCTGAAAGTGGACCAAATTATGTACAACAGTAAGTCTCTTACAACTATTGAAGGGTAGATCCGCATGCTTTGTTTGGATTTTAGTTTTCTAACTCTTGTTTACAGCTTAAAAGATTGGGTTTCTGAATATTCACTGAAGGAAAATACGCGTTAATTTTTCTCTTACAACTCCGGGTCATATATATTTCTGTATTGTTATTATTGCCCCCAACCTCTCGCTCTAGTAATGGGGCTTCTGTCCTTAAATTTTCATTACTTCGCTTTGCTCAATCTTATATATTTCTAACTGGAAGTAATAATATTGTAGGTGCTACATTTGTTTAGTTGATTACGAGGAAGGAGATAAACTAAGAGTTCTCCCTTGCCAGCATGAATACCATGTGCCGTGTGTTGATAAATGGCTGAAAGAAATAAACGGGTATTTCACTTGTTCCTTTTAATCCTTACATTTTTTTCGATTTACATTTACGTGATTGTGCACTACCTTCCATGTTGTCACACTTTTGACCCATTGTACTTTGATAAAGTTCCGGTTTTAACTGCTCATGTCATGTATGTTTTAGCACTTTAAATCATTCTAAGTTAGATACGCATCCACTATCCCCCAAAAGGAAAAAATAAGTGCATATTTTTTGTACTTTTTAGAGGGATAATAAGTACGCATCTAAAGTAAAATTGCTAAAATTGCTAAACAAATACACGAGTGGTTAAAATTGGAGCCTCATCAAAATACTGCGGGTCAAAAGTGTGATACATTCTTTAACTGAAGATACATTTGTTTTTGTTGCAATTGGGTGTTTTCAGTGTATGCCCAATCTGTAGATGCAATGTTTGTGAGAGTTCTGCTCAATGTTCCGGTTCAAGTCCAGAACTTCCGTCTCAATGATGCAGCTGTATGTACACCCACATCTGTAGAAATGTAAATATAGTCAACTCTCTTGTTTTTCATATCTGAATGCTCGTAGACTTAGATCCATATGTTCCTTTACTAATAGATATAATCGGTCAGTAAGTATATCTTTACAAATCAAGTGTAATAACAAGGACCATGTCCTCACTAATGTACTTTGATACCATATCAATGCCTAAAGCAAAAAAAAAAAAAAAAAAAGAACATAAACTTCTTCTTAACTCACATGCTTAGCCATAGGGTGAAAGTCAAAGGTGAGATAATCTTTTTTTTTACAGTCTCCTTTCTTTCTTTTAGATTTTACAGGATTACTAAGTAAAACTAGAAGAGTTAGAATGGATGGTTTTTTTGTTTTCTTTCAATTTCTTATGTTTAGTAAAAATGAAAGATGGATTTGGAACTGTTGCAGCAGATAATTTAGTTCTTCGCTGCACTCAACAGATCACCCCACCCTCGTTTGGTGGGTCAATGATCGTGATTAATTTGAGTTCATATGAGATCCACTTCAAGTTAAAGTAATCACCGTTGTTGATTCACTAGAAAGGGTGGCGTGTCCGAATATCATACATTGGCTGCACCTCCTTATTTGCATTGCCTGATGTACATGGCTTGGTATTGAGGGCAGTTTTGTCGAACAACGAGGGTGCATTGGCAAAAAATTTGTGGTGTAAATAGTAGTGTTGGTTGAATAAATTGAGTGTTGGAAAATGAAGAGAGAGAATGAGTAGTGGGGTAGAATGAATATAAAATTATAAAAAGTAGGCAATTTTGGGAAGTGTCATGTGATCTGAGACGGATTAAAATGGAAATAAGTGTCAAGTGAGCGGGGTCGGAGTCGGTGATATCTTCGGCTTAAGCTAAAAAGAGGTTAAGTGAAACTTCCAGGCCCAGCATAGCCTGGAGGTTTGAGTTGGGATGAGTAGTTAGTGGAGACTGAAGTTGGCAGGTTTGGTGATTTAAATGTTCTGACAAGTGAAGTAATAGTATTTTACAGTTTTATTAATAATTGAGAACCTGTACAAAATGTCTATGAAGAAGGAAGGTACCAAACGAGGGCATGTTCTGGCACAGACATTTCTTAAGGATGCAAAAGCTCCGTTCATTATACAAAGCATGCCATGCCATGACTCTGAAAGGAGTGCACATTTGCACAATGAGTAACTGATAAAAGGGTATACTTATACTCCATCCGTCTCATTTGAAGCTTCACCATTTACCCATACTCACTAACTTTCCCCTCACATATTTAAATTGTAGGCCTCACTTGTCATACCCATTAACTTCTTTTCTCTCACAACCATTCTTACACTCATCATTTTTCTTAATTTGTGTGTCATCACCGAAATGGTGAAGCTTCAAATGGGACGGAGAGAGTATAGGAGTACTCCCTACCCTATTAGAGTATTATGTTATTGGGATTTGTCTCATCTCATACTGCAAGTTACTCGGATTGGAGACTAACCTTCGGTACCAATTTTTAGATCCTCATAATTAATTAAGATAATTAAAAGTAATTCAGTTTTGAATATACAACTTGTTATTGGTACACTTTTATAGGAGTATATTATTAAAAATAATTTTTAGTTTCTCATTAAGATAATTAACAGTAGCATAAATTATTGCTTAAAGTTCATTATAGTAACAACGAAAAAAAAGAGGGACTAACTTTTTGGGGGCAAAGAGAGTACTCCCTCTACCTCAAACTAATTGCTACTAAATGTGAATGCACGTGGATTAAAAAAATACTCCCTTTGTCTCATATTATGTGCACAAACTTTCTTATTGCGTCCCATTGATAAGTCACATTTTCCTAAAAAAATATTACTTCTTCCGTCCCAGTTTAAGGTTCTTACTTTCCTTTTTGGTATGTCCCAGTTTAAGGTTCTTAGTTGTTTTATTCCATAAATGGAAAATAATGAATAGTGCTTTGGAGGAGCTTGCCCTCAAAAAGTTCATTTAATTACAAAAAAAACATTACTTACCTAACTTACTTTCACTCACTTGCTTCATGAATAGTATTTTTGGACATTTATATCCTTCACTCTCTACTTTTGGTTGACTCATTTCCTTTGTTTTTGCTTTGGTTTCTTAATAAGCGTGCATAGTCAAACTAAGAACATTAAACTGGGACAGAGGGAGTATATTTTATTCAATGGGAGCCAAATTCAATGGAATGGGTAAAAATAATAAGCCATAAGTAAGTTTGTAGCCTCAAATTCAATGGAATGGGTAAAAGTTTAGGCAAAGCATATGTACTTCACTTGCTCCTAATATGTATGCTTGGAAAAGTACTTTAGAATGCTTGATTTTGATGTCACCTTATCTTTTTTTTATGCCTTATAAAAGCTAAAGTAAATATACTAAATACATTTACTGCTGGTTTAAGACATAGGAGTATTTAGCAACTAAGTAATGTCACAAAAGCATATTCTTATTGACTTGTATCAAGAATAAATAATCAAGAAAAAAACTTCATAAATTGTTCATTTAACTTTTTAAATCAAATGCAGAAGAGTTGGTTTTGGGGGAAACTAGTTCCCCCATAAGTTATAAAAAGTCCACTTTTTAACCCTCAACTTTAAACCCTAAATCCTAAACCCTAATCCCCAAACCCTAAACCTTAGCCCCTATAAAAACAAGACTTTTTATAACTTATGGGGAAACTAGTTTCCCCCCAAAAAAAATTAGTTAATGCGGAAACCCATATACTCCCTCCATCTCAAAAAATTAGCATCATTTAACTTTCTAATTAATCAAATGCAAGTGAATTTCGATAAAATAGTAATATCAATCTAGTCATTTAATAAATTTATAAAATTGTTATTGATAAATCACTCAATAGTTTTTTTTATTATTTTTCTGAAAGCAAACAAAACATACTTATATTAAATAAAAGCAGGGGGGGGGGGAGGAACTAATCCAAATATATAGATATATACAATTGTTTTTTAAATAAAAGTTGACACCATAACTTAATCCACTTTAAACATGACTCCTCACAAACACTTGATAAACTCAGGAACGTTTGAAACAAACAATAATTTGTAGACACCTATAATACTTCCAAATTCACTCTAATAGAAGTAAAAGATGACACCATAACTTTATCAACTTCAAACATGACTCCTCACAAACACTTGATGATGGTAATCTTGAAATATAAATTGGTACCATCCTATGTTAAAGTTCACTTGTGTATGATCATAAAAATAAAATAGATCAGTCTTTCTCAAAGGAAGAAGTAGTACAGTATTTCTTAAAAAGTGACACAAATACTTATTATTTAGTTAGTGAAAATCTAGAGAAAAACTTGTTTTACACTCGTTTTAGTGTAAAATTTGTTTTCATTTCTTAATGTAAAACAGGTTTTACATACTCCCTCCGTCCCAACACAAGGTTCTTACTTTCCTTTTTAGTCCGTCCCAGCACAAGGTTTTTAGTTGTTTTATTACCTAAAATGGACCATGGGAAACCCACTTGTCATTCTCACAACAAAAACTCCCTACCCACTTTATCTCTCCTACTTTCTCTTACTTACTTTTTCATACTCACAACATTTACTTTATCTTAATCTCCGTGTAAAGTCAAACTCAGAACCTTGTGCTGAGACGGAGGGAGTATCTCTTAATGTAAAACAAGTTTTTCATAAGACCGATTCGTTTAGTTAAGTGGGGTTTGATATTATAATGAAAATTTGACTTGTTATTAATTATTACTCCCCCGTCCCAAAATATAAGTAGTTGGGGCTTATTTCACGGAGATTAAGAAACAAAGTAAAATGACAAAGTTAACCTTCATCAATCATGAGATGAGGAGTTAATGGAGTAGGAACCTAGACCAAAAATAAACTCAATTAATCCTAATTAATCATGTCTGTAAAATAACTACACTACCAGCCTTTTGCATATTGACGTTTGCATTACCTATTGCAGACTCCTCATATTCTACCCAAATTTCCCCTCCAAAGTTTACTCCCTCCACAGTTTATTCCCTCTATAGAAGCATATTTAAGTTTCATCATGACAAGACATTGGGAATAAGGAGTGCAGCATGAATACAAAGGGGTGCATATGCATAGGGAGTAAGTTGCACTAAATAAGGGTATTTTGGGCAAAATGTGTCAAAGTTGTATGGAAAACAGTAAAACTGCAAATATTTTAGGACAAAAAATCTCTCCTTAAACTGCATATATTTTGGGACGGAGGGAGTAATGTTTTGATAACGTAAACATTTCAAGGTCAAAGTTTAGAGATCATGTCATATTAAGGAAATCCATAACCCCTTCGAGTCTTCGACTGATCAATTACATTAATGGAAAGTGTTCAAGTATAATGTGCAAAAGTACAACAGTTTATTATCTTCTCATTCCAAAATATTCATATTTTTTAAAATCCTAGAATACAAATCTTAATATTATTTTGTTCAAAAAAGAAAAAAGAAAGAACACAAAATCTTTATAAGAACACGCAGGTCTTTTCTAAACAATACTTGTAAAAATTGGTTTTTAGCCTTTAGAATTCAACCTCCACAAGTTAAAAATCTGTTGCAATGCTATAAAAACTAGTTATTCTATAATATAATTTAAAAAAATTCATAAAACTTACTCTACTAAAAAAAGAGTGATATTTAATAATCTAAATATAATATAAAAGTTTTTACGAAATGAGTTTTTCTTAAATAATAAGAAAAATAACTTTCATGATTGTGAAACTACAGCTTACTACTTACAGTATAAATTAACTTCGTGTTTTAAATAATATAAGATCCGATTCCCATTGATTTTTTCTACGGTCAACAATATCTGATTATGGAAATGAATCCATTGAGGAAGTATTCCCTCTGTCCCAGACTAAGGTTCTTACTTTCCTTTTTGGTTTGTCCCAGACTAAAGTTTTTAGTTGTTTTATTACCTAAAATGGACCATGAGACCTACTTGTCATTCTCACAACAAAAACTCCATACCCATTTTATCTCCCCTACTTTCTCTTACTTACTTTTTCATACTCACAACATTTACTTTTTTTAATCTCCGTGTAAAGTCAAACTAAGAACATTAGTCCGGACGGAGGGAGTAAAAGATATTCATGATATATTGCTATGTATATTGAACCATCAACATTTTATCAGTCAGTATTTCAATTGATACGCAGTCAAAATTTACTTGACTCGACCCAAATCCTTTCAATTGATACACAGTTAAAATTTATTTGACTCGATCCAAAGCCGATACGTGTTAGTTTGCCATTTGTTTTAAAAGTATGTTTGAACTAACAAACTAATCTCAGTTTTTCCTCTTTGTTCTTCCTCAAAATTTCTATAGTTTTGGTAAGGTTTCTTGATTAATGTTTTTCTTTAATTCAGATTTGGATTTAGATTTAGACATAGATCTCTTTCTAAATCTACTTCCAGGTCTGGTTGTTTTCTGGTTTTTGTTTTTTAGATTTTTCATTTTATTTTTTGAATAAGTGAAGAAGAAGATTGTTGAAATGATGTTTGATTTATTGTATTCTCTCCTTTGTAGGAGCCTTGTTTTTTTGTTCTGTTTTTCAATCATCGTTGTTGAATCGTAAGTGGAGGATAATACCATGGCTTGGAAAGTTCGGTTGGTAATTTATTGCTAACCCAGAAGCCTTAAATGATGGAGTTCTCAACGCTAAATATTTACCGATGAAGGATTTTGTGAATGCCGTTATATGACAGTGTCCAAGTTACGCTTGGAGAGGCATCTGCGCATTTCAGGGTAATGCTATTAGAGATACAATGGGGAAGATCGAGAATATGCTAGTACAACATGCACGGACATCTACTTTCGTCATCTTTCTTTTTACGTTTTTTTATGTATTTATAACTGTCATTTTAATGGATGATAATACTTGAGTTGAGCCTCTGACATTTGTAGAGAGCCTACTCAAATATTTGTGCTTTTACCCATAATCTAATGATAATGGTAGTTTGATTTCGAAAAAAAAAAAAAAAAAAAAAAAAACTAACAAACCAAACCTTCTTACAAAAAAAAAAAAAAAAAAAAAAAAAAAAGTTTAATAATTCACCCCTTAACTCATTGCAAGTGCAACCACTCTTTCTCCACCTTCTTTAAATCTACTTGCTGCATTCATTCCTTATTCGTACGGTACTCTAACAATCTCTCTCTCTCACACACACACATACAAACACACACAGCAACTTACACAACCCAACCAGACCACCACTGACTTCTTTTGTGTTACCCAACCCACCTCAACCAAATCAAACCCACATTTAAGATGTGCAAAAACTCGGAACTGATACAGTGAGAATTTGTTTATAAATGCCATTGTCATGAAAATATATTGTACCTAATAATGTGAAACTCTCATTATTATAGTACAAAAAAAAAAAAAAACACTATACATTTATTACGAATTATGGCAATAACAAGCAGGAGTAAAAGTATGAGCAGCTTCAAATTAATAGAGGAAATTCAAACGGGAGAAAATGTTCAAAATAATTGTACAATAGTCACAAGTATAAAATGATTGATGAAATATTTTGATAAACAATATTTATGGACAAATTATTTTGCAAAAAAAACATTTATTATAAAATACTCCCTCCGTTCCAGCTTAAGGTTCTTACTTTCCTTTTTGGTCTGTCCCAGCCTAAGGTTCTTAGTTGCTTTATTACCTAAAATGGACCATGGGACCCACTTGTCATTCTCACAACAAAAACTCCCTACCCACTTTATCTCTCATACTTTCTCTTACTTTTTCATACTCACAACATTTACTTTTTCTTAATCTCTGTGTAAAGTCAAACTCAGACTTTTAGACCGGGACGGAGGGAGTAGTTTTTAATAGACATTCAGACTAGTGTTTTTTTGTTTTTTTTTTAAAGGCATTCAGCTAGTGTATACTGTATTTTATACTGGGTTGGAATGCTATTGCTATTCATTGAGCTATGACACTGAAACCCGACCCAACCCAACCCACATAACCTCGTCACGTGCCCTGCACGGTTCCTCCTTTCCACATTTATCATCTCCCAACTCTCATAAATTCCAACCCAACTCTCTTCTTCTTCTTCTCTCTCCCTTTTCCATCAAAATCAGAATTAAACAATGTCTACCTTACTCTCTCCACCACCGCCGTTCTTACCCACCGTCATCGGCGTCAACAACCAAATCCTACCTCAACCTTCCACCACCTCCACCACCGCCGACCTTCCACAACACCGATCGGCCTCAATCTCATCCACCTCCTCCTCAATCATCATAGTCATCATCGTCATTGCCTCCGCCATCATAGTCACCGCCTCCCTCTACCTCCTCATCCGCTGCCTCTCCCGCCGTTTCCACCGTACCTTCTCCGCCGACGACGTCGTTTCTTCTCGTCACAACAACAATGACCATATCCTCTGCTTCGACCATAACTCTTCCGCCTCCGCCTCTCAACTCCTTAACTCTCTCCCTCTCTTCACCTTCGGTTCACTCACTGGTAACGTCGCCGGCGGTGATTGCGCCGTCTGCTTGTCAAAATTCGAACGTGAAGATCGCCTCCGGTTGCTTCCGTTGTGCTGTCACGCCTTCCATGCCGAATGTATCGACGTGTGGCTTGTCTCGAATCAGACATGCCCGCTCTGCAGGTCCAGCGTTCATCCTACCGAGGCTGAAATATTGAGTAAAATCCTATCCGTTTCCGACGATCAACGTCTCAACAGAAATGGAAACGGCGACAGCAATCGAAATAGAAACGAAAACAGCTTCCGAATCGAGATTGGAAGCATAAGTCGCCGGAGAGGTCAATTCGATTCCGGTCGAAGATCATATTCAATAGGATCGTTTGATTATATCGTCGATGGCGACAGTTATGAAGTTTCGGTAGGTTCCATTCATCAGAGAGGCAGCTCAGAATGCGTTTCTGCGGACAAAGAGTCGATTCCTGATCCACCGGGAGAGAATGTAGCTGCTGACGTTGCATCGGGAGGAGGCGGCGGCGGCCCTAGAAACTGGTTGCGAGATTATGTTCGTACTCTTTCTACACGGACTATCTCGTTTCGCGGTTCCGGTAGATTTTTCACCGGTAGCAGTCGCCGGAACGAACAGGTGCTTCCGGTTGATGATTTGGAAGCTAATCGAATAGGGGAAGAAATTAGTGAGCTATTTCGATGGCTTTCAGGGGTATGAATTGTGAATTCCTTTAAAATTGGGGTGTGAATTGTAAATTCGTTCCATAATCTGAAATGAAATGACTTAATTACCCCCCTTATTTGCTGCGTGGTTGTAGCAAAGAATGAAATCTGGATATACAAATCTCTTTTTAAATTTCTTTTACACCTAATTTTGGATGTGATTCGGCTGATAATTGCTCCAATTTTGCTAATTACTCCTAAATTAGATTTATTTTTTTGTATTAAGGAATATTGCATTTCTAATATATTTAGCTATCAAATCTTTACTTAGTATAAGTATCCAATCTAATCTTGAGCAATTATAAACTATTATACTCAATCTTACATTAAATGAAATAAGTTTGACTATATAAAAGAAAATCTTAAAAGTTTGATTATTTTTTTTATAAAAAAAAAGAATAAAAAAGTTATTATTTTCATTCAAAAACAAAATGTTCAGATTTCTTTTTAGTTATAAGTAAATTTAAATATTTATATTAAAATGAAAAGAATATTTAGAAAGAGTCAACCTTATAAACATCACAATTCGAAATATGAAATAGTTTATACGAATGGAACAATATTTTTTTTCCTTTGATTAGAATATATTTTTTTTTCATATCCGTGGGTGTCTCAGTGTCTAGTGGAACGTATATTAAATACTCTCTCCGTCTCAAAATAATTTTTACATTTCATTTTGTTGTTATTAATTTTGATCAATAATGTTAAGTTGATATAATTATTTTAATAAAAATTTTAAACTTGTTATTTATAGTATTGTTGATGGTGTATCAATAACAAATTTTAGATTTTTATTAGTATAATTGAGTCAACTTTAAACTATTGCTCAATTATTTTTGTAGTAACTTCGTAAAAAATATGAAAATCATTTTGAGACTGAGGCAATATTTGACATAGACACGAGTTCTTAGGATGTAAAATAGTCATGTTTGGTTTACTTATAGGTGTAGCAATAAATATATTAACTATTAAGTGTAAACATTCCAATTCTACCAACCAAGTAATTGGGATTAATTTAGGTCACCCATGTGGTCCTAATAGGGATGACCAAAACCGGTTCCGGTTCGGAACCGCCGGTTCCGGTTCGGCATATATGTGAACCTGAACCGGCCCGCGTTTACACCGGTTCCTGTTCCGGTCATCACAATCCGGTTCCGGTACGGTTCCGGTCCGGTTCCGGTTCAGTCCACGCTACCTTTTTTATTTTTTTTTATCATACAATAATGAATAAACATATTAAAATTTATTAAAAGACAAGATATTTTTATTTTATAATACACTAATTAATAAACATGTTAAAATTTATTGAAAAATAAGGGATTTTTATTTTTTTTAATGGAAATGCCGATCCGGTTCCGGTTTGCCATATATGTGACCCTGAACCGGCCCGCGCTTACCACGGTTCTGGTTACTCCGGTTCCGGTTTACTCCACGGTTTGCTCCGGTTCCTGGCTTTTCCGGTCCGGTTCCGGTCCGGTTTTCCGGTTCCGGTCCGGTTTGACCATCCCTAGGTCCTAAGTCCAACTTTAAATAAGAAACATATTTATTTATTTATTTTATTTGAAGGAAAGTAAGAAACATATTTATTAGTTAATTAAAATATATTGGAAGTCAAGTCTCCTACAAACGTGGATCCTTTGTCATATTTGTCAAAATTTCCCAACTCTTTGAATTTTCAAATAATAGCTTTTTAAAAACATATTTACCCAAATAACAACCTTAAAAATTTATTTACCAAACCAACACTTTTTTTTTAAAACCGGAAGTGGGAGTTCCGGTTTTAAGGTTGAATCCGGAAGTCCCACTTCTGGAATTTGACCTTGGACTTTTTTTTTTCGAAATCTGACCCTTTTTTTTTTTTTTTTTTTTGAGCCCGGAATTACCAGTGCCGGTTTTGATTTTTTTATTATTGTTTTTTTTTTTGGAAAAATCTGTAACATTATTACCCCACCACCCACCGAAAGTATTTTTGGCTTTACTTAAAACCGACTGCCAATTCCGGTTTTGTAATTTTTATTTTTTTTCTTTCCGAAATCTATGTTTTATTTGCATTAAAAACTCCACCCCCATCCTTCAGTGCCAATACCAGAAAGAAAAAAAGAGAAATTCATAGGGAAAAAAAAAAGAAGAAAAGGAAAGAGAAAAAAGAAGAGGAAGAAGAGGCAAATCTTGTAAAAAAATTGTAAGTTTTTTTTTCCTAATTATTTTTTTATTTTGTAATTTTAAAACCGGCAGTCTGAATTCCGAATTTTTCAATTCTAATATGATAATATTTTTTTAACTTTAATAACATCAAATTTTCTTTATCACCAAAATCTTGATTTTTTATGATTTTAAAGGCTGTTTTTGACATAATTATACTAGGATTTGACGAAAAGTGTTAAAACAAACTTTGTTGTACTCTGTATGATCTCTCTTTAGGCAGTTTATTTGGTTAATTTGGACTTAAATTGAATGAGTTATGATTGGTCAAAGTTGAGTGTTTAATCAAAATCTTGATTTTTTCCTTGATTTTGAAGGCTGTTTTTGACATAATTAGACTAGGATTTGACGAAAAGTGTTAAAATAAACTTTGTTGTACTCTGTATGATCTCTCTTTATGCAGTTTATGTGGTTAATTTGGACTTAAATTGAATGAGTTATGGTTGGTCAAAATTGAGTATTTAATCAAAATCTTGATTTTTTTCTTGATTTTGAAGGCTGTTTTTGACATAATTAGACTAGGATTTGACGAAAAGTGTTAAAACAAACTTTGTTGTACTATGTATGATCTCTCTTTAGGCAGTTTATTTGGTTAATTTAGACTTAAATGAATGATTTATGGTTTGTCAAAGTTTAGTATTTAATCAAAATCTTTACACATTTCGGTGGGTGGTGGGGTAATAATGTTACTGATTTTTCCAAAAAAAATAATTATCAAAACCGGCACTGGTAATTCCGGATTCAAAAAAAAAAGTCAGATTTCTAAAAAAAAAAAAGTCCAAGGTCAAATTCCGGAAGTGGGACTTCCGGATTCAACCTTAAAACAGGAACTCCCACGTTCAGTTTTAAAAAAATATGTTAGCTTGGTATATAAGTTTTTAGGGTTGTTGTTTGGGTAAATATGTTTTTAAAAAGCTATTATTTGGAAATTCATTCTAGTAACAATATCATGCATCATTTTTCAATCATACTAGCGGGTAACCCGTGCTCTGCACGGGAAACCAATACTATATCTTAAAAATAATATTTTAACTATAGTTAACTAATATAGTAATTATCATTTTAACTAAAAATATTAATAATAATAATTAATCTATATAATTACTATTATTATAATTAAATAATATTATTGATAGTAATAGCAATGATTAATTTATATAATAATTATTATAATTATTATAATAAACTAATACTATTAATAGTAATAGTTAATAGATATAGTAACTATTATGATTAATTAATAATTTAACTTATAAAATAACTATTATAATTAACTAATACTAATAATAGTAATAGTTAATGTATATAGCCTATTTATAGTTAACTAATACTATTAATAGTAAAAACTAACTAATAAAGTAACTATTATAGTTAACTAATACTATTAATAGTAACAATTAACTTATATAGTAACTATTATAGTTAACTAATACTATTAATAGTAATAGTTAACTAATATATTAACTATTATAGTTAACTAATACTATAAATAGTAATATTTAACTTGTATAGTAACTACTATTGTTAACTATTACTATTAATAGTAATACTTAACTTATACTATTAATAGTAATATATTAACATACATATTAACTATAATAGTTAAGTAATACTATTAATAGTAATAGTTAACTTACTATTAATAGTAATAGTTAACTTGTATAGTAACTATTATAGTTAAGTAATACTATTAATAGTAATAGTTAACTTGTATAGTAACTATTATAGTTAACTATTACTATTAATAGTAATAGTTAACTCATATCATAACTATTATTATGAGCTAATAGTATTAGCTAATAATGAGAATATCAAAAGTCACACACTTTTAGGATAGTGATGATGTGGCATCACGAAATGCAAGATTCTTCCATGATTTGTCCACGTGGCATCACCACATCTCTCTTCACCAACTTTAATATATATATATATATATATAGATTTCACATTCTCCATCTTAATGTAGGTGGAGTGGCCCAGTGGTAAAGCCAAGCCTCACCCTCAGTGAGCGCTAGGGTTCGATCCATCTCCTCGCCTCCTTATGGCGTGGAAATCGTAAAAAAAAAAAAAAAAAAACTTAATGTATGTACATTCTCTTCCATCGTGGCACAAGTCAAACTTTCGGCGTAACAAGGTCAAACTATAATGCAGTGATATTTTTTAAAAAATCAAAGAGAGCCAAAATAGATTAAATCATTGTTTGTTTTTGGTATGCCCCAGTTTAAAGTTCTTAATTGTTTTATTCCTTAAATGGCAAATGATGAATAGTGTTTTGGACATTCTTGTCCTCATAAAGTTCATACTATATTACAAAAAGCCCATTACTTACCCATTTACTTTTCACCCACTTGCTTTATGAATGGACAATTATATCCTTCATCCACTATTATTCTTGACTCAAGTTTGCCTTAATTTCTTAATAAACGTGCAAAGTTAAACTACAAATCTTAAACCGGGTCGGAGGGAGTACTAAACATGTCCTTAAAAGTAATAAAATTGATATAACTTCGAAATCATGATTTGCCATTGTTTTTTTTTTTTTCATTTTTATTTAAGTAGATTATACTATTGAGTTTATTTTCAAAATTTTACATATTTAGTATACTTCTAATTGTTTGTATTAGGAAACGAAAATTCATTAATAGATGTGGCCGGAGTGAGTAATTTTCATTTGTCACAGAATCAAATCCATAAATGATTA
Source organism: Campanula takesimana (assembly GCA_026119855.1). Lineage (NCBI taxonomy): Eukaryota > Viridiplantae > Streptophyta > Magnoliopsida > Asterales > Campanulaceae > Campanula > Campanula takesimana. Next base: position 301,423 of record JAOWBW010001248.1, read on the forward strand.
CTACAACTAGCTAGGTAGGTGGGGGTACGCAACGTAGTTAAAGTGTGGTAGAAAGTAACTTTGTTTCATTTCAGGTAGAATTGAAGAAAAAAAATACACATAAAAATTTGTTATAATCTAACGAATTATAGAGTTTTACTATGAGTTTTCACTGTACATATCATTATCCGCATCCCTTGAAATTATTCACCTATAAAATTAGCTATTTTTGCCAAATTATAAATGTCTTTAATGAATTTTGTACTGTACGTAATGTAAAATAAAAAAAATTTGAAAATCGACCTGTTAGCAAGGGCCCACTTTTAGTGCATGTCATTAAGAACGTACGCTAGTACTCCCTCCGTTTCATGTGAATTGCTCCCTCCGTTTCATGTGAATTGAGACCAAAATTTTTTGGAACACAAACCAAGGAAAAGTAAGAGAGAGACAGGTGGAAGGAGGTGTTTGTGAGTGTGAAAAAATTAAATAGGAAAGAGAATGAGTGTGAGGAATAGTAAGTTGATTGGTGTATGTGAGTGTAAAAGTAAAGTAGGAGAGAGAATGTGGGAGATAAATAGTAAAGATTCTTTGCCATTTTGAGCAGTCTCAATTGATGTGGAACGGACGAAAAAAAGAAATAAGTCTCAATTCACATGAAACAGATGGAGTATGTATTAATCAGAAAATCACAAGGTTACATCAAATGTTGTAATTATGGTCCCTCTATTTGTAAAAAGGAAACCAGATCTTCTGTGCCACATTGTGTCCCCCTCCCTGTGCAATTATAATCTCAAACGTTTACATGCTTGGATAATATCAACATAATGACAATCATAATGACTGCAAGCCGTTGGATCACTTGTGGCACAGGGAGGGGCACACAATGTGGCACAGGAGATCTGGACTCTGTAAAAAGACTTGCTCAATGCTCAAGGAGCTTAAAAAAGTTAAAATAAATTATTTCATAATTAATATTGCATTTAACTTTAAAAAGTGTTATACTTAATTGCACACTATCTATATATATATATAAAAGTAGAATAGTGGTTGACTTTAGTTGACTTTATTTTCCCGCCAAAATGAATTTGAATGTTTTGTTTTAATGTCATTTTAAATGCTCTGCAGTATGGTGAGAACTCGAAAGGCCATGCGTTGGAACTTGGAAGGGCATGCAGAGTACATGAAATAGTGTTGATATCTATATGTAGTTTTTCAAAGTTATAAGCTCCAACTAAAATGAAGGGACAATTGGTATGAGTCATAAGTGCCAATAGCTAAGATGCTACTGATCAATAAGATGAACATACTATATATCATTCTTTTTAAAATCGATGATAACAGATCTCACTGTGATTCCATTCGTTTGTTCAGTTTGATGGGACGGCGTTAGCAATGAGGCTGGGGCATGGACGGTGATGAGGATGGTGGCATGTGAGAGAAGAGGAGTTGAAGGTGGCGATTGAGAAAAATGGGTGGAGATGACAATTAACAGCTGAGGTTTGTTTGTTCGGTGATTTGAGATTGCTAGGTGGTAGCAAGGTAATAAATCTTGGATTCAACTCATGAAGGTCTATCATGCTTATTCATGTAGTAGTCTTTGCTTTGACCTATTCATCTATTTGCTTTGAATTTGTAAAAATTCAAAACAAGTTGGGAGTCATGAATTCTTTTGACTTGAAAATTACTGCTTCTCATTTTTTTAGTGAATGATAAATATATATATATATATATATATATTTATTTATATAAGACTAAATTCTTATAGCTTTTTATTGAGAGTAGTAATAATTTACCTTTTTAGCATGTCAAGTCACCGAAAAAGTAGTGCAGATGTTCTGATTAAATCATTTTTACTTAATGAAAATATGTAAATAATTTGGTTTATCTCTTCAAGAGTAAAATTTAATTTATTAAAGTACATGTATATGGAACATCATTCTTAAAATTATGTATGATGTGATTACTTCTATGCGGGTTTTTATTTATTAAAAAACGCGTTGTTTTTCCTTAAAGAAAAATTATGTATCGTTTAATATAGCCCAAAATTTAATTCACTATTTTCTTAAGGTTCTCTATTTCTACTTTCTCTTAACATCACTATAAATTTAAAAAAAGGCAAAAAATTATTTCCTTATTTTTTTTTTTCACAAATGAACCTATCATTGATGAAAGCACATATATAAATTACTTTTATGTTGTACTACTATAACTTGATTTCTTATCAAAGAAGTTGTAGGATGAGACGACATATTTCAAGGGAGCATAATTCGGAGACATGTAGGTTGTGTTTTAAGGCTTGAAAATTGACAATTTTTTTAGTTAGAACGTGAGCTTATTCATGTCCAATATTTTTAATTTATTTGTGATTAGAGAGTATAGATTTTTTTATTATTAGTAGTATTTTGAGAATATCCTAGCCAGAAAACAAGGAGAAAGTTCGGAATCTCAATTTTGAAGAAAAACAAATGAGTGAGTGATTAAAAAAAAGAGGAACTGCTTAATTAAGAAAGTGAAGGAGAGAGAGAGAGAGAGAGAGAGAGATGGGTAAAGTGTTCGCTGTCAATAGTGTGCTTCATATCTATTAACATAGATTTATTAAAAACGATAGTTTGTAATACTTCTTCAGTTTTGTCCTAGATAGTTTTATTTTGAAATTATATCTGTTGCAACTAGATAGTTTTATTTTGAAATTAGTATGTTAAAATGATTGAAATTCAAAATTAACACTATGATGAATTTATTGAGTAATGTATAGTTGTTGCAATAGATAATTTAGTGGAAATAGTAATTAAACCTCACTAAGGGTAGTAATGAAAATGACAATATGTTGTTAATATTTTTGAATAGTCAAATATGACTATCATTATCAAATGATTTTTTTTCTTATTTATTAAATAGTACCTTTTTTTATTGAGAAAAATATTGTTTTTCATTCTTTCTTCTTTTATTAATTTTCATATTATATATTATTTAAAATAACAAAAAAATTGTGAACATATATTTGTAATAATTAGTTTGTTTATAGAGTAATAAGTAGATAAAATCATTTAAATCATTCTACATATTTATTACTATTTATTATATATATATATATATATATATATATATATATATTATAAATTAATATATTATTATATATGAAAACATAATATAAAAAATGATAAATACATAAAAATTTTAAATTAAAATTAGAAATATCAAAATAAATAGCCCTCACATAACATGCACATGATCAATTATGTTAAACATTTTAATGTGTGTTGGACATGAGGAAGTGTGACAATTTTAAATATAAAATAACGTTTTATTATTAAATTTCTATTGGATACAAAATAGGATATGATATGTATTTCAGGCTAAATATATTTTTTCATTTCATTAAAACTTAATTTATATTTAATCAAAAAATATTTGTAATATAATTCTTGCAAACTAACAAAGATGTTTGTTAAAATCTCACAAAAAATGCGTTTTTCTGAACTTAGAAAAAAAAGGGTTTGACATGCCAGTGTTAGTGTAAAAAAGTGTCAGTGAAAAGAGTGACAGTGCATTAATTATTAAGTGTCAGTGTAAAAAGTGTCAGTGTTTTGTGAAAAAATGTCAGTGTAAAAAGTATTAGTGTTAGTGTAAAAAAGTGTCAGTGTCAAAGAATGTCAATTACAGTAGAAATTCTTTAAATTAATACTCGACAAATTAATAAACTCTCAAAAATATTAAATTTCTCTGGTCCCGACTTGGGCCAGTGAAAACATTTATGAAAATTGATAAAATAATATGATAATGATTTTTCGGGAAACCCTTTATAATTATAGGTCCCACAAAAATTATAAATTAATACTTCTTAGAAAGTGAAAATATAATTATTACAATTTAGTGAAAATATGATTTTATAGTTGTTTTTTCTTTCAAAGTTCAAATATAGTTAGTGTTCATATCTAATTTCTCTTATTGTATCATCAACTTCTAATGTCTTTCAACTTATTATGTACATATAATGAATTTCGTTTATACAGAAATCTGAAATTTGTTGAATCAGCTAAAAACTCTTTAAATTAATAATTATTTCACCGGTCCTGACATTATAAATTTTATAGATTTTTTACTGTATAGAGTTACAAAAAGTGTCAGTGTTAACATAAGAAAGTGCCAATGTAAAAGACTAATGCATGTAAATAAGTGTCAGTGTAAGAAGTGTCAGTGTTTATGAAAAAAATGACATGTAAAAGTGTCAGTGAAGTCAATGTATGCATATTTAAATGCCAGCGGCAAAAAAATTAGTTTTTCCTTAAGCAAGAAAAAACGTGTTTTTCATAAAACCAACTCAAGATGTTTAATTACCATCAATATTTGTTTGTGTAGAGGCTAATCATAAATTTGTATATTATATCCATATAAGACATCATGCCAATTATATAATATATATATATATATATATATATATACTACAGTATATATATATATATATATATATATATATATATATATATATATATCTTATAATTTATGATTGTATTACACATGCATCGTTTAAATTATTTATATAATTTATTATGGTTTCTTTTATTAATTATTTTTCGTTATATATGCATGTATAATAATAAATAATCTCGATATATTCCGTGCATCGCACGGGTGCACTACTAGTTTATACAATAGTAAGATTACATTCTTAAATACTACCTCTGTCCCTAAATGAGTGTCCAAATTTCATTTTAAGGGACATCTGAAAATCTCATCTTTTTGTACAATTTAGTGGCAAAGATTCATATATAATCTTGTAATCTTCTTTCCAAACATTTAGTTTTGCAAGTATAAAGAGACCGGCGAAAAAAATATTTAGGGACAAAGTTATGTTAAAAAAAGACACTCATTTTGGGATAAAGATTTCTTGAAAATGGATACTCATTTAGAGACAGAGGGAGTATTATTTTTTACTTAAAAATAAGACATTTATTATATAATTAATAAAAAGAAAGTGATGAATTAATAGAGGACAGAGGGAGTAAGAAGTTATATCTTGTTTGTTTTCTAAAGTATTATCAGTGGGAAAAAAAAAAGGTTCATGGCAGAGGCGGAGCTACCTTAGGTCCAAAGGGGGCAACTGTCCCCATTGATTTTCTAAAAATAAAAATTTACTAGTGCAAAATTTATAAAAAAATGGAGGTTTAGTACAATTTGTTGATATTTGCTCCCTTTGGAATAAAGATAATACTCCAATACAGTAGATTTTTTTTTGCCCCCATTGACAAAAATTATAGTACAATTATTTTTGTTGTGTGATCTTTGCTCCTATTGACAAAAATTCTTGTCTCCGCCACTTGTTCATGGTGCATGAACAAAATAGGAGCGAAGGAAGGAAGGATTTAAAAGCAAAAAGTTTTGGGTTTATGTTTGTCTTTTACAAAGGTGTTCGCTTGCAATGCAAGCATCACCTATATATATATATATATATATATATATGATGAATGAGCTCTTACTTAATTTTGATTTGATACAGAATCATCTGATGTTATGATAGTTGATATTGTAATAAAAGTTTATTAGAAATTAATAAACGAACTTGACATCCCGAACCTCATATCAGAAAGCCGTTGATTTGATCGTTTGATCGAATTTAATCTTAGTGCTTCACTTCATTTAATAGTCAGTCTCACTGCGTAATTCATTTTCTTTACTACTCCCTTTCGTCCCAGAGTAAGAGTCATACTTTCTATTTTGGTACGTCCTAGACTAAGAGTCCTATTCCTAAAATGGTAAAGAATCTTTACTATTCACCCCACTCATTCTCTTTCCTATTTTACTTTTATACTCACAACACCAATCAATTCACTATTCTCTCCCACTCATTCTCTCTTTTACTTTACTTTTACACTCACAACATTTACATTACTTCCAATATTTATTAACAAGCGTGCAAATGAGGGGTAAGACTCTTAGTCCGGGACGGAGGGTGTAGTAGATAATTGGTGGTCTCAAATTAAATTTAAAATGGGTCTACTGACTTTATGTTAAAAATTAAAATCTAGGGTGACTTCTATTTTTTGTCCTAATCTATTCAATTCTTTTCGTACTCGTCACTGATTCTGTTGTGAAACACTCTTTTTTGTGCTACTTTGGTCACTTTTATTGGCCTTTTTAAGTAGTTGGGGAGAGGAGAGATTAAGCAAGAATAATATATAATGCTAAAATCATTTGATTACTCAGCTCATTTAGTAACTCGGTCGATTACATGAATCATATTTTGCGGTTTGATGCGATCCAAATGAGAGATAAGTCTTGAAAGGAATAAATCGAAGGCGGTTATGGGTCTTGCTCGGCTTAACCCAGATAGGCCATCACAGGCCCGCTACACCAAAAACGCCCGCCTCGTCCCTACATGCAAACCGAACACGTTTTAAAGAACTACGTACCTCAGCTCGGTCCTAACGAGCTGAGGTCTAAAATCGGGTTTGCCCGGCTAAAACTGGATATGCCTTATGGGCCTTTACAAGTAAATCCTGTTGGTGATTTTAGTGTCATCAACGATTTTATGTAATTGTGATTTACTAGAGACCAATGCGATTCCATATTAGGCTCGGATACGAGTAAGGGAAAGTGTGGAGTACACACTCATTTGAGTTAATATGTTTTCGACCACGATAAAGAAGCAGGGGTCAAGGGGGCTGCGCCCCCTTGCGGGGTCAAGGGGCAGCGTCGGTATTGTTGGTACTCCAATTGGTTCCCGCCAGTTTTTCCCGCAACTCCAATGGACACTACTGTTGGCTAACAGGTATGACTGTTTGATGCCAACAGTCATATCTGATCCTTCTTCCCATCTGTTTATAAAACAGATTTTGGTCTCATGTTTTTTTTACGAAAAATTTTCACACAATTCTCAGAGTCTTGATCTGTATTCTTTGCCTTGAAACAGATTGTTTGATTGTCTTATCCCGGTAAAGATTTCGTGATACCCAAGCAATAAATGGTCGAAATACTTTATTCGGAAAGCGATTTGTACGCGATTCAATCAAATATCCAGGATTATCAATTACCCTAACCCCAAAATTTCTAACAAATCCCAGCTCGGTTTCCATGACCAACCCCCCGAGCTGAGCTAAGGGAAGCCCTCGTCCCAGCTCGGTATGAACGAGCTGGACGGAGCACGAACTTCATCAAATGTCCTCTCAATTAGGCCACCAATATAGCCCACAGAACGAGCTTAGCTTAAACTTGATTCTACTCGATCCAACGAGCTAGATTGGGCAGGACCATCACCATGACTTCCCGAACCTCCCATATTAAGGGAAGCCCAGCCCATTGGGTAGACATGGCCCACAAGGCTCCTTTAACCTAATATGGATAAGGATGAGCTAATGACATCATTAGAGATAAGGGTGATCTCACCTTATCTAGAACTTGGAGAGCAAGCCAACTTTCCTCAAAAAATGGGGGTCACAAACAATGAATTCAGGTTCAATCTCTTTCCCCTAGCTTTTTCCCTTATCACGTTTTCTCTCTCTCTCAAAAGAACATCTAACTTATTCTCACGCCGGAGGGCCTTCGCCGGTGAAGCCCCGGCCAAGTTCACCTTTGTTCGTCTTTTTCAGGTCTAGCAAGGCGTTCCAGATATCCAACCGTGGATCCGGCATTATTGATCCTATTTTTGGCACGATCAAGTCTTTTTACATTATTGTGTACCAATAATAATTTACAAATAATCAAATGTGGCAATAAATGTTCAAATTTGATCTCAACTTTAAACATTCAATTTTAGGTTAATGTAGTTATTTTAATAAAAAAATATTTTTTATTAATATATTTACGAATACTATTAATAAAATATTTTAGATGTTCATTAAAATAATTAAATTTATTAGTGAAAATTTGGGAAAAAAACGCGTTTTACGCTAACTAAGCGTGAAACGCCTTTTTTAAAATGGTGCGGTGATATTTTTTTAATACACGAGAAGTTGTTTTAAAATACGCGGTGACATTTTTGTAAATAAGTGACGCTTATCATAAGTGTCAGTGTTAGTGTTAAAAAGTGTCTGCCATGTTACACTGACACTTATTAACACTACCACTAGCAGTTTTGATAAGTGTCAGTATCAATGTTTATAAGTGCCAGTGTAATGACTGCCACTTTTAAACACTAACACTGCCACTTTTGAAAAGTGTCAACAACAATGTTTATAAACGGCAGTCCAAAATGACTGGCACTTTGTAATATTAACTCTGACGTTTACGATGCTTACCAGCTATTTACAAAAATACCACCGCTTGTTTTTAAAAGAAGCGCCAGTGTCCTTTGGAAAAACACGTTTTTTCTATCGTTAAGGTAAAACATGTTTTTCATAAGACTTACTCAATTTATTAAATTATTTTTGTATGGAGAAAAAAGGAAAGTTAGAAGATCATTTCAAGAAGTTTTAGTCTGGACCAAATTGGGCCCCCAGTTAACAGTAAGCCCAAAGAAGGATCTAGAATGTAGGCGAACAAACCAATGGACTTACCCTTCCTTTAAACCCTTTTCTCTCTCTAAAATCAAAGTTCAGTTCTTGAAATTTTCTTATCCAAATTTCAATGGCGTCTTCTTCTTTTACCACTGCATCATCATTCAAACCCTTTACCGTTCACCTCAATTCCAATATCTCTTCTCTCTCAGCTCCATCTTCATTAGGTCAAAATCAAAATCTAATTTCATTTTTTTCCCCTTAATTTTTAAAGTAAATTGTTATGATTTGTTTTGTTTTCTTACATTTTTTTCTTGTTTTTGGTTTGCAGGGTTTAGAACAAATTTCAAAAAATGTTCTTTGAAGGTCAACGCCATTGCTACCAAGTTAGAGCCCTCAAAGGTTTCATTTCTTTTCGCACAATTTTCCCCTACTTTCTTTTTGTATTAAATATTACTATCACAAACAAACATTTTATCACTTTCTGTTGGTACAATTATACAGTATCAATTATTGATGCACCAAATTTTCATAATTTGTTTGTCTAAGCAGGATGAAGTTGAAAAAAAAAAATTAATGGAGACTTTCTTGTCTTTCTGTTTTTGGATGAACCCTCCGTCCCAAAATGATCTTCTCATTTGCCATTTCTCGTTGTCCCAAAAAGTATTTGTAACGACCCGAGTCCGCAGACCCGACCCGCCACATAGGTACCATACACTAGCCCACCAAGCATCTTCTCAATTGGGTCAACCGCAGCCCATCACAGGCCTCCAAAAGTCCAATGGATGATTTGATACTTAGTAGGAGTGTATCGGCCTTCTATATAGCACACTCAATTCCCACATATTTCCGATGTGGGATGGGGGATATCACAATCTCCCCCACTCAAACCCTTGCCGTCCCTGGCAAGGTCAATCGTACCCCCGGGCTAGCTCGCAAGCCTTAAGGCCGGGGTTCCGCTCTGATACCATTTGTAACGACCCGAGTCCGCAGACCCTCATATTTCCACAATTTAAGCTTAAAAGTGCCTAAACAAAGCCTGGCTAGTGAAACAAGTCTTCATATTGTTAAAAAGTTTGAATAGTCAAACACGAAGATCATTTTGGGATGGAGTATAATGTGACTTCTAGAAGATAGACGAAATGAACATTGTCACTAAACAAGAGTGTTGGATATTTGTAATGATATACGATTAATTTATGCTCATTTTGCATTTAAATAGAGGATTTGACCAATAAGTCCCTCAGCCAAATGAAAACGACCAATAAGGACATACATTATGGAAACTCGCCAAAGTCATTGGATTTTTGTTAGACTAAAATGCCCCTCCACTCCCTGATGCCCGTGTGCCATGCAGACCTAAAAAAACATGACGCTATGCGCATTTTGTTCATGCGCTTTTTTTCCCATCTCTCTCTTCCTCCCTACTTTTTCTCTCTCTTCCTATTTTTTTCCCTCAAAATTTTAAAATGTAATATCTCAAAATCTAGAAAGCGAAAAAATAATCTGAGACCACCACTTTAATCGCGTCGTCAAAACGAATCAAACAAGGACACTCAACACATAATTCAAATTTTAAAAATAAAAATCTCATTTTTCACTAGTGAAAAATTGAGAAAATCCTTTTTTCATTTCTCAATTAATTTCACAATTCTAGAAAATAAAAATTTCATTTTCACTTGTAAAATCATTTCTCAACTGATTTCATAGTTGTGTAATTTCATATTCGTGTGATTTCACATTTGTGTCATTTTTTTTCATTTTTTACTGTAAAATCATTTTTCAACTGATTTCACAGATGTATGATTTCTCAGTTGTCGTTTTTTTCATTTTTCACTTGTAAAATCATTTCTCCACTGATTTCACAGTTGTGTGATTTGTCAGATGTGTGATTTCACAGTTGTGTCATTTTTTTTTCATTTTTCACTTGTAAAAACTGATAAATTCATCTCTCTCTCAATTATTCACAACTATCATAATAACAGAGACATGCATTTCACAGTTGTTCACACATGAATTTGAATATATAACTTGCACATTCATTTCACTATTGTTCACACATGAATTTGAGTTTTAATAATTGAGACATTGATTTCACAGTTGTCTGATTTCACAGTTGTGTCAATTTTAATTTTTGTTTTCACGTAACCTTAAAAATGATATAGACAAATTGATTTCACAGTTGTGTGATTTCACAGTTGCGTGAGATTTGAACAATTGAGAAATCAAATTATCACATTAAACTCAATTTCTCAAATGTTTTAAGTTTAAAATGAGACATTCATTTCTCATTTGTTCATAATTTATTTACACAGGCTTAACTTAATGCCTGAAAATAATACTAATTTGATTGTTTAAAAAAGGACTACACCAGCAACAAAATATATAAAAAAAAGACTAGTGAACACCAGACCTTTCGTCCCCTTTTCCGAATTAACCACTGTTTATGAATGAAAAACAGCAGCAACTAAAACATTTAGCAGACCATCACCAACCCACGTCATTTTCTCATTCAATTTTCATTCCACAAGAACGGGGCACCTTGAAACCAAAGCCATTAAGTTTAACCTAAAAGAAAAATGACCCAAACAGTTGCAAAATTTTCAAAGAATTGTAACAATGGAGGATTAGTTAAGCCGCCATCCATTTTTAATCGCTACAAAACGGACATCAAACCCTGAAAACCTCAAGAATGGGGCAGGTAACCTGGATGGCAATGGACGATTACATAATTTAAAAGCGAGAGAGACAAAGCAACTTACCGGTGAGGTAGAGAAACCAAGCAATGAATTTACGATGTACAGTTTTGTCGGAGACCGGCTGCAACAACTACCTCAGGTGATTACGATAAAATTCAAAAGGCTTAAATTTAGGCTTTAATTTCAGATTACGAATTCCAATTTTGAAGCATTTAAGACCTGATTACGAATTTAGAGAATAGTTGAATTTGGGGAAAACGGCAACGGCGATGGTGAGAAACGATAATGGCGATGGCGAGAAAGGGAGCGCATTGTGTGAGGGTCGCGTATTGTCGAGTGTGTGTTGTCGATGGCGCCTGAGGTTCATTTACGCGAATTAGATGAATGACACGCATAGAGAGAGGTTAAGGGAGGGGCATTATCGGATGTATGAACGGTTATAACTGACGCGAGGGATGTATTGATCAAATCGATTTCAACCCAGGGACCCTAAAGTAGAATATGAAAATGTCTGGTTTTACTGGCAAATTCCACCTTTTATGAGGGACTTATTGGTAAAAAACACATTTAAATATTGGTAATTCAATTGTTAGATGATAGCTGTATGGTGTAAGTACATATTGTCAGTGAAATTCTATGCCGTTAGTGCTTGTTTGTTAGTCATTCCATTTTGTTAGATACTTGCAGATGTTGCAAGTCCTTACGAGTAAATACTTGATATTGCTTCTTTATACTCCTAAAGTTCTGATTTTTTCCTTGTACCTAAAATAAGCATGTTCTCTGCAGTAAAAAGTGTTTTTGTGAGGTGTTAAATGTCTGATTTTTGTAGTGAGGTGTCAAAATCTTCATTGCCATTTCAGTTACTTCTTGAAAACAAGACGTTCCTACTAAAATATGTACACAAGAAAATTAAAGCAATAATAGAATATTTTTGCTTACATGGTTGTGTTTATTTGTCATTTACTGGGCTTGGTTTCACTTGTGTCTTTTAGGTTGTGCCACAAGCTGATAGAGTTCTCATCCGTCTGGAGGATTTACCTCAGGTACTTGTCTTGCATGGTGTCTTTTCCTTGAAATTTATTGTTACATTCTTGCAGACTATGAGATCAAATTCTATTTTGAGTTTTCTGATGTGCTTCGGGAAGATTATAAGCACTGATTTTACAGAATAGAGTTGTTTGTGATTACCCACGTTGAGTTTCTATCAGCGGATTTTCTTTTGTGTATCGTAGGTGTCAACTTTTTGTCTTCAGATCCTAAAGACTATCTATATGGCAGCTAGTTGTTATTCGTAAGGTTCTAAAAATCGCTAGGCGGCAGAGGCGGGCCTTGCGCCTAGGGGCCTAGGTGGGGCCGAGAATTTGGACGCAAAAGTTATAATTTATATTTACAAACTTATTTCTAAAAAATAATTTCAATTAGATGTACATTTTTTGTTTGTAGTAAAGATATTTTTAAATATTATAAACTAATACTACCTCTGTTCCAAAATAAATGACCGAAGGGACTAAAGGAGTAATACTTATAGTAATGCAATTTTAATATTTCATAAGGTAAAGTAAAATGAATAAAATGATACACTTATTTTAAATGCACAATTAATAATTTGATATCATTTCAACTTCCCATAACCAGCTGTAACACATTCATGTCTCACGCCTTCCAACTTTCTCTGACCCTTCGTTCTACTTAACCTCACTCACAAAACCCCAATACTCATTTTATCATTTAAGTTTACAAGGTCTTTCGAAACTTCTAGTACTTCAGTTTTGTCATTGGGATATCTATCACATGGAATTGCCACTTCAGCTATACCTACAGCAGTTACTTTCCATATTTAGGATATGTCAACAAGTTCGACATGCAAGTCCAGAAAATTAACAGTGTAGTGCATAAACATATACTCCTTCCCCCTAAATGGTTGTCTATTTTACATAAACATCTGCCTCGACATTTTCTAGTGAGGTTAAAGTTATGTGGCAATTTGCATCAACTTAAGATTACGAACTGATTGGAGGTGATGTTTATGTATACGTGCTGCTAAGATGCATAAAGATCAACCTTATTAATGTACTAAAAAAACTGGCAATAGCTACTCATGTAGGATGGAGGGAGTAAGTAATTTTTTGTACTTCTCTTGTAACAAAATAGTTGCTCTTTGGAAGTCCTGCAGTTTTTTAACAGGATGGAGGTGACACTTGTAAATGTGTGTGCCCAGTTATTTGGCTTTTATAAAGAGCAATTTTTCTTTAAAAAAAAATTCGACATCCACTTTGGGACGGAGGGAGTCCGTCCCGGACTAAGCTTCTTAGTTTGACTTTACACGGAGATTAAGAAGAAGTAAATGTTGTGAGTATGAAAAAGTAAGTAAGAGAAAGTAGGAGAGATAAAGTGGGTAGGGAGTTTTTGTTGTGAGAATGAGAAGTGGGTCCTATGGTCCATTTTAGGTAATAAAGCAACTAAGAACCTTAGTCAGGGACAAACCAAAAAGTAAGAACCTTAGTCTGGGACGGAGCGAGTAGTATTTATGGATTGAGGGAGTGTAATTTATTGGTGAAAAGCTTCTGTTCCTTCAGTGTTCTTTTCCATACTCAAGTCTCAAGTGACTTACTATTTACATGTGGATTAAATTCATTTTCAACCATCGTACTTTCACCCGACTTTCACTTTAACCACCCTACTTTGTTTTTTGCACAAAAACCACTCTACTTTAGAAAACCTCTCATCCAAACCCAAAAATCGTGGATTAGGGCACGGATTAGTGACGGATTAGACACGAATTTGTGGTTTCGATGGGAGGTTTTCAAAAGTAGAGTGGTTTTCGTGCAAAAAATAAAGTATAATGGTTAAAGTGAAAGTGAAAGTCGGGTGAAAGTACAATGGTTGAAAATGAATTTTACATGTAACTAAAATTAGTAAAAAGTGATTTGTTCAGTGACAAAACATCTTGGTCTCTTATTATTAAAAAATTGGATACAATGTTCTCGCTGGACTTATATTATTTGTAATCTGCTTGTGCATATGTTATTAACTTGTCACTATCTGCTTCGCACTGTGATTTGCCTTGTTGGTTCTGAATTTTGGCATTTATTACGTCAGAAATCTGCCGGAGGAGTTTTGCTGCCCAAGTCAGCAGTCAAATTTGAGCGCTACCTTATGGGAGAGGTGAGTTGTCATGCCAAAATAAAATGCACGATGAAGGTCCATTTCTTAGTCCAACTTCTCTATCAGTTAGTTTCTTATATCTGATATTTACACTTCTCTTCAGGTTCTCGCAGTTGGTGCAGAGGCAGTAGGATTGGAGACTGGAAAGAAGGTAAGCTTATAAACATTTAAGGTGGTCTGAGTTAGATTTTTTTTTTTTTTGGCCGCGGTACTATTGTTTAGAATGATTGGATTGCACGTATGACGCTGTGTAATAACAAAAAAAGAGAGAAAAGTACTCTGTTGTCCATCGGGTGCTTCATGTGCGATAAGTATTTAGTGTCGTAATACGTTATCTTCTTCGTTTGCAGGTTTTATTCTCCGACATAAGCGCGTACGAGGTATGTATTATAATAATTGTAGCATTAGCTTGAGGGCTGGTTACATTTTATATATCCGACAGCTAAAGTTCTATTGTTAGGGAATTTCTTATTATGTTCAATATTTATTTGTATATGGGGTTAATGGTACGACTAAAATGCTAATCAATGCAACTCTGGCAATTCTGAGTGAGAGTCTGTGGGGAGATTGGTACAAAAATAATCTCAAACTGACCCTCAGTTTGCCACCTAGATAATGTATTCGGATTTGCTCATACGTAAATTTGCTCCTCCCCTCTTGCGTGTAGCCTACAATTGGCCACGTGCCCCTTGTTGGTGGGTGAACGATCAGGATAAATGTGGTATATGTTGGAGCCACCCAAATCAAATCAATATCTAATAATCTAACCACTAATTTTAAAAGAAAATATACGTGGCACCATCTCACATTAGGGGAGGAGCAAATTTTTGCATGACCAGTTCCGGGTCCCCAAGATCACCAACATTGAAAAGCTTTAATCTGACTTGGGCCCAGTTTGGCAGTGATATGATCCTTCAAAAGTGGCTCTCAGAAACTGGTCCCAGCAAAAATGATTCTTTCAGAATCAAATTTGCAATTTTATATTTTTATCTTATGCTAAAACTTGGTTAACTAAGAGAAATATCCATAATACCCTTATTAACATCAGTCTTGAACATTATTAATGAATGTAAAAAATGTATTGATATATTCTGTCTAGATGTATTTTCTTTCTAGTATGTAACTTCATAATAAATGAATGCAAAAACAAAGCCGACATGCTACAAGGAAGTGAACTAAAAGGAAAACTACCATTAAGGATGAACATTCTTATGGGCTAGAACAAAATTAATTCATCAGAAACACGTTTGGCGGAAGCTGAATGCAGTTTTCGGCATCTTTTGGTTCAAAGGGAAATATGCAAGTTAACCTCTAAGATCAATTGCTACTATAATGAGGATGATGGAAATAAGATTTGAAATCATTGGTGGACTGCAATTCTTATTGTGTTATGAACCCTTATAAGTGTGAGATAATTACCAAATTTAACTGCTCAACATTGGCAAGCTGTAGACATGAATCGTAACACTTCTGAACAAAGAGTTTGTTTGGCAACCTCAATGCTAAGCTTTTGATTTGGAATTGGAGGGACAAAAAAAATTGTGGTCCTAAAATCACTCGCAATTCCTATGCCAAGGCTTGGTATTTGTGAGCGAAACGTAGGCAAAGGGGAAATGACAGAAAATGAGAGTGTGTTGTACTCTACAACCTTCAAAACACCTGCTCCCTCCGTCATGGAAAGTTAGTCCCACGTTTTATGTTGTTGACTTGAGTCAACTTTGACCAATAATTTTGGTTGTTTTTAACTATCCTAATTAGAAATTAAATCTTGTTCTCGATAGTATTTGCGATTGTGTAGCAATAACAAGTTTTAGATTTTTGTTAGAATTGTTAAAACTTGCCTAAATTATTCTGCAAAGTAGATTGAAGTTAACAACCAAAAATCTGGAAGTAACTTTCCGGAACAGAAGGAGAATAAGATTACGGATTATGTAAACACTAGTATACTTTCTATATGTTTTTATTTTTTCATTATTTGGAGTCATATTAAGGACTTAACTAATATGCGAGTGGGATCTTTATAGGTGGAATTGGGATCGGAGGGAAGGCACGTCTTCTGTAAAGCTGGTGACCTATTGGCGGTAGTTGAGTAGACTCGGCAATGGTCAATATTCTTGCTTTAGTTCATCAATGGTGGCATCGTTTCCGTCACCATTAATTTTGGGAAGATGTTTTTAGCATCACTCTGACAAACTATGTATGATCAACATTTGTAATTCATATACTGTATTCAATGCTAGAGCTTACTGCATTTAGAGAGCACTATCACTATTTAGCCTTGTTTGATAATCTGCTATGAGTATATGAAATCAAAAGCTTTACAGTTATCTGCCCCCTCTTCCATTTACGTGCTCTGGTTCTTCTTGCAGTTTAGTTTTCGTCGTTGCGAAAGCTCTCAGCTTGAAAATGTATAGAAGTACCTTAAGCAAGTCAATTGTGACATTTTATTATAGGACTGAAAGACTAGGGGTTTGTTTGAGCTGAATAAGGTTTCTGAATCGCTAGCTCAAATAAACAAACAAACAAACCCTAAAACTAAAAATTAAAGCATGTTGGAGAACAATTATCATAATAGCTAAATTTCTTTGTAGGATTAAATAATAATTTTATCCTAAACTTGGCAGTTTTTATTAGTTTGGTCTTATGAATAAATTTTATTAGTTTGGTCCCTTATAATGGTTTTTTTTTTGCCAATTTGCTCCTTCCTTCTATGAGATTTTTCAAAATGCCGAATATACCCCTGAAACTAATGATAGTTTGATCCCTAAACTAGGCGCTTATATTAATTTGGTCCTCCATGATGGGTTTATATCTTAGTTTGCCCATTTTTTTTATTTTTACTAATTTTCTACTGTTAAATTATATTAATAAAAGTAATTAATTTATTTCAAAAGAGTCTCAAATATTTTTCTCCTCTATTTTTTTCGAGTTATTCAACCTTGAAATTAACTCTTTGATGAGTTTGTATGTTGACAAAGTTTATATGATCATTTTTTAAAAATATTTCAGTAAAAAATATAGTTAATTTTTAAATCCAAATTATTAAAAAAAGTTGGTTTGAATGTGAATTGGTTGAATGAAATTGTTGAATTCATTAAAAGAATTATTTTTTACTAACCAGTTTTATTTCTCTCACAATATTTTTTTAAGGTGTATTATTACATTTTTAAAAAAGGCAAAACTGCATAAAAAATCACTCAACTATGACCAGTTTGGGTATTTGATCACTAAACTAATTTCTTTTTGAAGCAACACATCCAACTAAGAGTTTATTGAATCGAAAGTCACTATCACTAATACCGTTACATTTTTTTCGTTAAATAGTCATGTGTCAATGCACATGACTTTTTATCAAGGGTATTTTCGGTACAAACTGCTTAGACTCTTTACAAGGCGTAAGCCCTGAAATGTCCGCCGACGCCGGCATCACCGGCGTCGACAGCATGATCGACGAAAGCGCCAACGCCGTCAAAAACTCCTTCACTGACTCCTTCGCTTTGTGTATCAGTACCCAAATACGAGTAGGTCTCAACCCACCCCGCCGCCCCTTTCCATCCTGCGGCGGACTCCGATCCTCTCTACTGTAAGTTTTCCCCAATTTCGGAATTTCCTCTTTGTCTCATGAGGAACCTAGAACCTTTGATTTTTGAAACAGGACATCCGTTCATCAACCTAAAAATTCATATCGTGTTTCCGGTGTCTTTTGCAGATCCAGCAGTCATGGAACCCCGAAACTCCGAGAGGGAGAGGGAGAGGGAGAAGAAGCGATTTGTGTATGGTGTATTTGAGGCGTTTGTGCACGAAGATGATATAGATCAAGATGAGTATTTGATTTACAAGCTTGATGTTGATTCTGTAGATGATGATGTTCGTGATTTAGGGCAGCCGATTCATACCCTAAAGTTCAACGAATGCCCATTAGATATGCACGTTTTTTCATTAGGTTCCAAAATTTACTTTTTTTGGGGTTTTCAATTAAATGAAGATTCTGGAAGGCTGAATTACACTAATACCTGGGAAAATCTCCCAAGCAAGAAATTATGACTCCTCTTCAGCTGATGGTGTTATTCCTATTGAATCTATGGCGTCTCCCAAGCCTTCTCCCTTGGTTTTTGGCCCTGTTAATCATCATGAATTTTATGTATTTAGTGGCAATGCAATTCCTCCCAGTTTTGAGATGATGGAAATGGCGGAAACTGGTTCGGATACCGGAACCTTGCTGTACCGTCCCTGTCGTCGTTGGTAGCCGGTGAGATTAAATCCAAAATCGAAAGATATTTTGGCTTGGAAGACCATATTTTTGTACCGAAAATACCCTTGATTAAAAGTCATGTGCATTGGCACATGACTATTTAACGAAAAAATGTAACGGTGTTAGTGATAGTGACTTTCGATTCAATAAACTCTTAGTTGGATGTGTTGTTTCAAAAGGAAATTAGTTTAGTGACCAAATACCCAAACTGGTCATAGTTGAGTGATTTTTTATGCAGTTTTGCCTTTTAAAAATGATCTTATAAACTTTGTCAACATACAAACCCATCAAAGAGTTAATTTTAAGGTTGAATAACTCGAAAAAAATAGAGGAGAAAAATATTTGATACTCTTTTGAAATTAATTAATTATTTTTAGCGCATTATAAACAATTTTAAAATATAATTTAATAGTAGAAAATTAGTAAAAATAAATAAAAGAGGCAAACTAAGATATAAATCCATCATGGAGGACCAAATTAATATAAGCGTTAAGTTTAGGGACCAAACTATCATTAGTTTCAGGGGTATATTCGGCATTTTGAAAAATCTCACAGAAGGAATGGGTAAACTGGCAAAAAAGCCATCATAAGGGACCAAACTAATAAAATTTATTCATGAAGGACCAAACTAATAAAAAACGGGTTTTCTAAGAGATGAGAAACACGATTTACACTTAAAGCGAACGTAAAACAAGTTTTTCACGAGATTTTTACATTTCATTTAGTTTTGTAGACAAAGCATGTGAGGTCGCTCGCATACATAAAATATTCCTAATTATTTTAACAGTTACGTTGTCATAAATTGTCAAGCTACTTGTTTTAAAGTGCAACTGACATGCTTTGCCTCTTTCATGCGATACCTATATTTTCCACCTTATTTTAAGTAGTTCATAAAAGCTTATTTTCATCATACAATTATAAGATTAGCTTTTTTTGAACTTTTGAGCTACCCTTGGACACTATAGTTGTTTTTTTTTATATCCCACTCTTCTCTGAATTTAGAACTGCTAAAATTGATTTGATGTTTTGCTTAGTCAATTGATCATGATTTAAGTCGCGAGGCTTTTTTGCTAACCTTGAATTATATCGATAAAAAAGTATTATTGATAGAGATTTCAGTTCGAGTCATTGATTGCCTAAAGAAATGTCCTTATGACTTAAATCACAACTCATTTCATCGCAACTTAGTTTTATTTTTTTGTTTTTATTTTTTATTTTTTTATCAAGTGAATAAAGAATCACTTCCCCTACCCCCCCCCCCCCCCCCCCGCGTAAATCCTTATTATTGGTTCGTGAGAATCTAAAGCACACACATAGAGGTCATTGTAAAGTGATATTCGACTTCCGATCCACATGTTCAACATGGAATCTATCATCATAATAACCATGTTGTGTGTATTACTTGAAGCAAAGTGTATATTGTCAATATATTGTCAAGCACTTGTAAGTACTGCGAGTTAGTCTTATGAAAAACGCGTTTTTCCTAAGCTTAAGAAAAAACCATTTTTTTTTTCGCCGCTGGCATATAAACACACATACACTGACTTCAGTGGTACTCTTTACACTGGCATATTTTTGCACTAATACTGACACTTTTTACCCTGGCACTTCATAATACTGGCACTAGCACATTTTTACACTAACATTGGCAATTTTTTTACTCTAAAACTGACATTTTTTTTACACTGGCATCGCTTTACACTGGCACATTTTTACACTAACATTGACACTTCTATCTATGCACTGACACTTTGTACACTGGCAATGCCATGTCGAAAACAAGTTTTTTTAAGCTTAAGAAAAACGCCTTTTTTTTTTTTTTTTTTGCAACTACTATTAATATATTAATATGGAGTATAAAATAATACTCTCTTATATCCCGAAATGAAGATCATTTTTTAATTAAAAATAAAAGTGAGCATTCATTTTGATAAGAAAAGGTATTATGTCATTTCTAACCGATTTAATACCTCATTTGCAATGGTAGGCGTTGGCTAAATGTTCTTATTAAAAAAAAAGGATTATATTATCAATGAGTTGTAGCTTTGTTAAAGCAGAAAATCTTGAGAAAAACGTGTTTTACACTAACGCTAGTGTAGAACGTGTTTTAAAAAAAACGGAGTGGCAGATTTGTAAATAAGCGGAACGTTGTGAGAAGGCGCGGTGGAATTGATGTAAATAACTGGAACTCATGAAAACTCACCAGACACTTTTTGAAACTGTAGGAGGCATTTTTCAATATTACAGCAGGCATATTTTAACACTAGAGCAGGCACATGTTTTAACACTACCAAGGCATGTTTAGACATTTTGATGCATAGAACAGGCACAAATAATGCCCATAACAGGCATCCCATCACACATGAGAAGGAATTTTAAGTGAACAGAAGGCAATAGAGGTATATGACAATGTGATTTAATTGGATAGGCACAAATGAAGCCTATAACACGCAAGACATAAATCAAATTGATAACAGACATATTAAAATAATGAGAAGACATAAAAAAATAAAAAAGAAGACATGCATTTGATCAAGGCCATGACAGACAAACAAAGGCAAGGCAATGACTTAGGCAAGGCATATAAAAATGAATGAGAAGGCATAAAAAAATGAAAGACAAGGCATGTAAAATTGAAGACAAGGCATTTGCTCATGGCCAAGGCGTACAAACATGGCAATGACTTAGGCAACACATAAATCAAATCAATAACAGGCATATTAAAATGAATGAGAAGGCATAAAAAATAAAAGAGAAGGCAGACGTTTGATTAAGGTCATGGCGTCTGGATTTGCGTGTTTAGTGTGTGTAATTTTGAGCGAACGAATATATGGTAAGATGAAACAAGGAGATATGACTCCGGTGAGCAACATATCCTCTATAAACAACGAGGATATAAGTATCCATAAAGGAAACTGCTCTAGCTGAAACCAAGAAGCAAAGGCTTCAAAATCTCCTATAGAGATTAGTATAGCTCATAGTAAGAGTATAATTACTCCATTGGATAAAATCTTTAATCCGACCCAGTCTTCGGAAAATCAGACTACTAGAGAAATTTCTTTGTCTCCTCAGACCAAAAAGGCCCCTAAATACTATGTACTTTATTCAGGCCCTAATCAAGGTATCTATACCGAATTGGAAAAAATTGCACCACTCATATCCAACAATCATCACCAGTCATTTAATGACCCTGACGAAGCCCAGGGAGCTTTCTTTACATATAGAAAAACCGCAAGCCTAAATGACCAAAAACATACAATCAAATAACCCAATCCAAACCATCCATTACCATCAGGCCACAAATAAACCCGAAAGCCCCAAAATCAAGGTCTGTAATTCCTGAAATTGTGAAGAATAGGATAAATAGATCCAGACTAAATATTTTTGAAGAAACGAGTTCTATCAACAAAGAAAGATTTTTTCACTATTTCAAAATGGCAGAAGCCTCTGGCGAAGATAAAGAACAATGCTATACCCACACTCTACCAAGTAAATACTACAGGGGATATCACTTTAGGAAATAACTTCTGTAGACTATACGATCATTTTGCTCAATACAAAGATACAATTACCTTCCATCATAATGCCACAGCCATAAGCATTAAGAAAATAAATAAAGCCTATTTTCATGGCCAAGAAGGGATTTTAGCCAGTAAAAAACTAGGTACTACTTTACCCACCCCTAATCCTGAAAATGTAACACCCATTACAAATAGGTATGACATTTCCACTTTTGAGGAGGAGGAGGATGATGTGCATGCACTTAGTCTTCTTCACACTTTAAATTCCCTACAAAATATAGAAAACTTATTAGATAAAGTTTGTTCTGAACATCCTTTAGACAATAGGATCAACAAAGGAAAATTTACTGCTAAGATAGAATTATTAGATTCTACTAAAATTATAAAATCAAACCAATGCAATATTCTCCACAAGATAGAGAAGAATTTGGAAAATAAACAAAAAAACTCCTGGACTTAAAAGTAATTAGAAAAACTAAAAGTCCACATTTCTCTCCAGCCTTTATGGTAAACAAACACTCAGAACAAAAAAGAGGAAAGAAAAGAATGGTGGTTAACTATAAAATGTTAAATGACCATACTAAAGGAGATGGGTATCTATCGCCTATTAAGGAACAATTACTCCAAAGAATTGGAGGAAAAAATTATTATAGTAGTTTTGACTGCAAGTCAGGATTCTGGCAAGTAAGGTTAGATGAAAATTCCATTGAATTAACTGCATTCACGTGCCCACAAGGACATTTTGAATGGATAGTTATGCCTTTTGGACTAAAACAGGCACCTGCTATTTTTCAAAGACATATGGATGAAAGTTTATCCAATGACTACTCATCATATTGTGCCGTCTATGTAGACGATATAATAGTCTTTTCTGAAACAGAAAAAGACCATCATATACATGTTACTAATATCTTAAAAAGATGCTTAGAATATGGAATAATCCTGAGTAAAAAGAAAGTGCGCTATGTAAAACACAGATAGACTTTCTAGGATTAACCATAGACCGAGGGAAACTAGTCTTACAACAGGATATAGGAATTCACATTACCGAATTTCCTGACCATCTTCAAGATAGAAAAAAATAGAAAGGTTTTTAGGTTTGCTCAACTATATCTCCGAATATTATCCAAGAATAGCAAACTTAAGACACCTTTTACAAGTAAAATTAAAAAAGAAAGTAAAATGGTCTTGGACAGACCAAGATACTGAAGCTCAGTACGTATTTTCTTTTAATTCTCTTGTAATTTGTTTTCCATTTCATAGAATTCATAGGTTTACAACCATACATAAGGTCAGGACTGGGAAAGTCTGAACAACATTTATTATAGGTATTTTTTCATAGCCTTTTTAATTTGTATATCTCTACAGTGTTTTTCCATGAAATTAGTAACTAAATTCTTAGCGTACGCTAACCTCTTTGTAAGAACCTCTCCTGATTCTTTGTATTCACTCTTGATATTTTCTCCTGCAAAAGGTATTTTCATTACAAATGTTTCAACATATTTTTCCCATTCATTAATAGGTATCTGCATTAGATGCTTTTCATAGTCGCAGAAAAATTCTTCTAAACTACATAAGTCACATATTTGTAGATTTTCTAATCTTATCCCGGCTTTTGCGGCCCTTTTCATTCTTTTTTCTACACCCTGGGTAAGGTAGTCTTTCCCTATAAATACTGTATATATAGCATTCGTAATGTGGGTGAGAAAGTCTTCACCTGTGGTATTTATAAAGAGGGATATGTCTAATTGTTCGATCATAAGTCTAACATTTTCAGATATTTTTCTTTTAGATTTAATAGTAAAACTTATAATTAACCCGTCTCTGTTTACGACTTCAAATAATAAAATTGTGATATTAGCAATTTTTTAAACATAAATCTGATTATATTGTTTTATAAAAGAAATGAAAGGTTAATACTTCTCTTTCATTACAATATTTTTTGAAAAATTTATATTTTATTTCATAAAAAATACTATACGTTTATTTTCCTTGGCATGATTGCAAGAATTAAAGGAAAGATAAGAAGAATAAAACAAACTTACCAAAAAACAGGAAACAACCATGAGTAGTTAGGAAGTGTTTGAAGGGCAAATAAGTCAAGAGATAAAATCATTTTAATGAATATAGTGGATAAGCAAAAATGTAGTGGCAATAGCCCCTCCCTTATTCTAACGGTAGTTTGATTTTTTAAACTTTAATTTTAAAATATACTGTTTAATTTTATATATTTGGTCCGTGCTGACACCACCACCCAACTATCACACCACCACGATCAAACTTATAATCATAACACATTCTCCCAACATCTTCACCACCACTATCACATTCACCATTTGCCATTAACATAGTACATTGAGTCCCACATTGCAACACCAGATACTCTTAATGGTAGTATATGGTGCAATTCGCTCTATTATTGCTATTGCCTATACTCTTTAAAGGTATATATGGATATACATTTTTCTATTTTATATGAAAAATTGTAGATTTAGATCAAGACAAAATATTCTTTTACCGTATCATATTGAAATCATGTAATAATCATAGTGTAAAGATCATATACAATTTACGATACTTTCATTAAAGCCTATAATATAATAATAATAAATAGAGAAGTGTTATCGCATTTCAATTCTTTGAATTTGATTATACTGTGAGCATTCTTTTAATCTGGTCAATGAGGTAACATTCAATACATTAATGCATAAAGTAAAATAATTTGTTTATAACTGTTTTAAATGGTATTGAGTTAAAGTTTGATTTATACTCATCATTTTCATAAGATACTAATTAATATCCAAGATACGTTGTTACGATCTAGCATGTATTTGGTAGTAAGACATTCATACACAACTAAGAATCAGTATATATAAAGTACAACAGAACAACTGCTATAGTACATTCATGTATCCACAACCCGTTCCATGAAAAATTTCATTCGCATCATAATTCTATTTGAGTTATGTCTTTTCATCACCGAAATACAAGCGTGGGACACTTGGATTGTTCATCTATTGGATTACCTTCCAGACAACACACTCCCACAGTATGCGCGTTGTCAAGATAAAAATTATGATATGGGGTATTTTAACCTCACTGTTGGGGAAGATGTGAATTGGCTTATCGGCCATATTACTTTTGAAAAGC
The DNA here is from genome assembly GCA_026119855.1 of Campanula takesimana. Classification (NCBI taxonomy): domain Eukaryota; kingdom Viridiplantae; phylum Streptophyta; class Magnoliopsida; order Asterales; family Campanulaceae; genus Campanula; species Campanula takesimana. Next base: position 326,621 of record JAOWBW010001248.1, read on the forward strand.
GTTTATTTTGGTGTCATTTCTATTGGGGTTCAAAAAAAATAAGCTTTTTGATATTTTTAATGAAGAATGGGCATATAATTGTGTAGTTAAAGGAATGGAACCTAAATACAATAATTGTGTGTGGAAAATTCATGCAAGTGGATTTTATTTTTTAAAGTACACTACAACTGGAAATATATGGGAGAAGAGGTATGATTGGTCATGAGTGTTTGTTAAGCATGTGATTTTGTTTACCTGTGAAATAATCGATGTATATCTTAAATACATCATATCATTAGTATATCTTTCATGAATATTAATGGAGTTTCTTTCACTACATTGATTATTTGTACTTATGCGAAAGATTATAATCATTTTGATGATGTGATAGTATAAATATACAAAAGTCGTGCGCACAAAAGATAATTCTATTTCTCATTTCTACTTAAAAAGATGTGTTTAATCAAGCAAGGAAGTACATTTCTATCGAAAGTTTGAATATGAAAATTGTAAGTACATTTCTTTAGACCCTCGCAAAGTTTTTTTTTTCACCACATTAGACCTTGAAGTGAAAAATGTTGGCCAGTTAAGGTATTTTTAACGGATTTTGTTAGAAAATCCAGTTAAGTAGCATGTGCATTGAACGTGACAAACGAATTAGTTAGTTTGAATTGATATAAAGTTTGAAGGGATTATGAACGATATATTTTAAAAAATGAGAGGTGGAACAAAAAAAGTAAATTTATATTAACCCACTTCTTCTTGCTCCCGTCACCCACTGATCTGTCTCCTTCTTATCATTCTCCCAACCAACACTCTGCAGCTACCTTTGTGATCTCGCCCCTCCTCTCAATCCCTAATTCCACGCTGCCCCTTTCTGTCTTCTTCTCTCCCAGCATTTTTAGATTTCTCAGATTCACACAATTTGCAACTTTCACCTCCTTTTGGAATCTTCTAATAGCAAATCCAACCCATTGTGTATTGATTTCCAGTGAGGGAAACTAGTTCAAACCCCCTCACGGCTCCCTTTTATATCTCAAAATTAGAAATTCAGTTTTGGTTTTTTAAAGCTTAGGTTATAAAACAATCCATATTTTTTACTTTATTGCGGATAGGGGGGGGGGGAGCTTGAATTTCAGGTACATGTGTATATTTTGGTTCATCAAGTTTTAAAACTATCTACAATTTGGATTGAAATTGAGCATTTGGAGTTTAAAATTTGAGAATTTAAAAGTCATGTTCAAAATGTGGATTTTGAAAATTTTGTTTTGAGGTTGCTTGTGTTAGTGTTGGTTATAGGGGTGGTGCTGAGGTTCATGACGATGGCGTTGGTGAAGAAGACGGTGGCGGACTGCGGTGTTGGTGCTCGTGAGTTAGTTATGGAGAAGTTAGATAGGAAGAAGAACTGGGAAAGGGTTTAGGTTTTCCTTTCTCTATTTTTTTTATTAGCCAAAGATTGAATTTGAGGGAATAAGTTTATCTTTTATTTATAAAAAAAGTTTTATAAATTAAATTAGTCGTAAAGACATTGTATAATTAAGTGGTGTACAACATAATTTTTAGCTTGAAAAACATAAACTAATATAAAAAATAATAATTTTTTTAGCATATCTAAAATCTAATATTGGAAGATGCAATTTTATTTTAACTCTTAAAATACACTATCATTTTCAAGTTAATCAAAATAAATAAACTAATTTATTCATATAAATTGGTAAAAAAAAATAAAAAAATTGCAACATTCTTTAGATTTTCATGTAAATAGTGATAAATAAAAAACAGTTATTTATTAGAATTATTTACATTTTATAAATATAGATGATAATATATGATAAAAAATTATTTTGTGTTAAAGTTTTATTTAATATTTAAAATTTAATTTGATTTTCAACCCTACTAAGTTTGGGATTTACATTAAGCCCCTTAAAATAAATATCAAGTTCAAACTACCAATTCCGTTAGTCACGTGCAAGGAACATGCTTTTTAACTGAGTTTTTAAGGAATTCTATAAAAAAGCCTTAACTAGCCAACATTTTTCACTTCAAAGTCTGATATGACGAAAAAAACTCAGGGTATGATTGGAAAGTTTTATATGATTTCAGTGTCTAAATTGTCATAACCCCATTTAAAATTGCAAAATGGCTTATTTGTAAATTAAACAAAGACGAGATGAAGGGAGTATATATTTCGCTCCAGTTGAAATTGCAAATTTTATCATTTAAACTGTCCAATTAGAAATAACAAAATTTAAAAGAGTTGGTCTTATGAAACTTTTTTTTCTAAGATTAGGAAAAACCATTTTTGTGCCGCTGGCACATAACACACATACACATGCCTTCCTTCGCTCCTTGCCTTCCCTAAACTAACACCGACACTATTTTACACTAACACTAACACTCTTTCACACTGGCACTTAATAATACAAGCACTGACACTCTTACACTTGCACATTTTTACACTAACACTGACACTTTTTTACTCTAACACTTATTAATACATGAACTGACACGCTTTTATGCTCGCATTTTTTTACACTAACAATGGTACTCTTTTACACTGACCCTTTTAATTCTAATACCAACACTTTTTTAACTAACACTGACACTTTTTTACGCTAACACTGACACTCAATAGTACTAGCACTGACATTATTTTTTCCTAATATTAACACCCGAACACATACTCCTCTCATCCCATTTTAAATTACAAAAATTGTCATTTTGAATGTCCCACATAAAATTTCAAAATCTTAGATATTAATGGAATGTTTTTAATACTTATTAATTAGTGAGACCCACTTCTCATACTCACATCAACTAACCCAGTTACTATTCCCTACCTTTCTCCTACTCAACTATCTACACTCACAACATATCACCATTTTCAACCTAATTTTTGCAATTTAAAATGAGACGGAGAGAGTATGTCCTATCACATTTTAAAATTTGTAGACACTTTTTTAGTCTAAACCTGGCATTCTTTAAAGAGCCATTCCTCAACCCAATTGGGCAGATATTCAATGGAAAATTCCCGAGTGCCCCCATTTTCAGATTTTATTACACATAAGGAGAGGCCCGGATCAAATTCCAGATAAGGAGTTGGGCCGAGATCCAAATTCCCCTCACACCCTAGCCACCCCTAGCCTTTTTTGACAGTCAAATATTATTACTAAATACCCAAAATAACCCCACCCCTCAAACAAAATCCTCCCCTCCTCTCCCTCCACCCCATTCTGCAACTCACGCTCTCTCTCTAAAATACGCGCACAGAATACTCGTTCTATCTCTCTACACTCACTGGCCGTCATGTCAGTATCAGATGATCATGATAATCTGTTCCGGCGACATCGACGGCGACGACGGCGGTGACTGCCACTCCTACAGATCTCTCTCTCTAAACACACACACACAGTGAATCTCCCATCTCTCCAAACCCTAACCTCACTGCTCCCTTTCTTCTCCGACTAGTTTCCCACCAGAGACCTCTTCTCCGTCCATCCCTACCAGTTGCCAGCGAGTTCGCTCCAAGTTCACCGCCTCGCATCATATTCTCCGACGAACACCATAGCTTCTCCGGCGACCTTGTTTCCTTAATCGCCTTCATCTCTGTTTCTTATTCCTCCTTTCTCCGGCCCTCAAACTTCCTCCTACGTAGTGCACCTTCGTCAGATCTGCCCAGATCTGTGATTCCGGCGTATACTCCTTCTCTACTCCGGCCTCCGATGAGATTCTCTTCTCCGGCGACGCAACACTGCCGCCCAACCGTCCAGATCTGTGATTGCGGCCAACTCATTAATTCAAATAACAAAAGTAATATCATTTCCATTATTTTTTGGGATTTTGATATGCATATGGAAAGTAATCTATGTATATGTTTCAGGTTCAATCTTAGTATTGGGAAAATATGATATTGATTTATTTAATTTTTATATGTGCCTTTGGTTTCTTGTATCAATTGTGAACTTACAGTATCTGTTAATGCTCAAAGTATCCTGGTGGTAATAAAGATATCAGTGATATTATGATTTATTTTATGTATGAATTGAACTAAGAACTGAACAGGGGTTGCCAAATTGACTTGTTGACCTGCGGTATGTATAAGAGTTTCAGCATGATTTGACAAAATAATAGTGGAGTTTTTCTTTAAAATGAACAAAAGTTAAAAAAAAAAAAAAAAAAAAGGCTTATATTTTAATTATAGAGGGGGACAGGTTTTCTGTGTCAGTTATAAGAGTTGTATGCTATTTAACCAAATATGAAAGTCAACATTAATAAAATATTATAATTATTAATTTGTTTTATGAAATAATGTGAAAAAGTGACTATCATACTTTAGTTGTAAGAGACGAATTGGTCTTATACAATAGTTATAAGAGTTACAACGAGTGTGACCAAATTTGATCAAATAATATTAACTTTTTTTTTTCAAAAAAAAATGAAAAAGTTGAATATTTGTGTACTCTTATATCTTAAAAATAAGAGATGGACATGTCTTATGTGTCAGTTATAAGAGTTGACTGATGTTTGACCGAATACGGAAGTCAATATTAATAAAATATTATTATTTTATTTTGTGAAAAAATGACTTATATGTCAGTTATAAGAGAAGAATGGGTCTTACACACTAGTTATAAGAGTTTGATTGAATTTGACCGAGTTTGACCAAATATTTTTTTCTAAAAAATTGAAAATAAATGATTTTTATAGACTTTATATGTAAATTATAAGTGGCGGACAAGTCTTATGTGTCAGTTATAAGAGTTGACTGATATTTTACCGAATATGAAAGTCAACACTAATAAAAATATTATTATTTTTAATTTCTTTTGTGAAAAATGTGAAAAAGTGACTCTTATACTTCAGGTATAAGAGAAGAATTAGTCTTCTACACTAGTTATAAGAGTTTGACCGAGTTTAACAAAAAAATATTAACTTTTTATCTAAAAAATTGAAAAAAAAAAAACGTTTTACTTTTATATGTTAATTATAAGAGGTGGACATGTCTTATGTGTTAGTTATAAGAGTTGACTACTGTTTGACCAAATATGAAAGTCAACACTAATAAAATATTATTTTTTAAAATTTTATTATGTGAAAAAAAAAAGTGAAAATATGACTTTTTTACTTCTGCTATAAGAGAATAATTGGTCTTATATACTATTATATGTTAATTATGTGTAAGTTATAAGAGTTTGACTGTTGTTTGATCAAATTTGACCAAATAATATTATTATTATTTTCTTAAAAAATGAAAAAAGTGAAAAAAGTTTACTCTTATATGTTAATTATGTGTAAGTTATAAGAGTTCGACTACTGTTTGACCGGGTTTGACCATATTTGACCAAAAAATATTATTATTGTTTTCTTTAAAATGAAAAAAATGATTTTTTTACTCTTATATGTTAATTATGTGTCAGTTATAAGAGTTTGACTGCTGTTTGACTGAGTTTGACCATATTTGACCAAATAATATTATTATTGTTTTCTAAAAAAAATGAAAAAGATGAATTTTTTTCTCTCTTATATGTTAATTATGTGTAAGTTATAAGAGTTTGACTGATGTTTGACCGAGTTTAAATTTGACCAAATAATTTTATTATTATTTTAAAATGAAAAAAGTGATTTTTTTTGACTCTTATATGTCAATTACGTGTAAGTTATAAGAGTTTGACTGTTGTTTGACCGATTTTGACCAAATATTATTAATATTTTTTTCTAAAAAAATGAAAAAAAAAAATACTCTTATACTCCCTCCGTTTCATGTGACTCGAGACCAAAAATTTTGGCAAACAAATTAAGAAAAAGTAAGTGAGAGAAATAGTGGAAGGATGTGTTTGTGAGTATGAAAAATTTAATATGAGAAAGAATGAGTGGGAGGAATAGTAAGTTGATTTGTGTTGTGAGTGTAAAAGTAAAGTAAGAGAGAGAATGAGTGGGAAGAATAGTAAAGATTCTTTACCATTTTGGGCAGTCTCGAGTGATGTGAAATGGGCGAAAAAGGAAATAAGTCTCAAGTGACATGAAACGGAGGGAGTATGTTAATTATGTGTCAGTTATAAGATTTTGACTGCTGTTTGACTAAGTTTGACCATATTTGACCAAATATTATCAATATTTTTTTTCTAAAAAATGAAAAAGTACATTTTTTTTACTCTTATATGTTAATTGTGTCAGTTATAAGAGTTTGACTGTTGTTTGACCGAGTTTGACCAAATAATAATATTTTTTTTCTAAAAAATTGATTTTTTTTACTCTTATATATAATTATGTGTAAGTTATAAGAGCTGACTATGATTTGACCAAAAAAATAAGGGTGGGAGGAGTTATGAGGGTATTTTAATCTTATTGCATTTTTTGCTAGTGAGGGTGTAGGAGGAATTTTGTATCTGGCTTTTCTTTATATATAGGGTTAATTGCAATTTGGTTACCTGAGTTTTACAAAATTCTGCAATTGGTTATTAAATTTGTCAAAGTTGCGATCCGGTTCCTGAATTTGCCGAACCGGAGCAATCAGGTGTAAAAGCCGTTAGTCAGTTAAAAAACTAATGAAATGGACACCATCTGCGAAACATGTGAGTTTTAATGGGAGCAAATACGTCACAAAGATGTAAAAGTCTCATTTACATTTTCCCACCACCATATACGTTTCCATCATCAAGACCACCACCATCATCCTAACAGCCACCACCACTACCATAATCCTAACAGCCACCACCACTACCACCATCCTCCCAGCTGCCATCACCACCACCACCACCACTACCATCTTCCTAACCAAATCATCAAGAAAGAATCAAATACCAAAATACATTTTATAATTCAAGATTAAAATTACAAGAAATAATTATGTTTTCACTACAAGATTATCACCATAAAATTACCAAAAGAGACTTTCAAACCTGCATTCCTAACCATAAGAATTTAATTCCCAAAAAACCCAAAACCTAATTTGACGTCTTTGATAGTCGGGGGAGGGGGGGGGGAGTGACCTGTGCGACCTTCAATTTGATGAAACCCAAATTCGCCTTCATTTTTTTTCTATAGCTCAGTTCGACTTTTGGAAAGGGTGAAGGTGATAAGAAATGGAATTGGATCGATCAAAATTTTGCAGAGGCGGTGTGAGGGTGGGGGTCGTTGGACGGTGGAGGAACAAGGAAACCAAATCGACTTCATGAAACCAGTAGTGAGAGAAAGTGACGATTCTAGAGAGAGAAAGTGAGTATACAACTGTGATGTGGTTTACAGTGATGGGGATCTCGTGTAACGACCCAAAATCCATTTTATTTATTTTATATTTATTTTATATTTTTGGAATTTTAATTTGATATTATGTGTGCATTTTATGTGTTGCATGATATTTTATGACTTGCACATCTTACTTGATTAAATGTGTTATTTACTTAGTTAGTAGTAATAATGGTTAAAGGAGTTAAATGAGTTAGTTGAAACTTTAGGGTTAATTGTAAAAAAAAAAAAAGTAGAGGGGTTTATTTGCTTAGATGAAAGTAGAAGGGCTTTTGGTGGATGAGTATATATACTAATTAAGCATGCTTATCTTCATTCCATCCTCCTCATTCTCAGACATTCATACTCCTTACATTCTAACAACATTTGCATCTTTCTTCCCCCATCTCTCTCTGTCGACACTCACCATTTCTTTACAAAAATCCCAATTTTTCCTCCATTGTTGGCTAAGGTAAGGTTTTGGTTTTAATCATTTTATTTATTTTAATTTACTACTCCATTTTCAAATCTAATTATATATAAATGTTCAGGGTGTTGAATAAATTCTTTCTACCGATCAATATTATTTTTCTTGACAGTTTTTCCAGAAAAATAGGTAAGTTACTAATCCCCTTTTAAATGTTAAAATGGTCATAAACATGCTTTATATGCTTAATATGTTGATTTTAGTATATTTTTTATATACTTGTAATTTTGGGACAGAGGGAGTAGTAAAACTTGTTATAGACTTGTTATTTGTGGGAAATGGGTATAGTAGTTTTGGTTTTGGGGAGTATGAGAGGATGCAACATATATATGCTTTATATGTTATACTCCTACTCGTGGGACGGTAAAATAATATCTTTAGTTAAATGTTAAATAAATGTATTATAAAATTATACTATTACTTATGGGACGGGGAAAGAAGTGAAAGTATCCTAAAGTGGGTATATTAGTATATTAAAAATTATAATGATACTTGTGAAACGGAGGGAGTAGTAATAATTTGTTGCATGTGGGAAATGTTAATACAAATGGGTGTTGTAGTATTGTGAAAGTATAGTAATGTTGTTGTACCTAATAAAATGGATATAAACATGTTATATATGCCTAGTAGGTTGTGAAATAATGTTTTGGGTATGTTTTATTTATACTTGTAAATTTGGGACAGAAGGAGTAGTATGGAAATGGTTCTTGTTGGGTGTTAGAATTGTTTAAAGACTGAATTTGTAGTCTTTGTATTAGTTGCAAATGTTAAGTGTTACAAGTACAAGTAATTTTGGGTTGTGAAACGAAAGGAGTGAACTTTGGTTAAGTTTTGGTCTGCCAGGTGATGTGGGCGGCCGCCCAAAAAGGGCGTGCGGCCGCACATCTATCTGAAAGGTTTTTACTCTTGGGACAGAGTATTTTGGGCGGCCGCACAGCCCTGTTTGGGCGACCGCCCAGTCATCTGAAAAGTTTAGAGTTTTCAAACCAAGGGATTTAAAGGTCAATCTTGGTCTAGTTTTTGGGTAGTGTCCTAAAGTAGTTAGATGATTGTTGTGGATCACTAAAGTGGTAGAATTGGTTCCTTAGTGAACACAAGTGTTGTGAAATGTGAGTAATGGATTAAGTGAGCATTGTTGAACATTTTGTAATGTGTTGAATGGTTCATCTTCTTGATGTGTTTGGCATGGTTCCCTACATTGGAATCATTGTCCCTGATTGTTGTTTAAGCAAGTATTTCTATATGGTGCTTGCGTGTAAAGTCCAGCTGGTACTTTTGTGTGTGTTGGGCAGTGATAGGGATTATAATGGTCTCCCGAGCCAAGTACATTATAAGGCTCCTATCATTGGTTTCTCATTTTTAACCCTCTTCCTTAGGCCAAAGGTTGGGCACTTTGGGTTATGACTTTGTGTCATTTTCCCCGTTGTTGTTGTTGTTGTTGTTGTTTGGTTCCGGAACCCGTCTCAGCTCTTCGATGCTGCTCAGTTGATGCCTCTCAGATGGCTATTGTTTGGTTTGAGAACCTTGGCTCAGTATCCACGTATGAGTGTTTATTTTCGCTTTATGTGTTGTATGATGAGTTGGTCGTTATTTCCAACCGGTATGGGACGGTTGGCGATAGGGAGCCTCTCATATTATGTGCTATATGCTATATGATCATTTGTGGTATTGTTCCTTTGTGTTTCTCATATTAGCATGTAATGTAGTTGCATTTTAATAACTTACTGAGATTTATTCTCACCCCTTATTTGTTTACCGTTTTAGATAAGAAGGAGTCCAGGGAATAGGTCACAGTACAGGGAGGACGTCGGTAAAAAGATCTTTGGTAAGACTTTTGGGAAGTGGTGTGTATAAAGGATACATTATGTAAATGTAATACCTTTAGGGTAGTGTACCCGTGACTCAGTTATTTATATCCTCTCTTTAGTAGGTGTTCGTGTTTGTAAATTTTATAAGTAAAGTTTGTTATAGCCAAGTCGCTAAGTACTCATTTGAGAAAGTTTGTTTTGTGGCTTGTAGTCAAGTCTAATAAATGTTGTTTAGTCATATAAAACTTTTTATGAAAATATATTTCGAAAATTTTTCTTAGAGTTGCTTTACGACGTCTTCCTCGCGTGTCCCGGGCGTGGGGCCAAGTAGGACCACGGGTCGGGGCGCGACAGTTGGTATCAGAGCTAGGTTGTAGATGGTCTAGAATGACTAAATGACCTAAGAGGGTAGGGTAAGTAACGTTGAGAGTTTTATGCAGGTACTTATTGAAAATGGTTGGCACCGAAGGGAATCAGTCAGGGCCTTCAGGGTCGGGTAACGCTAGAGAAGAGGTTCGAGCACTGTTCCAAGGTATGTTTGAAGCTGTCATGAAAATCATTGACGATATAGAGGAGCATAAAACCAAGATTGAAACCTCAGATGTGACAAAACGAGGAGAACAGGTAAAACCGCAACCCCAGCGTGGAGATAGTAGAGAATATCAAGGAACACCTTCGCAAGCTAGGGCATGTTTTCAAGGGCCGCATAATAGAGGAACTCGAAGTAAACGAGTATGTAACTACTGTCAAAGGGTGGGACATTTAGAAGAAAAATGTTGGAAGAAGCAAGGCAAATGTTTGAGTTGTGGTCAGTTGGGTCACTTTCAGAAGAGTTGCTTTAGATTTAAGAATCAGTTATCGGGAAGTGCAGCTGGGTCATCTCGGGGCCAAAAGAGGGATGCTTCAGGAAAGGTTAAGGTGCAAGATCGTGTTTCTTCCATCAATCAACAACAGAATTCAGATTCTTCTAATGTGACTGGAGGTATAATTTCTATGTCTAGTTTGAGAGCACACACACTTATAGACCCTGGCTCTTCGCATACTTGTGTGTTTGGGCATTGTGTTTCTTGATTGCATGTGTCTTCTGAGTCTTTACCTTATGTGTTAGATGTGTCTTCCTAAGGGGGAGTGTTAGACGACCGATAAAGTGTCGTATACTTGTGATGTGCGTATTCATGGGCATGTTTTATTTGCCGGTTTAGTGATGTTGTCATCACAAGATTTTGATGTTATGGTGGTGGAATTTTATATGCTAGTGTGTTTTAGTTAAGCATGGTATATATATGTGTTTAGCTTTCATGCTATTTATGCATTAAGAAATTTGTAAATTGTTGTTGCAAGCTTGTGCCTGGTAGTTGGTTTATGGAGTTAGTAGTGAAAAAATTGCATCTAAATTGAAAGATATCTTTTCCTTGTGAGATTTTAAATTTATTTCCCTTGAGTGGTACTTGTTCTTGAGGAGAACCTTGGGTGATCTTGAGTGGTTGGGTGTTATGTTGAGCAACATCAGAGATCAGTAATTGTTTAGTGGTTGATTTGAAGTGATTATCATTTGTTGAGAATTTTAGTTGAGTATATTTCAAAGATGGCTTTTATATCGGGTATGGACATCATGAATGGTGGTTATATAGTTTGAATTCTCACCTGCTTCAGTGGTATTGTTGGATACGTTGAATTGTATAAGTAATCCTAGTCTGAGTTCTTTGAGAGCGGTAGCAGTTTGTAAAATCAGGGCAGGATGACTTCATGTTAGAGGATATATTCTTTTGAGGAAAGTTTCAACTCAGGCATAGGGTTGAGGATTTATTGATGGATTTCTAAGGTAGCTACACTGTTAACTACATAGCACAGAAAGATGCACTATCTCGATGGATTGGTAAGAGTGAACGAGTTTAATTGTTGCGAGTGTTAATTGATGAATCGAGAGTTGATGACAACTTCAGTATTGATATTGCTTAATGGATTTAACTAGTACTACAGTTATCTAGAGGATATGATTAGTGTTACTAATTTCTAGTGGATATGTCAAGCTTACCCTTATAGTGGATTAGATAAATTCATTATTCGTAGAGATGCCTTAAAGAGTGATTGAGATGTTCATTGCTTCAGGATGGTACGGTAACAATGTGTGCTTTGAGAAGATTGATTCCTTATCAACAAAATTATCCTACCCATAAATTGAGATTTATTGTAATTATACATCCATTGAATTAGTGAATGACTTTGATGGAGTTAGATTTGAAGTGTTTACCATATTATATCATCGGGAAAGGTATTGTGTTAGAGGATTCATTGACTTATAGTTCATGGGTGATAAAAACTAAATGGGGAATGTTAGAGGAATTAACACTTTGGAGTCTTCGTGAGTTGAGACATGGTGTGACTTTGCGATTGTGAAAGATTTAAATTTCTACTCTATTGAATAATATCAACTATCGAAAATTACCGTTGAATGAATAATGACAGACAATAAGATTTTGTTCGTGGCTAGTGATGGAATTTTAACTTCTATAGCAGAGTATGTAGTCAACACTTAGTGGAATTAAACATGTATAACGGAGTTCAACTATAGATACTTGAAGGGATACACAAGACCAATTTAATTATGAATCCAAGTAGAAGTAGAGTATTGAGATAAATTCGAGGAGTTACCTTTAATTGTTTGATGCGAGGAATTCTAAGTATTCAACTAAGTCCTTGAGTTGTGAATAATCTGGAAGTAAATTATCAGTTGTCAGTTATTTGTTCAGAAGATAGTTCGATTTCATGGGATGTCTACGAGCATGGTAATAGATATGGGTCCCTTATTTACATCTTGATTTTGGCAAGCATTTCAGAAGGCCTGGGGTTCGGAATTGAGACTTAGTATGACTTTCACCCTCAGTCAGATGGTCAGTTAGAAATAACCATTCAGATTCTTGAGAACTTGTTTAGTTGATTCTAAGAATTCGAGGGATATACCTTTACTTCTCGTGGAATTGTTTAATATGTCAAGTTCTTTTGAGATTTTGGAAAGAGCTAGAGGTTGAGTTTATCGTCTTGTGTTACTTCCTTCTCTCGACGAGGTTGATAATGAGTTCCATGTGTTGATGCCACGCAATTGTGTTTATGATTCTTCTCCGATATGTCTAAAGTTTTAGAGGATATTGAACTCAGTATGGAGTTTCGGGATTGAAATGAAAGGAAGTATCCTGGGTTGTTTGAGGGTTGAGGTAAACAATCCTAAAATTCGGGTCGAATTTTCTTTAAGGGGGAGTGAGTGTAACGACCCCAAAACCCGTTTTATTTATTTTATATTTATTTTATATTTTTGGGAATTTTAATTTGACATTATGTGTGCATTTTATGTGTTGCATAATATTTTATGACTTGCACATCTTACTTGATTAAATGTGTTATTTACTTAGTTAGTAGTAATAATGGTTAAAGGAGTTAAATGAGTTAGTTGAAACTTTAGGGTTAATTGTAAAAAAAAAAAAAAAGTAGAGGGGTTTATTTGCTTAGAATGAAAGTAGAAGGGCTTTTGGTGGATGAGTATATATACTAATTAAGCATGCTTATTAGGGATGGCAATTCGCCCGAACCCGATCCGAACCCGAGGGCGATCGCCCCGAAAAAGTAGGGTTAGGATCACAGTTTTTAAAACCCGCACGGGTTCGGGTCGGGTTCGGTATTACAATCTGACCCGCCCCGCCCCGACCCGAGTGTATAAGTGATATATTTTTATTTTCATATAGGACCTTCTAAGTCAAATTAAGTGTTGTTAAATTTATTTTTATAGTTGTTTGTGAGTGAGGTTTTGATGAGTTAAGACTAATTTGTATAACTCATTCAAATTAAGCTTAAACATAAATTAGGCAAAATCAAATATGGGATGGGAAAATTAGATTTTATGCCACTCGGGTCGGGTCGGGTTCGGGTTTCATTGACTTCGGGTCGGGTCGGGTTCGGGTCACTCTGTTTGAGGTTAGGGTCGGGTTCGGTTTTGGAGAAACCCGCCCCGAACCCGCCCCGTTGCCATCCCTAATGCTTATCTTCATTCCATCCTCCTCATTCTCAGACATTCATACTCCTTACATTCTAACAACATTTGCATCTTTCTTCCCCATCTCTCTCTGTCGACACTCACCATTTCTTTACAAAAATCCCAATTTTTCCTCCATTGTTGGCTAAGGTAAGGTTTTGGTTTTAATCATTTTATTTATTTTAATTTACTACTCCATTTTCAAATCTAATTATATATAAATGTTCAGGGTGTTGAATAAATTCTTTCTACCGATCAATATTATTTTTCTTGACAGTTTTTCCAGAAAAATAGGTAAGTTACTAATCCCCTTTTAAATGTTAAAATGGTCATAAACATGCTTATATGCTTAATATGTTGATTTTAGTATATTTTTTATATACTTGTAATTTTGGGACAGAGGGAGTAGTAAAACTTGTTATAGACTTGTTATTTGTGGGAAATGGGTATAGTAGTTTTGGTTTTGGGGGAGTATGAGAGGATGCAACATTATATATGCTTTATATGTTATACTCCTACTCGTGGGACGGTAAAATAATATCTTTAGTTAAATGTTAAATAAATGTATTATAAAATTATACTATTACTTATGGGACGGGGAAAGAAGTGAAAGTATCCTAAAGTGGGTATATTAGTATATTAAAAATTATAATGATACTTGTGAAACGGAGGGAGTAGTAATAATTTGTTGCATGTGGGAAATGTTAATACAAATGGGTGTTGTAGTATTGTGAAAGTATAGTAATGTTGTTGTACCTAATAAAATGGATATAAACATGTTATATATGCCTAGTAGGTTGTGAAATAATGTTTTGGGTATGTTTTATTTATACTTGTAAATTTGGGACAGAAGGAGTAGTATGGAAATGGTTCTTGTTGGGTGTTAGAATTGTTTAAAGACTGAATTTGTAGTCTTTGTATTAGTTGCAAATGTTAAGTGTTACAAGTACAAGTAATTTTGGGTTGTGAAACGAAAGGAGTGAACTTTGGTTAAGTTTTGGTCTGCCAGGTGATGTGGGCGGCCGCCCAAAAAGGGCGTGCGGCCGCACATCTATCTGAAAGGTTTTACTCTTGGGACAGAGTATTTTGGGCGGCCGCACAGCCCTGTTTGGGCGACCGCCCAGTCATCTGAAAAGTTTAGAGTTTTCAAACCAAGGGATTTAAAGGTCAATCTTGGTCTAGTTTTTGGGTAGTGTCCTAAAGTAGTTAGATGATTGTTGTGGATCACTAAAGTGGTAGAATTGGTTCCTTAGTGAACACAAGTGTTGTGAAATGTGAGTAATGGATTAAGTGAGCATTGTTGAACATTTTGTAATGTGTTGAATGGTTCATCTTCTTGATGTGTTTGGCATGGTTCCCTACATTGGAATCATTGTCCCTGATTGTTGTTTAAGCAAGTATTTCTATATGGTGCTTGCGTGTAAAGTCCAGCTGGTACTTTTGTGTGTGTTGGGCAGTGATAGGGATTATAATGGTCTCCCGAGCCAAGTACATTATAAGGCTCCTATCATTGGTTTCCCATTTTTAACCCCCTTCCTTAGGCCAAAGGTTGGGCACTTTGGGTTATGACTTTGTGTCATTTTCCCCGTTGTTGTTGTTGTTGTTGTTGTTTGGTTCCGGAACCCGTCTCAGCTCTTCGATGCTGCTCAGTTGATGCCTCTCAGATGGCTATTGTTTGGTTTGAGAACCTTGGCTCAGTATCCACGTATGAGTGTTTATTTTCGCTTTATGTGTTGTATGATGAGTTGGTCGTTATTTCCAACCGGTATGGGACGGTTGGCGATAGGGAGCCTCTTATATTATGTGCTATATGCTATATGATCATTTGTGGTATTGTTCCTTTATGTTTCTCATATTAGCATGTAATGTAGTTGCATTTTAGTAACTTACTGAGATTTATTCTCACCCCTTATTTGTTTACCGTTTTAGATAAGAAGGAGTCCAGGGAATAGGTCACAGTACAGGGAGGACGTCGGTAAAGAGATCTTTGGTAAAACTTTTGGGAAGTGGTGTGTATAAAGGATACATTATGTAAATGTAATACCTTTAGGGTAGTGTACCCGTGACTCAGTTATTTATATCCTCTCTTTTAGTAGGTGTTCGTGTTTGTAAATTTTATAAGTAAAGTTTGTTATAGCCAAGTCGCTAAGTTCTCATTTGAGAAAGTTTGTTTTGTGGCTTGTAGTCAAGTCTAATAAATGTTGTTTAGTCATATAAAACTTTTTATGAAAATATATTTCGAAAATTTTTCTTAGAGTTGCTTTACGACGTCTTCCTCGTGTCCCGGGCGTGGGGCCAAGTAGGACCACGGGTCGGGGCGCGACATCTCGTGAATTTAAAAGAGAGAAGCAAGAATGAATGTGAGGTCTAGAGAGAAAAATGGTGGATGCAGTGATGGGAGGAGAAAGGAAAAAATGAATGGGAAAGAGAAGAGAAGAGAAGAGAAGAGAAGAGAAGAGCATGAAGGAGAAAAAGAGCCTTTAATTTTTATTTTTTTTTCTTTTTCTTTTTTTATTTTCCCTTGATTCACCTGATGTGTCGCAAGTGGAAATGGCATATTTGCCCTCATTAAAACTCACATGTTTCGCACACGGTGTCAATTTCGTTAGTTTTTTAACTGATTAACGGATTTTACACCTGATTGCTCCGGTTCAACAAAGTCAGGAACTGGATCGCAACTTTGACATATTTAGTAACCGATTGCAGAATTTTATAAAACTCAGGTAACCAAATTGCAATTAACCCTCACGTATATGGGTTTGTATCTGGGTTCAGGGCCCTAGAGTCCAAAGCCCGATATGCAATCAGTGGGCCAGTGATTAATGAACGTGCTGAATGCTTGAATTGAATAGAGAGAGAGAGGGAAACAAACAGAATGAAGAAGAGATGGATCAGAAGCATAATCGCTGGCAAGCAGGGGGGGAGTCGGAGCACCTGGGAATTGGTGAAAGAGGTTAGACGAAGACGGTGGCGAACAGAAAAGGGGGCGAGGTTTTAGAGTTACAACCCGTGTCCAGCGCCACCGCTGATTCCTTCCGGCTTCCTCCTTCCCCACTCCTTCATTCCCTTTCCCTCTTCCCGTACCCTGCACTACCGTCTGGCCCATTCCGACCCTCCGCCTCAACAACTACGCCGGCGGTCCCCCACAAACCCAGGTGCTTTAATCTTTCTCCCTTCCCCACACCAACTTTCTCTCTCCCTTAGTATTCTTGAAATATTGTTGTTGCAGAGTGAGAGAAATTCTAAGAAATAATTTGGGTCTTCACAAAAATTTAAATCTAGTGACACGCGATTCTTGGTATATCGACATTTTCAACCTTAAGCTTCGGTTTTATCTTCTCTTGTATTTTTAGTGGTTTTAACATTTGTGCTTTATATACGTACTCATTTTTCCTAGAAGTTATGAAATTTAAGCTCTTTTTTACCATTTTTAACCCTCGTGCTTTGAGGATTTCGGGGAAAATGAGTGCGTATCTAAAGTATAGGGGTTAAAACTGCTAAAAAAGTAAAGTTTAAGCAAAGTACGACGGTTAAAAATGTTTATTTGCCCGCAATTGTTCAAGTTTCAATCTTGATTGTGTTTTGAGAGAGATTTAGATTATGTTGTCCTTGTTTTGACTTTATTTTGAATTTGGATGGGCAAAGTGGCAGTAGGAGAAGCACTGGTTGTGTGGCGGCTGCTTTGGTGGTGTCAGGTGTGCTCTCATGAGGAGCTCCAGTGAGTGGGGTAAGCGAATACATTTACTTTCTCATTCTTGCTTGTGCTGTTGTGATTGATTTTTCTTGCCATAATTTTTATCTATGAGGTTCAATTTGCTGTTGTTGTTGCTGTGATGTGATCTGATGGTTTGGGGCTGTGTAGAGGTTTTCTGGTTGTAGAGGGATAATGGGATGCTGTGGTGGGGTAGTGTTAGCTTTGGTGGTTGGTGATGGTGTTGGTGATGAGATAATTGGTTAAGTATGTTAATGGTGTGAGTGAGTGTTGTAAATATAATTGACGGCAAATGAAATATATTTGAACTTGAGAGGTGCACAATGCAATTTTTAAAGAATTTGTTAAGTTTTTCGACCACTTCGTTTCTTTTCATCCAAAAATGAATCGCGTTGCCACAAAGTGTGATTCAGATTGTTGAACCACATGCTCCTCTGGAGCATTAGAAGATCGCGTGTTCACCATTGTATCTAAACCAAGCTCTGAGTCCAAAATGTTAAGTACCTGAAATTAATTCTGCTAAGAAATAAGTAAGAAAGAATTTCACTCTAAATATCTCTCAATAGCCAAAAATAGGAGTAGCTAGGATATATAAGGGAAATACAAGTATACAACTGAAAGGATAAAGAAACTTTCACACTACTCAACTTGCTCCTAAATAACCACCCACTTACTACCGCTACTTAACTCCCACTTACCACCACTACATGAATAACAAGCATAAATTTAGAAATACTAGTATATTAAATTATTTATGACGTGGTCTCCTGGAGTGTGTCACCCATGGTCCGCTAACATTGTCACTAACTTTGTTGCCTTCAGTTTAGATTTATATACCTCTCCTGCAATGTGGACATAATGGCTTCGTTAAAAGCCACTGATCTATACACTGAAAATATTACAAATATACAGTTGGTGGTTAGCTAAAAGTGATGAAAATTAAATGTAAATTTACAAACTATAAGATGAATATAAGAAGAGACATACTGCTGTGTGAAATGAGTGTCCACAACTCAACTCTCGAGCCACATCTCCATCAGTAAGTGACTCGATGCAAATAATGCAAACCTCTTCTGCCGACTACATCATTCAAAGAGAAAAAATATATGAATAAAGTAAACATTTTGGCTAAAAAATAGTAAAGCTATTATTCTTTACCTCATATACATCTGGCAATGCATCTAGCTGAGCCTTGATCCGATCATGGAGCAAGACGCGAAAATAGATCTCGCCAGCAATCGTGTGGAGGCATGCCGTAAACGCCATAGCCAATCCATCTACGAACATAGCGAGAAAAAATAGCATCGCTCGCGGCTCTCGGTGATGTAGACCCTTGATTGCAATAATCAAGAAGGTCTCACTGATCACAAACAAAACCCTACGATTCAAACATTAAATAAGTAACTTCATTCCATCAACATTTGTTTAATTTAGGTAAAATAACCAAACATATATTAATACTCTTACCAATATAAAGGGAGGACAATCCAAAAACGTCGCCTCCACCCTGAAGTAGGCAGATCATGCTCCGTAGAACATACTACTCTCCCAATCATAAGGAAAACGTAAATGTGCTCTACAATCGCAGAAAACAAAAGTGCAAAAGCTGAAGGGTAGGCGCACCAAAAGACATAAGTCGCGAATGATTTATCGTCCTTGCTACTTTCAAAGGGATTCTGCAAATAGTAGTAAAAGTTAGATTTGCTCGACATTTGAACAGTGATTTAGTTTGCATCTAAGGGTTAAAAAGCATTGGTAAAATTGGATGATGCTATCGCAGACTTGTCAAAGGTCGCCCGCCTCGCCTTTCCGAGCGCCTCGGAGGTTTGTCGCCTCTGTGATTCAAGGCAAGCGGGTGACAGCCGTTCTGCTCCAGGCGTCGCCTTTTTGTCTAAGGCGAGGGGCGTAGAAGGCGTCGCCTATTTGGAAAGGCGTATAAGGGGTATATTAACGAGGCTACATCGTTTTGATTGGCGTATTTTGTTTCAAGGCAGGCTTACTTCGTGTTCTAGCTTAGAGCCTTAGACATCGAACAAATTGAAGCGAAGAGAACAGAGAAAAGGGTTAGGGCCGCGAACCTAAGGCGACGCAATCTCCACCTCTCCCGACTAACGACCGCGACCAGTTGTCGACGATCAACCTCCGACTCTTCTGGCGATGTCGACGCAAGATTCAGGTAACACTCTTCTCAGATTTTCGATTTCTCGAGACTCTAGTTGACGATTTCTTGACTTCTTGACTTCTTGACTATTGTTCTCTGTTTCCGATTTTATATTTTCCCATCTTGGAATCCTTACTTTTATTGTTTAATTATGTTAGTATAATACTTTCCAAAAAAAAAATTGTATTAGTATATTATGTTTCTCTGTTACGGTTTTTAACTTTTAGTAATGATGTTGTTCGACTTGTCTATTTTACTTTCTCAAGTTCATAACGTGTTTTAAACTTTGTTTATATATTACATGCACATATATATTTTTTCTATTTTTTTTTCCATTTTTTCAGGTTTGGTCGCGCTTTGCCACCCGCCTCTCACCTCGCCTTTCGCCTTTTTCAGGTACGTCTCGCCCGCCTCTCGTCTTCCGCCTTTGACAAGTATGTGCTATCTTTATGAAAAATCACCAAAAAATGATGTCCTTGAAAAGAAATAATAAAATGAAAATGAATCGTAGAATTGGTTGAGCCGAGGCTTGTATTGGTCACAATTTCTACAAGACGAAATGGCCTAGCACGCACGGGTTGGAGGTGGCTTAATGTTTATTTTTCCTTCCCTTTTTGTTCTTTATAGCTTCTTTTTTTTGTTGGGTGGTGGTTGCGACATGGGGAATGTGGTCAAATATTGGTCGAACACCATTATTATAACTCATTTCCAATAAACCCCCAAATGAAATGTAAATTAATACCTGCATGCATGTAGACTAGTCTGGAAGTTTCGGGTGTCCATTATTGCATTATGATTGGTAGCTTTGGGCCTCACCTTCCACAGTAAAATGCTATTGAATTTATTAGCATCTTAGTGATGTGATGTTTAGAATTAATTGGTTGTAGAGTGTATACTGAGACCATAGTACTATCACTATAACATGTTTAACACTTCTTTTCTCATGTTGTGTCTATTTTAACCCTGAACCAAATATTAGTTTCACAAGTGTTAAGAGCACAAGTGGCCATTTACTTTTCATTTATGTAGGTGATCTCCTATATAGATTATTTTGCTATACTCCACGATATGGGTATATAAATCAATAAGTCTTGAACTCAACCTAATCACTACTACGGGCATGCTCGGTTTGATGTTTCGGGAATGGATATGAAACTCCTTAAGTGTTTCAAGCGAGTATTCTTAACATGGTTGTCTCACTACACTACCATTTTGGGATCTCTATTCCTCAAGGTTTTGTTGCCATCGTGATTCTGGTTTATCCTTTTGTAAACCAATCCGCTAGGTTATTATGAATGATTTTTTTTCTTCTTTTTAATGGATACTTTTAGATTTCATTATTGCTTTGTTCTTATGTTTTTAGGATTAATTTGGTGTGTTTTGTGTTTTTGATGTTTAGGGTTGTTACATGCTCGATTGAAAAGAAAGATGGGAGAATAAGTGCTTAATAAAGTAATTTTGTGAAGAGCAATGCTAGGGGCACAAAATCTTGCTCATGACATGTGTTGGCGATATTTTATTTTTGCATCGATAGTGGACCTGCCACACTCTAATTAAAAACACCA
Organism: Campanula takesimana; assembly: GCA_026119855.1. Taxonomy (NCBI): domain Eukaryota; kingdom Viridiplantae; phylum Streptophyta; class Magnoliopsida; order Asterales; family Campanulaceae; genus Campanula; species Campanula takesimana. The sequence continues at coordinate 347,581 of JAOWBW010001248.1, forward strand.
ATAAAATTATTACACCTAGGATTTTGTGAGTAAGACTTTGTGACTATTTTGGGCCCCAAACATTACCCTTTTGTGAATGCCAAGAGCATGAGTTTTTTAATACTCGGTTTCAATATATTTCAATATCTGTTATGCATCCCAATTAATCATTTGATGCTGATACTTGAGATATGATTTAATGGGTTTTATCCAAATTTCATATAATTGCTCTTACTGATTATTTAAGTCTTATCCTGATGCATTATTCATTGCTTTACCTAGTCAACTGTTACTACTAAATACAACTGTTAGGTGCTGTTCTTTTGGGACAACATTACTTAATAATCCCTAAAGACTGGATTAATTTCTCGTCTCCCTAATACATAAACCAGGACTAATTATAGGTCGGTCTCAAAACTCGTAGGGTTTTTTTTTTTTTTTTTATTCGTAATTATCTAATTCTGAATTCAAAGTTGAATTTGACTGGATTCATTAGAGGCGTAAGTGAATTCTGAGTTTTCAACACTGAGTGATAATTTGACTGAATGAATTGTTTGAATACATGCTCACACCCTCTCCAATAATTTGACTGACAGGAGAAAAAACACTCATGCCAACTTCCAATATTTTACCCAAATATTCCCAACTTTGTAGCCTCAAATATAGAGTACCATATCAACTTGCTATGATTGCTCAAGTGAAAAATCAATGCACCCCAAGTATGCAATCTCAGTAAGATTGCTGTTAAAGACCAGATTGTATAATAGGGCAAGTTGGAATGATTAAACAATCTTAAAGTGGAAACAATTTGGTTAATTTGGTGTTTTGTTTACTTCATTGTTTTGCACTCCCTTTACACGTTTGATGAATCACATTAGTGGATCATCATTGTTCATTACAAAAAAGTACGTCGTACTCCCTCCTCCCAAAATGATAGTCCTATTTCCGAATTTTGTTTGTCCAAAAATGTTAGTCCCATTTCAAAGAATATTAGCCCCATTTCAAAAATTCAGGCTTCAAAATCACTAAATTTTCAAAACTTATAATGTATCCTTACTTTGTTTGAAAAGTCAAATGAGACTATCAGTTTGGGACGGAGGGAGTAGCATATTATTGTGTTTATTCTTTAGACTGGTAATATTCGCCCCTCTTCACTTTTTACCCATAAATGAGAAACTCAGTTTTCGTGCCCTTTTTCTTGGCTCTACTCTTGTGTGTTGACCAGTGTAGGTCGATGAGATTCTTGGAAATTCAAATATTGAGAGAAAGAGTATGACGTAAAACAACAATATCATTGGTCAAGGAGACGACAACGACCAAGTTTGTTGAAACTGCTGAAGCTTATTTCCATCTCAAAATATAATGGTCAACAAATGCGGGCAACAGTAAGTTTACTCGCTTCAAGATAGTTACTGCTCCTTTATCCTCACATATAACCTTATCTTCTACTCCCTCCGTCCCATTACAATGGACGCAGTTTTGACTTTTTTGGTCAACAGAGTCATTTTTTACCATAATTTTATGAATATCTAGATATCTCGCTGTAATTCTAAAAATTGTCGTTGTTTCATTATTAGAATTACTATCAATATTTTTTTAAAAAATGCATAGAGATATCTAGATATTCATAAAATTATGGTCAAAGATCGACTCAGTTGGCCAAAAAAATCAGGGATGGAGGGAGTATGTTATGATAAGCTTTTGATTATTATTCTTCATCACATAGTTGAATATTTTATTATTGACTATATACTACTTGGAAATGCGATAAGTATGTGTGACTTTATTGTTTATGTGATGGATTTTTTAAACCCATCAGACCCAATAGCGACATAGTGGCAGGAGCCTTCCACTGCTAATGCATCCTTGATTTTCTAGTACTCATAAGCTTGAAAGTTGAGTAACTTATTTGATTGAGGCTTAGAGCTTTGGTGATACAATCTTGTAAAGTACTCCCTCCGTCCAAAAATGATCTTCTCATTTACCATTTCTCATTGTCCCAAAAAGTTCTTCCCGTTTCTACAATGTGGGCTTAAAAGTGCATAAACAAAACATGGCTATTGAAGCAAGTGTTCATATTCTTAAAAAGTTGAATAGTGGAGGGAGTATGATCTTAAATATAAGATCTTCGGCGTTTGTTTTGTTTGTTGTTGGGCAAGTAAACCGATATTCTTTTAGGTTCTTATTTATTTATTTATTTATGTGCCCCCCCCCCCCCCCCCTGTCTCGCAAGCTCCCTGGACTCCTTATGTTACTCTACTATGTCTTTTGGAGCTATTTAACCTATTGATTTCTAACACTGGGGGTTCTATTTTTAATATCCACATTAGAGTTATTATTAGCAATTGATTTGATAGAGTATCTGGGGTTCTATTTCATGATCCACTCAAATCGGTGCTTTTGCCATTCAAGCAATTATAATATTTTTGTGAGCAAGCACTTCAGATTAAGTAGTAGGTTATATGTTTCACCTAAGGTCTCTCTCGGCCTCATTTGTTTCTGCTATCTATCTGACAAGATACAGCCTACTCCCGTGTTTCTTTGCTTGAGGGGTATTTACGTAATGTGTGCATAACGTGGTGTACGTAATTTTTGTATATCCTTGTGAGATCGTCCTTGTAGATAAAAAAGATATGTTGTTTATTAGGAGTATAGTTGTAGCTATTTGAGTATCCTTTTCTTTTCGTAGAGAGAGATTTTCTCTTCTGTACACATATGGAGTGATCTAAATGGTTATCAAACTTGAGTGCTGCTATTCACACATGTAAAACTTCTTTGTATAACCGTATATGCGCTTTACGGTATTGTACCATTAAAAAAGTTGAACATACCTATGGGTATATTAAGTAACTTTACGGGTGTGAATAGCAACACTCTTCAAACATAGAATAATGAGTAACAATTAAGTATATATTTAAATAGTTTCTGAGACATACCTGAGTACATATCCATCCAGCAAGTAATGCCGTAACAAAAGCGACTGCCGTAAGAAACACAGATGTGAATCCTACGGTGCTCCCTACCGTGCATCCTACCTCTGCATCATCTGTATGCCTCTGTCGCAACTGAGGATAGTAGTGGGGCTGAACAAAACGCTGAAACAAAAAGACATAACTATTAATATATTAGAGCAAAAAAAGTAAGCGAAAATGTAAAATGCGAGAGCGGCTTAAAAAACATAAAATTTGTGTCATACTCGTACCTCTGCCATATGTATTTATATGTACTTGGTGCTACTTTGTCAAAGCGCCGAAAGGTAATAAGCTGTCATAAAAAGCCAAAAACACGATTAATTAATATTATTTTGTGTTCTTGTGCACATATAGAGTTTCTGTAACTTTTTAATCTGTAAGCAGAAGGTGACCCATAATTTTTTTAGATGGATTGATCTTGTGGCTCTCCTGGTACTCAATTCTTCTACACAAAGCAGTTTCTGAAACGGAGCTTTTGCAAATGGAGCATTTTTTTTTCCGTGAACGTATTTGGTGCATCATCTTAAACCGCTAGTTTTAGTCCAGATTTCAATTAAAAAAAAAATCAAGCTATTGTCTGGTCAGTGAAACTGAAGATGATGACATACATAATTGTTTGGTGAGTGAAATTGTGACGGGTAAGGGCGGAATTAGGCGAATTAAAAATATTGTCATGGATAGTAAAAAAGGAGGGTTGTTATGACCATCTCTTTTTTTTGCCGTTTTCTAAATAGCGTTTCAGTGAAACGTTGGCTACAGCCTATAAGAGCGGCGGAAGTGGAGATTCCTTTCCGGAAAAGGAACTGTTTGGACTGCCATTCATCTTCTTATTTGGGACTGCCATTCGTCGTTCCTGACAACAATTCCGTTCCATAACAACTTGCACCATTCTCTTTATTCTGTTTGGTCTTAGATTCCAGAACATGTTTTTTTTTTGGATAGGGTTTTGTTGTATTCCGTATGCACCCTCTCAGTAATCCATGTTTCTGTGTGTAGTTCATACTCCCTCCGTCCCATAACAACTCGAACCATTTTATATTTTTTGGAGTCCTATTGGTAAGTCTCACTTTCCTAAACAGTCCACCTTTTATTCTTATTTTATCACACTACTCCACTATACTCACACACTTAAAAATTGTGCTTTATTTATTTTTTTATAAAAGCACTTGGAATTGTGCTTTATTTATTTTTTAAATTTCCTGCCAAAAAGATCTTAAAAGTGATTTGAAAAGTCAAAATTTTCTTATTCTGAAATTGAGTGTTAAACACCAGTGTCAACTAAGACTACCCACAATGGTTTCATACACCAAAAAAAATTCAACACCCACTTTTAACACTTTATCCTATCCACCTCATCTTTCATACACCCCTTTCATACAACCCCCCTACAATGGTTAGTTGAAAAAAAATTCATCTCCCTCCCACTCATCATTCTATACCCCACTACTTTATATTATTTTTATTTTTTTATATATTCTTTATTTTTATGATTAGTAAAAAATAATAATTATTATTATTATTTATAATTAAAATAATATTTTACACTAAATTAATTCTTTTTGGCAATTAAATAATTAGATAAATGACGATGAATTTTTGGGAATTTTGAGTGTTGAAAGGATTATTATTGGGATCCATTTCATTCAAAAGATGATGAATTTTTTTAAATGTAGGCTAAAATGGAGAAGGAAAATTGAGAAAAGATAGTTTTTTTTTTTGGTGTCCAAATCTAATGAAACTTGCATCATTTTATAGGGAAAAAAAAATGCTGAATTTTGGCGAAAAAAAAATAAATAAATAAAAAAAATTACTAGGTGATAATTCAGCTCAAATAATTGAGTTAAAAAAATTAAATCCGAAAATCCATGGACCAATCATGTCCTTACACGTGTTTCAACCAGGGAAAAACAAAAAAAAAAATCCGCCGGGCCGCGCCCACACGCGCCCTGTCGGGCCGTGTGGCGCACGCGCCTTTTGCGGTCCAATTGGGGCTCGCCACGTGGAATCGACGCAGGCTCTCCCCAAAATTCAACCCGTATGAAATTTTTCATACACACATTTCATACACCAACTTTCATACCACCCCCACAATGGTTTCATACCCCTCCCCCCACTTTCATACACCATTTCATACCCCCATTGCTCATAGTCTAACTAATGCATAATATGTTATGGACAATGGAAAATTGATGTTGTCAAAATTTACAGTCAGACTCCAATTTCAACCCCTTGGCCTTGATTCTAAGCCCCTAAACACTTTTTCAAACTAACAAGTTTCAGATACTTATTTATGGGCAATTTCATTTTTATGTTTATATTGACGACCTAATTGTTTACAAATGTATATATTCATTTTGTTATTGTCTTCTTCTATTAGTCTCTCTGTCTACAACTTCAAATATGGCCGAGCTTCTGAATCTTTCTTCCTTCTGTGGACTTTGCTATTACAACTTTCGGAAAAAGATTTTCTTTGATACCCTGTTTTGGATTTGCGCCAACCCGTAAAATAGTGAAAAGGATATGGAAATCTTTTCACTGATTATACCTTTTTGGTTTCTGTTTTGAAGAAGGTTAAAAAAAGAAAAAAATAAAATAAAAAGAGATATTATTTGTTTGTTCTTTAGAATAATGTTCTTCGAATAACTAACTAGCAAGAATTATTTTTCTTATCTGTTAATGCCTAGCTTCAAATAAGGTGGCGTTTGTTTTTTTAAGTGTTAAGTCCTGAAATCTGAATTCTCATCTGAATCAATAAGAGGCAGCGTCTGAAGACTGAATTCTGAATTATTCAAGCTGTTTGTTTTTTCATCTGAATTCACATCTGAATTGTTTTTTTTTTAAGTGTTAACCTTTTGAAATATTATGTATAAGCATGAGAATTAATGGATAATAATGGATTTTTATTTGCTAAAAGAAAAGTGAAAAAACATTTTAATTATTATTACTTCTGACACCATTCAGACTCTAATCAGACTTCATTTTAGGTCTGATTCATTCAGACTCCATTCAGATCAAAAGTCTCTATTCAGATCTGAAAGCTGAAAAAAAAACAAACAATCTGAATTGGAGAAGGTCTGATTCGCTAGACATTCAGACTTCATTCAGATCTGAATGAAAAAAACAAACGAGGCCTAAGTCATCATTTCTTGAATTTACGTTTTAGATATATTCAGATTTGTTATTTCCAACTCGTGTATTTATTTATTGTTCTTATATGTAGTTGTAGATGGAAACCATTGATGATGATATTGATGATGGAATCGAGAGTAACGATAAACAAGCTGATGGGTATAATGAACATTGTTTTGGTTTTGATTTCGAATTTCTTAAACCTGAAAGATCATCTTCAGATCTTCAGATCTATAAAGCTTTAGTCAAAGTATAATTAATTTGTTGACTTTGTAGATTAAAGAGGGACGGAGTGGTACTATATTTTTCTTAATTATTGTGCCTCACAAGTTGGTCTCACTTGTGATGGGACAGAAAGGAGTATTTAATTTCGTAAGAATAAATCAACCATTGAGAAAACAAATTGTTAAAAAAGTGTTTACAAATAAAGATTTTTTGTAAAACAAATTTATTGTAAAGTATTTTTTAGAACATCATTTCCGGACGAAGGGTGTAACCAACTATTCACTCTCTTTTTTTTTTTTTTTTCTAAATTTTGTCCATAATCATTGTCGCCAACCTAATTAGTTTTCCCGGGTTAAATAGTAATGCATGACCAAAGTTTGATAAGCAAAATAGGAAACATAAAGCATGGGTAGACATGGCAGCCCGTACTCGCACCCGTGACAACACGTCAAACCGCACCCGCATTTGTTAGTTTTTTAGCATGATTTGTTAGTTTTCTAACATAATCTGTTAAAATGTTAGAATTTTAAACATATTACTTTTCATTGATTTTAAACATATTCTAACATATTTTGTTAATTTTCATTGATATCAAAAAGGAGAAAAAAAAACATAAAACAGTTAATTTCTAACAAATTCCATTAGATTTTTAACAAATTTTGTCAACAATTTAACGGTTAAAATTCGAAGAAAAAAAGGGAGCACGCCCATGGACCCGTACCCGCTTCACCCGTGTCTCAACTGTACTCGCACCCGTGTTATACACAGTTAAGTTATGGTTATAAGGTTTACGAACTTGCGTCCGTATCCGTACCCGTACCCATTTCACCCGTGTTTGGCCATGTCTAAGTAAGCATGAGTGTTGAATAAACACAAATTAGTGAGGTTTCAATATGTAAAACTACGACTAAATTAATTTGGCAAGGCCCTAATTTAAAGAGGAGAAATTCCCTTCCCCCAAACCCACTTCCCAAACAACATCCCCCCCACCCCCCCCCCCACCCTAATTTAAAGAGGAGAAATTTCATCGAATTTAAATTCCGACTGGAATTGAACTAAATTTAGTCGTCGGCAGGCCCGTCTCGATAGTTATAGGGGCCCTGTGCCAAAATTGAATATTGGGGCCTCAAATATATCACACTATAAAATTTACTCTCTCTGTTCCAGAACAAATGTCCTACTTTCTATTTTCGTTTGTCCAAAAACTAATGTCTTGTTACTAAAAATAGGGTGTGAAATTTAGTGATCTTATTAGACTACCAATTCTAATAGGCATAAGCATTGCAATGCCATAAGAGATATCACTCTTTCCATATGAATTGATTGGGGCACTAAAGGAAACATAACTAAAAGCTTAAAAATATTGACTTATCAATAGAGCTGTCAATACGGACTGGCGGGGCGGGCTCAACCCACCACAGCCCGCCTTCAAACGGGGCGGGGTGGGCTGACCCAAATTCTTGGCGGGCTGAGAAAATGCCATCCCAAACCAACCCACCTTGGGTTAGCGGGCCAGGCGGGCCAAGAGCCCAACTATTGCACAATCCCCACTGCCCACTACTGCCCACCAACAGTCACCACCATTGACCACTGCCACCAACCACCATCGTTGACCACCACCGATAATTACCGCCGACCACCACCAATCACCACCGCCGACCACCATCAGTCACCACCGCCTGACCACATTCGTAGCACCAGCCACCACCATTCTCTCTCCCTTTCTGTAAAGTGTAACAAAAAAAAACATCAACCTTAGACCCACCACAAGATCAAGATTTGTGTTTAACCCACATAAGCACACAACAATACCCAGATCTGTTTCAACAAATGCGCACAAACACACAAAAATTATTCAAGATCTGTGTTTATGAAGTCAGATTTGGTTCCGATTTGAAGCACACACACAGATCTGAACAAAACACACTGAAGAGAGAGGGAAAAGAGAGATGGGAAAATGGGGAGGAAGAAGAAGAAGAAGAGGGGAAGAAGAAAGTGATGAGCAGCGCCGGTGACGGAGGCGGAGGATGAAGGTGGTGGTGGAGAGCAGTGAACTGGTGGTGGTTTCTAGAGAGAGAAAGCTCTGGCTTCTCTCTAGAATATAAAGAGTGGATGAAAAGAGGGGAGGGGGTGTTGTTTGAGGGAACATCAAAAAAAAAAAAGGTGGGTTGGCCCGCCCCAAACCCGTTTGGCCCATGACCCAAATGGGCTAGCCCACTCGTATTTGGGTTGGTATATTTAAAGCCCAACCCACCCTTATTCCATGGCGGGCCGGGCCAACCCAACAGGCTCAGCCCAAATTGACGGCTCTACTTATCAACTATGACATTTATTCGATAAAGGAGGAGAATATTCAATCAACTTGAGAATTCACATAAACAATAAACAGTGATAGCATATTTGTTAAACTCAGGGTAGAAATAAAAAGCAAACACAGTACAACACCTTTTAACTATAAGCCAAATCATAGTGAAATTTTAATTTTGATCCATTGAAGATAGCTAAGAGGTAGTACAATACGACAATGGATCAAATAAAATATTTTGAATTACTATTGTACCCTTAATGAAAGAAATAAAATGTTATATTTGAGGGGTAGTATAGGTTGATCATAAAAGTTTGTTTATAAAATTTTCTTTCCTTCCAATTCCTCCCACTTTTGGGAGGATTGTGTAGTAGGGAAAATCTTATTAATTTTCCTTTCACTTCCTTCCATTTCTTTCCTTCCATTTCCTTCTTAAAAATGTGATATAAAATGTTATATCACATTTCCTTCCCTTTCTTTTCCTTTCTCTCGTTTTAAAAACTCGGGAGCCCACCGTGAGGTTTAATTAAAGTATTGGTTATCAAATCGTAGAAACCCAAATGCCGAATACGTCCTTATTGTAGAGGATGAGAAAAACAAATGCCAAATTCGAATTGTTCTTGAACTCAAAATTAGAGCTCTAATTTCAAATAGAAATTTCAATTTAGGGCTTCAAGATTGAATTCCTAATCTGAAATTGAAGCCCTAAATTTGAAATCACAAAAAGCCAAAATATGAGAGATGAAGTATTTACCTTCCGTCTTGTTCTTCTGGCGATGGAGATGGCGAGTTGGAACGTAGGGGCGATGGGGAGTGAGCGAGAACGAAGCGGCGTTCGCTGCCGTTTGACGTGATATATGTCGAGGAGTGGATGGAGAAGAAAAACGCAATACCTTGCAAATTGCAACTGGCCTGGACGGAAAATTTTGGGGCCCTTTAATTATTTTGGGCCATGTGCTGTTGCACAGTATTGCACAGCTTGATCACTCGTCGGAGGCGGAGGAGTGTAACCTGTTTGTCAGCAGCTGCCGGAATGACTGGAAAAATCCGTCGAGGCGGTGGCTACCTCTGCTGCCGGAGTGCGTACGTCTTAATTTAAGTCCTTTTTGTTTTTCAAGGTATGCTAATGTGTTTTCTAATGTTAATATACAGAGAAACATGATTCTGAAAAGTTGTTAGAGCGTCAAATCATACGCTTAATTTGTAGAATCATTACAAGATTATTATTTGAAACAAGTTAATAATCTTTTGTGTACTAATCAAAAATAGTAAGGTCCTAAAAATGGCTAAGATTAATTCTGGATTAGTTTTTTAATTCTTGATTAGTTTTAGCAAAGGTAATTGCAGCAGTAGTTTCTCTCTCACCCTCTCTCTCTCCAAGTGCAGTATATGTTAGGATTAGAGTCCTAAAAATCACAAGGGACAAGGGAGAATAGGAGTCTAGATGATAGGTGAATTGGTGGAGATCAAGAAAAGGTCAAAAAAGGAGAAGGAAACCAAGAAGTGCCAGAACAGGAGGTGCTCGGCCGAGCAAATGAGAACAGAAGGCATGACAATTTTCGGGGCTGGTGCTCGGCTGAGCACCATATAGGACTCGGCCGAGCATGTTGGGAAACAGTCCAGATTTTTCTTAGTTTCCTATTATGATAAGATCCCTTCCACGTATTGATTTAGGGCTTCCTTATACACCTATATAAACATAGTTCCGACCTAGAACACATTGTAGCATCATATTAAAGCTTGTGTACTATAATATCGACTTGGCGGTTGCCCCTGGGCGTAGTTCATGTGTTGAACAAACCGGGTAAACAATTCTTGTGTTCTTGTGTGTGATTCTTTCATATATTCTGTTTGTGAGTGTTGTGTTCTCGATCTTGATTGCAATAGGAGGGTGCCACTAAATTCCCAACAGTATAACCTGTATATGGGTGTCTATGAACTTTGAGTATGTATTATGGAGTATCTTTTAGTAAAACTCTTTGCTTTGTTACTGTTGTGCAGGGTTCGTGAAAAATGACACACCAGGTTACTTCATAGGGAGAGATTGTTTATTCTTGACTCTTCTCGGCATTGACAAAGATGGGCTGCGATTAAAAATCTCACAACCATGTTTTTTATGAATGGCAAGAAAGTAAGGACTGCGGCTTTAATTTTTCCAGAACTTATTTATGTTAAGCATCTCAATTGATCTAGGGAGCCTAATTGTGTTAAGAGGATGATTTACCCTCCTGTATCGTCTTTGTTAATTTCAAGACTATTCTTCTGCTTTTATTACGTGATTCGGATACATGCCTTCATTACCAGTTAACATGTACCCTCATCTTGCCTTTTCTCAAGTTATCGCATTGTTCATTTTTGTTCACATGCATCTATCTGTCTATTACATTAAGTTATTCCCTACTTCGTTAGTTCTTAAGTTATTTCATTTATCTCAACGATCAATAAATTGTGGCCAGCATATCATAACTTTATGTGCACTCTTCTATGAAATTACTGAGAAGCCATATTTATTTATAGCTGGTGTTATCTTATTTTTGCTGTTTTTACCATTGTAGCCGGCCTTGATAAATCACATCATCAACGTGTATCTTCTGAACTGCAAAGGCTCCTGTCCATGTAGATGTTCTTCCTTTGATAAACCTTTGAATATCTTTGATTGAGAGAGGTTTTACAAGATTTTATTTAGAAAGTTTTTTATGTTTTGTAGGAAAAACGAAAAAAAATAAAAATGGAATGGTAGGGTAGGGTATGTCTAATTGCATTTAGGGTTTGGGCAGAGTTAGAGAGGAGATTTTAGACTGCTAGAGTAAAGAGAGAGCAGGACGGTGATAAAATTAAGGGGAGCAACTTTGAGGGTGGTCTTGCATCAGAAATTTTAACATTTTATGATATGCAACACAAGTTGTTGCTTGGTCACAGTAATCCTATCAGCTTTCTCTCTCAAATGAGAGTTACTATAGATGTTCCTGATAGACATGCTTATCTATCGTTGCAAGTTCAGTATATATACTGACATCATCTGATAACTCCGTAACTTAAAGTTGTTGAATATGCAAATTCAGGACAAGTAAGAGGAGGTGGGTAGAAGCGCAAGTTGTTGAGAATGCTAAGCAGCAAACGATCCTTTTGCCGTAGGTACGTACGTGTGTGGAGATGAGATTAGGAAAAGGAGTTTCGATGAAAAGAATGCACAGATGAATTTATGAGCTAAAAATGATTTTCCAAGTAAATTTCGAGTTAAAAGTGAGAGGGTGGTGGGACACAAACAAAAGAAGAGTATTTAACATACCCCCTGCACTAACCTTGCCATCCGCCCATCTGTAAGACCAGAATGAGCTCTCTGGTTAGTGAGAGGTAACCAGATATTAGACGTTCAAAGAAGAGAATGATCATAGTGAGTTCTTGGCCGGCCATAGACTCCTCGTCGTAGTTGTCTTTATTTCCAACCTCCCGGCTTGTCAACATGGTCGCTCCTATTTCAGACCATACTCCGATCCTATTGAAGACGGGTGTACAGGAGAAATATTCGCAGGTCGCCTTTTCGGTTTGAAAACAAATGGATGCTTGAACCGAACTTTCGTCAGGTAATTGCATCATGCTTATCTACACTCTCTCTCCTCAATGTTAACTTGGTGGAGTCATGGCATTTTGAGAATTCTGGTAACTTTGAGCATATTCAATTAACATTATCCATTTGGTTCATGATTTCCAAACTCTTTAACATTAGCGTAATGATCAGTGATTGATAATGTGTGGGTTAGGTTGGTTTGCCTTCCCTTTTGAAGGCATTTTTGTGTTAAATAGAAAAAGCTAAAAGAAACACATATTAAGAATATTAAGAATGTAAATTAAATTATTTAATTCCGTTGATTTTTCTATAAAAACATGCTAAAATTATTAATAAATAGTCGTTACTCCCTCCGCCCGGGCTATAGTTTTCACTTTCTTTTTCGGTTTGTCTCGTTCTTAGTTGTTTTATTACTTAAAATGGACAATGCCACCCACTTCAGTGGCGGACCCAGAAATTTTTCACAAGGGGGCAAAATTGCATGAAACATTTAAAGAGGGCAAAAATAAATACTAGTGCATTTATTTTTTTAAACAAAGGGGAGCAAAGTCAAAAATATTGCATTAATACTCCAAATTTTCAAAAAAATTACACTAGTAATTTTTTTTTTTATTTTTTAAACAAAGGGGGGCCATTGCCTCCCCCCATACACCTTTGGTAGGTCCGCCCCTGACCTATTTATCATTCTCACAACAAAAACTTCCTACCACTTTTTCTCTTCTAGTTTACTTACTGAGAAGGAGGGAGTATTAGTATCTGATAAATGCTCATAGCTTCCGTTTAGAAAGTTAAGTAAAATTTAATTAAATATTAATATTAGTTTACTGTGATTAGCTAATAACAATTTCTAGAGTTTTATTAGAATGAGCATTAGATAGATGACACGGCATAGCCTTTGCCTTCCTTTAAGTAGGTCCAGGTTTCAAAAAAAAAAAAAAACTAATTTCATTGTACGAGTAAGTTATCATGTTTGATTAAAATTCACTTGTTTGATCACTAAAATCAAAATGGAATGGGACAAAAAAGAACAAATTCAAAATGGAGGATGTACTTTATAACTAATCAATTGACCTGTGAGTAATATTATGAGTATGTGGTTTTATTACTCGCTTTAGGAAATACTTTACATTCAATGTACAGTTACTTAAGACACATTTCTTAAAATCATTAACAAGTAAATTGTGACATTTATTTTGATACAGACTGAGTAAATGGATTTAAATCACTTATAATAGACCTACAAAAATTTGGAGTTGCTTCCGCAAGAAATGCTCACAATTTTGGTGAGCGTCGGGTTGACGATACTGCATTATTTTAGCAATGATCGATGGGGATGAAAAGCTTTACAAACTATACTTTCCAATCCCAATTTAATTTCAACCGGTCATATCCCAAAAAAGGCCCCGTGACCTAAATCCCGACCGATGCCTGGGGCCGTATCACATTATTTGCAGGAGCAGCTCTATCTAGGTCCCACAACAACCATTAAACAGTAACTCAAGCACCACAATTCCATCAATAACAAGTAAGAAAAACCACTTTCCATTCCTAAAAACATGAGTTTTCTCTACAAACATTGTATAACCACCGTATCTAAAAACATCAAGAAGAAGAAGATGAATTAAAATTACCTTCTACATCATTTCCCAATCTCTTCACCTTCCGCTCGTCCAAATAATTCTGATAAATATAAGTCGCGAAACCCCATATAGCCATTAGCATAGAAATAATCTTCACCCCATTCATCGGATCATGAAAGACAATAACAGCAGCAATAGGCGTAAGAGCCAACGACATAGTACTAATAACATTAGAAAATAGCGAAGAAACCACAAAAATCAAGCCCACAACACCAACAGAACAAAGCTGCCAAGCCACAGCAGTCCACACCAAAGTCATAACATAAGACACATTTCCCTTCCCAAACCCGTCCATCTCTCCCTTTAAAGTCTTCCATTCTCCGCTCGCAAACAGACCAATGGCAGATACACACGTGGCAACTATGCTAGTAAATATTTGCATTTCCAAAACCACACGGAAAGTTTCCTTTTTCAGTACTTTTTGGAAGGTAAGTTGCATTAGAGAGAGTAGAAGAGAGTACAGAGCAGAAGCCCCGAGTGCAGTTAGAAAACCAAGTACATATTTCCCTTTTGTGACACCAGATGGTCTATCAGAGTCGTCGTTGACAGCAAGGAGAGAGGCGGATAGTGAAAGAACGACGACGGAGTTGAGAATTAATGCGGTAAATTTTTGGGAATTTATGAAGAATGAGAAAATTGCGTTAAAGGCTAATTGAGTGGCGCAAATTAGGGAATAAGTGGAGGCTGATAGGTATAGTAGGCCAATTGAATACAACATGTTGTCCCCAGCAATTACAATGCCGAGTACAATATATATTAAGGCGATTTTAGGGACGGAGTATGATGAGGGGGGTGAAGTTGAAGGTTTTTGAAATGAAGGGACTAGAATTAAGGGGATGAGAAGGATAGGGAATCCTAATGTTTGAACAAGGGTAGCCATCCATTTACTATTTCCACCTTGATCGTAGTAGAATCTTCCTAGAAGAACAGCTGCACATTGACCAGCGAGGAGAAGAAATATGTTGACAGCCACTAAAAGCCACCATTTCCAGCTTTGGAGCTTGATCAGCAATGGTGATGGGACTGTTGTGGTTACGTCTTTTCCCAATATCTGATCCTCACTATCTGAAAAGAGTCACAAATACAAATTATTTTCATTTTCCCTTCAAGAAGATGAAGTATTTACTCAAAAACATAAATGGGGATACAAGAAAACGAAATTTGACAAAATAAAGGGGGCGACAATGGTTGAAAGATTATCGTACAGATATGAAAATTGTCTCATCTTAGCTACCCCTCATGTATTAAGTAATAGTGGAATTTAATTATGCGTATTAGGCGTAACAAACTTTTCAAAGCAGCTCAAGAGGTTGCATGAAATATCTCACAAAGGGAACTCAATGACAAACCAAATAACCAAACACTAGCTAAATATGGAATGGAATTCAAAAAGAAAAAAAAAAAAAAAAAAAAACATAAGATCCCACACCAAAGTCGAAACACTATCTTAATATATTTCAAATAGATGATGCACAAACTGTATGGTTGCCCAAATTCAGTAAAACACATCTATTGAGCATAATCCGTACTGCACTGTCCCCTCATTCTAAATGCGTATGAACTAACAAAAAGTTGTTTGGAGAATTAATACATGATCTTTAAAACCCCTTCAAACACCACCTACATACACACACTGACAATAACACAAACGGAGTTTCATTCCTGCACATCACATATATTTAGACATACACAGGTATACGCAAATGCAAATGCAGTTGTACCGTTTTCATACACACATAAATACATACAGGTATGGACAAACGGAAACAGAGTTGTACGATTTCCTACTGCAAAACACATAACACACACACGTGTTCACAAACATAAGGATAGATGAGATGTTCCCTTCAAATCCCCCCCACCCCCCCCCCCCCCCCCCCCCCCCCCCCCCCCGTCCGTACACACACATACACAGGTATGTAGAATTTAGAGCAAACGTGGACTTGCATTACTTAAGCTTGAAACAAGGGTAATTTGAGTTAAGTAGCCAAATAATCTAAAAGCTCGTGCTTTAAGAGAGAGGCTCAACTATAGACATCATGTTTCAACATTAACACATACACGCAACTACCCCCCCCACTCCACGCCCCACGTGCACATGTGAAATAGGGCCTGCACTTGATATAGGGCTAATATCATTTTTATAATATTTTTAAATGATATGCGAGCTGGATGATTTGGACCCTAGTGCTTATGAAAACATGAGCGTCGATACCATGTTACGCAACCAACAAATCTGAAAGATTAATCTTTTAGACAGGGGCTTAACTATGAACATCATGTTTCAACATTAATAATTTGACTACTTTCAAACCAATATTTAACATGTCTTTACTTCATAAAAAAGAAAATAATTTTTTTTAAAGAAAAACTAAACACGTATTAAATCTGCTTTGAAATTTATGCTTTTCAAAAACAAAAAATCAGAAAGAGCAAGTGAATTCAGGTGAAATTTTTCTAAAACAAGAAAATCCTAAACGAAGCGAGTATCTCTAACATCATATGCAGCTGTATGCCTATATAAAATTATAAATTATAGCATACACGTAACAGAATATACACACACACATAAAAAGCGAACCCCTTCATATTCTTGCTTCACAAAATTACACTACGAACGCCTAAAGTTTTACAGATATGGCGTCAATACATCAAGAGACAGCAATCTAATTTAAGCCAAAAGAAAAGAGAAATCCAAATCAAATAATAAATTAAAATCCAAAAAAAAAAAAAAAACAATAAAATCAAAGAAAACGCAAAATCAACGTGAAATAAGAAATAGACCTGGCATGATTGGACGGTAGGGAAGAGAATTAGAAGAAGCGGCGGTGGCGGCGATGGTGAAGGATTGGGGAGAGGAAATAGGAGGAGAGTAGAGGGAATCAAAATTGGACGGTTTTAAGCAATTGTGGCGGTTGTCCTTGTCCCACCACGATTCTGGTTTGCCTCCCCACGCCCAATTCATCCGGTTTTTATTTGTTTTTTTTCCAGTCCGGTCACCCTAGTTTTTGCCTTAACAGCAAATTTATGACTAACAACGGTCGTTATACTCCATCCGTCTCATTTTAAATTGCACAAAACTAGGGTGGCAAATTGGGTACTTTAGTTTATCCATTAAAGTTAAAACACCCGGGTAACCCAATAGATTTTTAACTTTAATGTTTAATGGGTAAACCCAAAGTACCCAATTTGCCACCCCTATACAAAACTGTCTTTGCACCAAAATTAAGGAAAAATGGGAAAAAAAAATATACTCTCTCCGTTCCACTCGAATTAGGACAAATTTCCATTTTTGGGTGTCCCATCCGAATTAGGACAACCCAAAAAATTGAAAGGCTTTAGTTAATGGGACCCACATTCACACTCGCAACAACTTTTCACTCATTATTTTCTACCATACTTTTTTTCTCCTACTTTACTTTTCATACTCACAACACCTACTCTACTAACACTTTTTCCTTAATCCCCGTGCCCAACCCAAAAATCCTATTTCGGGTGGGACGGAGGGAGTATATATATTGTGAGTGTAGATAGTTTGGTAGGAAAGAGAAAGTGGGGAAGAGAATAGTTAGTGGGTTAGTTGATGTGAGTATGCAAGCGGGTAAACACTTTTCATTTTTTGATTTTACAATTTCTATGAAACAAGCAAAATGACAAATTTTACAATTTAAAATAAGACTGAAGGAGTATTAAATATTATACAGTTATATTAAATATTAAACGTCAAAGTCCTTCCCGTGAGATCATCTCAATCCCATGAGATTTCCATCTACCTAGATCCTAAAGATTGTAAGTTTGACAATTCAGTCAAATTCTGAAATGATTTTGGTACATAAAGAGTGCGTTTGTAGTACTCACTTTATTCCAAGTACAGTAACAATTATTTTATCTCCACCACAAATAAGAGTCGTGTTTTTAGTTTATTTTGCCGAAACGAACACTCACATTATTCCAAATTACAATCATTTTCTGTCCATCACAAATAACAGCCATGTTTTTAAATAGGCCAAACTACATTTAACCCCCCAATGTATACACCGAATCCCACTTTGCACCCTGGCGCGAATTTTGTCCCAATGTCACACTTATTGTTTGAATAATCCCACTTTGCCACCTAGATACTAACGGGCGTCACGAAACTAACAGAATTTACCATGTACGTGTCACGTGAGGGTGTTTATGTATTTTAATTGAAAATTCAGAGGGCTTGAAAGTCATTTCACATTGAGTAAGCTTTCTGGGTCTTCCTCAATGAGCCACAACCATCACGCCACCGTTGCCACCATGCTGCCACCACCATCTCCATTTAAACAATTTTCCCACCACCATCTTCTTCCCATCTCCATCTCCATCTCCATCTCCATCTACTGCGCAAGACAAGTCTTCCCACCACAGATTCACATATTCATCAACAAACTATCACAAAAATCTAAACAAAAATCTCTTGGGCATCTATCTCTTAGATCTACCCCGAAATTAGATATAAAATCTACCAAAAATCAGACATGGTTACTGCAACATAATTTCTCCATCTCCATCATCTTCATCGAACGCGACCAGCATCATGGCGATTACAACATTCTTTCCTAGGCATCTATTTCTTTCAGATCTAACCCAAAATTCATATATCCCAGATTCCCCCAATTCGTTTCTTCAAATTGGATGTTGTCATGGTGATTCTTCAAAACCCATCATGCCACCAAGCCGCCACCATCAAACACCACCACCGTTCCACGCCATAACAAATCAGACATTAATAAATAATGTATAACGTTTTTCAGATCTAAAAGAAACCCAAATCAACGTCATAGCCTGGGCAGAAACTTCTATCTACTATTCTACTTGTTTAAGATTTTTTTTTTAAAAAAAACAAACCCATTAGATTCTTGTTTAAAAGATCTACAACATACACGGATCAGATTCGTGCACAGACCCAGATCATATTCATGGTTTGACTGCCGATGGTGGGAATACAGGAGATGACGGTGGGGGAGATAAACTGAAAGTGAATTTCTTTTTTTTTTTTCTTTTTTTTTTAATTTAGTTCCTATATCAATTTGTTTTTTTTTCTTTGAGCAATCTTATACTCCCTCCGTCCCAGGCTAAGGTTCTTACTTTCCTTTTTGTTTGAGCAATCCTATACTCCCTCCTACTTCACTTTTCGTACTCACAACATTTACTTTTTCTTAATCTACGTGTAAAGTCAAACAACCTAGTCCGGGATGGAGGGAATATTAGTTTTCTTATGATTTTTTTGTTTTGCCATTTTTATTTTTTGATTTTCAGAAAAAGTTTGATTTATTTATTACTATGTTTCTTTTTTTTTTTAATGGTAAATTAAAGGATTATAAATGTTAAAATGAGATTGACTAAAACACCCATCATGTGACATGCACATGCCTTATTTCGTTAAATTTCTAATATTCGTTAGGATCTGGGGTGCAAAGTGGGATAATTGTAACATGAGGTACCACTTTGGGACAAAATTCGTGCGGGGGTGTAAAGTGGTATTCGGTGTATACTTTGGGGGATAAACGTATTTTGGCCTTTAAAATAAGTAAATAATATTTATTTATTTATTTTGAAAGCATTTAATTTTTATTGTTAAGTAAGAAATATAAAAATAAATAAATAAATCATTTTTTAAGATATAAATCATTTTAATTAAAAATTGAATTATGATGCTTATTATTATAAGTCAAATGTAACTAGACTGAAGATAACACTTTAAAAAAGAAAAAAAAAAAAAAAAAAACACTCCACTGAAAAAAGTATAGTAAATGATAGTACTTGCTTAATGGTTGAGGAAATAACTAAAGGGGTAATTAAAGTTGTAGCACTTCACTTATTGCTCATGATAATTCACAATATAATATTAT
This sequence comes from Campanula takesimana, assembly GCA_026119855.1. Taxonomy (NCBI): domain Eukaryota; kingdom Viridiplantae; phylum Streptophyta; class Magnoliopsida; order Asterales; family Campanulaceae; genus Campanula; species Campanula takesimana. The sequence continues at coordinate 367,278 of JAOWBW010001248.1, forward strand.
TATATAAACTGATGATATGATAGTCTTACTTTTTCATTTTCAAATTGATTAAAAGCTAACCAATAATTTAAATTAATATGATTCTTTTAATGAGTTTGAAAGTTTTGGTAGCTAGATAATTTGGAAAACTAAAGAACAGAGACGCAGTGTAAGTTCTGATGTGGTTACACCAGAGTCCACGCAAACAGAATTTGCAGCGGAATAAATAATAAACACGAGTTATTTACACATCTACAGCAATATGATGTAGACAACAAAAACTTATCTTTATTAAAACGTTTAAGATCAATTACAAACAAGAAATCAAGAGAAACGATCAAATATGAAAACATTAAATACTAAAACACTTGTCTAAGACTTAATGATATTCTGAGAACACGATCATACGCTGAACAAAGCAGCAAAGATGAAAAGGAATCGTTTCTTGAATAACCAAGTCTATCCTAGAACAAGCACAAAACACAATGTAGACTGCGATGTGCCCGCACATGCACCTACATCAACAACCTACGAAAATATTAACAAACGACAACACTCTTGAACTTTGTATGTCTCTCTTAATATTATGAGTGTGTAAATAATCTGTAGCTCTCTTCCTCATTTTATAGATATGTAGGAGTCCTTCAAGATATGGCAATGATTGTCCTACAAGAAAAAGATAAACACTAAAGAATGAAGATATTCATTAGGGTTAGTATTCCATAATCAAATCCCTAAAAAATAGGAAACTAAAATATATCTACATCTAATAAATATTTACAATTAATTAATAAAGGTAAAAATTATATACAAAATAGGAATCCTTTTTACACTTGGTAACACACACTTACAATCTCCCCCTGATTTTCCGCTTTATGGTCAAAACAAAATGATATGACAAACAAGATGATAATATGCCGTTATAATCAAAACTCCCCCTCAGTTAAAACACTTTCAATCTCCCTGATTAAAATTATGGTTTACCCGCATTGTACACCTTACTCTCCACTTTACAATTGTAACAACTTACTCTCCCCCTTTTTGACCAGAATGAAAGCTGATCAAATTCGCACACCAGGTCTTCAAAGTTAAGAGTTGAGTTTGAAATATAATGATCTGTACCTCAGATGATAGACAAAAATGGATGTGTACTCTGATGTGCGCACTGATGTGAGTACATTCTGACAAACATCATCTGCTGGACTTGACAATATACCACAGAAAGAAAAATAACGATATGAACCTGCACACTTAAGGAAATCCACACTTAAAGGCAGAAGAAAGTCTTTAAAGTTTAAAACACTTTTTGATTTTCAAATTATTTGAATTATGAGCAACAAGGAAAGGTTAAAACAAAATTTTTGAGAAAATATAGTTACCAAAGATAACACAAAATTTAAGATAAATACTCCCCCTAAAAACATGCCAACATTAGCCAAGATAGTATTTGAAAGATTGTTAGGGAAGAAATAATTAGCCAAAGAGGGATAAAAAATAAAAAATCAACCGAGTCATATTTTCACCATAGTCAAGGATGTCCTAAATTTATGTCTAAAAAAAAAAATACAAAAAACACAATCAAGTGATGTATATATCTCAGTCTTGCGTGGCATAAAATGAAATCACACCCGGGGACTCTTATTCTCCAAGAACTTCAATGAACTTATTTCCAATCTTCTCAGCCTCTAGAATGCGCCCACCCCTTTTTAATTGTGGGTAAAGATTTGTGGGTAGCTTTCACTCTACATTAAATCCAAAGATAACCCTTTCTCTTTCAAATGGTCTTCTCAAATTCGAATCAAACTTTTATGTTGAGTTCGTTTGATCACATTTGGATTGGTTGCATACAATAGTGGAGCAGCTGTTTCCCTTAGATATTACACCCACTGAGAGATATAAAAATGTGTCTTTTAGTCACTTAAACATAGGAAGAGCCCACAGTTCAAGGATCAGACAAGTCAAGGGAGGATATCAAGTGACCACACTGAGATATATAGTGTAAATTAACCTAATATGAATGCCTAATTTTTATTTTTATTTTTCTATTTTTTTAAGAAAAAGATACTATACAATACAAGTGAAGGACGACGTCTCCCAAGTGGGAGAACGCCATCAAATAACACACAAACAAAGAGACTTTCTTAAAGATAAAAATCTCTTAAAATCAATGGCCTTGGTGAAAATACAAACCACTTGGTTTTTTATTCTATAAGGTTTAAGGCTAAATAATTTTCGCTCAACAAAATCTCGTATAAAATAATGCATAATATCAGTAGGCTTAGTACGAGAGTACTGAAAATAAATTCTTGAGATATCAATCATACTTAAATAATCACAAAAACCAATTAAAACCTTACTTTGTATCTCAAAATCAAGATAATCCATCATGACTACCCTTCTCGATCACTCTCAGTGCCGTCGAGAGACGGCTCTGATACCAATTGAAAGTTTTGGTAGCTAGGATATCTGAAAAACTAAAGAACAGAGACGCAGTGTAAGTTCTGATGTGGTTACACCAGAGTCCACACAAACAGAATTTGCAGCAGAATAAATAATAAACACGAGTTATTTACACATCTACAGAAATATGCTGTAGACAACAAAAATTTCTCTTTATTAAAACGTTTAAGATCAATTACAAACAAGAAATATAGAGAAACGACCAAATATGAAAACACTAAATACTAAAACACTTGTCTAAGACTTAATGATACTCTGAGAACACGATCCTACGCTGAACAAAGCAGCAAAAATGAAAAGGAATCGTTTCTTGAATAACCAAGTCTATCCTAGAACAAGCACAAAACACGATGTAGATTGCGATGTGTCCGCACATGAACTTACATCAACAACCTACGAAAATATTAACAAACGACAACACTCTTGAACTTTGTATGTCTCTCTTAATATTATGAGTGTGTAAATAATATGTAGCTCTCTTCCTCCTTTTATAGATGTGTAGGAGTCCTTCAAGATATGGCAATGATTGTCCTACAAGAAAAAGATAAACACTAAAGAAGAAGAGAAAAATTTTGGGGAAACTAGTTTCTCCGTAAGTTATAAAAAGTCTTGTTTTTATAAGAGTTAAATTTAGGGTTTAGGGTTTAAGGTTTAGGGTTTAGGCCTCTTAGGGGTTTAAGGGTTAAAAAATAGACTTTTTATAACTTATGGAGGAACTAGTTTCCCCCAAAACCAACTCAAAGAAGAAAGATATTCATTAGGGTTAGTATTCCATAATCAAATCCCTAAAGAATAGGAAACTAAAATATATCTACATCACGCACACTTACAGAGTTATTGCTAATATATTTGTCTAAATTATGTATTAATAATAAATTTTAGAAGTTCATTGAAATTGCTTAAAAATAATTTCATTTAGATACTCACTTTTTCTTAATTTTTAATTAAAATTTAATAAAATTAACTATCAATAATGGGACTCTCTTTTCAGGAAAACTAATTTTCATTTACCAGCCATTCTTTTTCTTTTTTTGTTACTTTGTCGCGTTGGAAATCGTCAAATGAGATTGTTTATTTACAGCGATGCTCATGTACAGCTCCATTATACTCCCTCTATCTCAGAAAGACTCATTTTAACTTTTTATGGTCAACAAAAACAAATTTTGACCAAACATTGGTGTCAATTTAATGATCACAATAAAATTCTAAAAATTGTTATTGATAAATCACTTAATGATTCATCATTACAAATTTTAGATTTTCACTAGAATGATTAGATCGTCACCAATGGTTGGTCAAAGTTCTTTTTTGTTGACCATAAAAAATCAAAATGAGACTATCTTTCTCTGGGACAGAGCCACAGAGGGAGTATAAACCTTACTAGAAAAATCACAATTCAGTCTCGAATCCTTAAACTTGTACAACAGCATACAGTACTTGAGCCAATGTAAAGACAAGTAAACATTTCAACAAGAAATCCAATTATATTCCTCTAGTACTATAAGATTTCCCAAATAAATCAAACATCCTTAAAATGTGGTCAATAAAAAGGTAGAATTATAGAGAAACATAATGCACATGTGGCTAAAACTAATTCAACTATCCCATATCTGCGCTAACCCTCAAATTAGTATAGCCGAGAAAGGTGTCCAAGGTAGAATTTTACAAACACGCCTCCCCCCCCCCCTACTCGGGCAAGTATGTGGAGCAAAAATGCTATCAGCAGGCGCATCCTCCAGATTGTTGTTGCTCATTAGCATTTGGGTTGCTGGATTTGAGATTTACATCGACCATGTCTTCCTGTTTAGCTGATGATAATGTTTCCATTCCTGGTAAAGCTGCTGCAATCTTGCGAAATAGTGCCTGCCAAAAGATGATGGGCCGGTTATTGCGTTAAGTATATTTATGTTTGTGATAACTGACGGAGATGTAATGTGCGGAATGAGAAAATATGGCAAAAGATGATCTACTAGTTACTCCCTCCATCCCTAAATGAATGTCAAATTTTCCAAAACTTTTGTCACGAAATGAATGTCCAAATTTTTTAAGAAGTTACTAAATCCTCCGTCAACATACAAGAAGTTCTAATTCATACTTAGACTTATATGCAGTATAATGAATTTATTAAGGGTATTGACGTACTTATATTACAACAAATGCCTAAGTTCAACTTTTTACTAAATGTCCCTCGGATCATAGTTATCAAAGCGCGCCTAGGTGCGCCTAGGCTCCGGGCACACCTTTTGCGCCTTGGTGCGCTTTGGGCCTTTAATTAATATGGGACGCACCATAGTTATCAAAAGCGCGCCTAGGCTCTGGGCACACCTTTTGCGCCTTGGTGCGCCTTGGGCCTCTAATAACTATGCCTCGGATGAAAGTTGGACTTCATTTTGGGACAACGGGTGTATTACCGTTTTGTATAAAACATTGTTTAGTGATCATCCATGGCTAAACTGTAGGAGGAATAAATGTTGGATTATGGCTGAACTAGAAAACGGGGTGGGGTTTCATTATGCTGAGTTGGAATTTTGGAACATTTTGATTGTTCCGTTGTACCAATGACGGGGTACATCGGATGTGTCCAATATATTTTATTGTGCCCCTCAACGTTTTTTTTGCATACACAGCACAGATAATTATTCTTCAATTCCATTGTTATGGACTGCCATGAAAATGTATCTAAATCAGAAAATTATGTGGCCAAACATTGTTAGTTATGAAGCTAACACTCTCCCAGAGCCTCAAGACAAATGTCAGGCTACCTAACCAGCTGGGACACACTTGTGATAACCTCTTTATTCCAGGCGTTTTTCATATTTCAGTGTTTGCTATTTCTATCATCCTTTTCGTAGTACAAAAGGAATCAGTATATCCTTTTTTTTGTGTGTGTTATAAGATGAGAATATATACGTTATCAATAACGCATCTCTGGCATCCATGTGGGTTTTCTAGTAAAATGTATCACGTATATGTGTCAGGATTGTACTTTGTCATAATAGTGTGTCAATGTCCATGCTTTGTAAAAGGGTAGTCATCAGAGCAGGACTACTACACACATTAAATTTATTGCTCAATTTGTCCTTGAATAAATGTCACAATTGAAACGTCAATATTTTTTTTAAAAAAAATTGTCATGTTTCCATAATTACCCCAATATATTCTTATGCATAGAGTAACTTTAGCTCACAAAACAAAACGGCTCCTTGTACTTCCCATGACATTGCATTGTTTGTGTCAACTAAAATGGGAAGCTTAGGAAGATCACAAAACTTTATATATCCTAATAAAAAAACGGCATTTATTTTGGGACAAACTAAAATATGGAAAGCAGGACATTTATTCCAGTATGGAGGGAGTAATAAATTGGTAATGATGCAAGTGATTTATTACCTTTATATTGAAGCCTGCCTTGGCACTAGTTTCAATAAACATTACATTTAGCTCACGAGCTTTAGCTTCACCTTCCTCTATAGAGACCTGCCTATTATTATAGCATAAAAATAAAAAATGGAGTAAGCTAGAGAGCTAAGAAAGCATAAATAAATTACTGGATAAAACGGATTTTACAGGGTCCCATTGATCATATAATCAAACAGTTGTTAACTGTTTTTGCTGGAAATTTTAAAATGTAAAACAGTTAACTATGTCCAGGATATATAAAAATCAATGACATTATGACAGCACCAATTACCTCTTGTCCACAAGATCAGTTTTGTTCCCAACAAGGACAATGATAACATCACTGCCTCTTTCAGTGCGAACCTCCTCAACCCACTTTGACGTGTTCAGGAATGATTGCCTACCTAAACCCGGTACAGAACAAGAGCAGTTAGCAAAAGTACCATTTTATTTGCATAATGTATAATATAAATATGGTAAAACGGGTAATGACACTTTCCTTTGTTTCAGGAGAAAGAATTTTACGAGTCTATAAAGAAGCAAGTCATCCATACTAAACACTCCCTCTGTTCCTCAAGAAAATTTCTGTTTTGGAGCATTTCACTTATAAGAGTCCTTTTACAATAACTAAGTTTATAAATTTTATGAGTTTCAAAACTTATCCCCTTGTAATAAACATAAAATCTGAAATATCATCTTACTCTTGAAACTAGGGCATCTACATTGATTTTAATCATTAAAATGTTTTAACTTTAGAAAAATGGACTCTTTTAGCGAAATGGAAAGTAGATTAGTTTGTAATAGACTAACGTATCATCTGATATGCGTTATGAGGAAATCAGCTTAGAGGATTATGATTACCTTTTTAAGCACACGTGACATAACCTAAAGGGCGGGCAATAACAAATGGAGGAATTAAAAGGGAAAGGAAGAGTGCATACTTGCAACATCAAATACAATAACTGCAACTGAGGAGTCCCTGATATAGCTTGGAATAAGACTCCTGAACCTTTCTTGTCCAGCTGTATCCCTGCAAGTATACCAAACATCAGCAAGTAAACTTCAGAAGATTCCATTAGAGTTTGTGCAGATAATAAGGCCTAAAAAACTGATCAGAACTCAACACATACTGAAGTGCTTCAACGACATACATAGTTCAACTCATGCCTATGACCTATCTGTACACACCTCAATCATTTAACCCCACCCCCCCTTTTTTATCTGAACACGGAAAAGCCCTAGGGGTTCTTAGTTCTCACAATATCGCATGTATTTGGAAAGATTGCAGCATTTCTTGTTGCAGCTGGTCACTGCTTCTGTAAGATGACTTTTTGAGGCAAAACTAAGTCACCTAACATCTATGAAAGCATTTTTAAAAAACCCGAACTTCATTCAACACAAAGATTCATTTAAAGCTCTGCTAACCCATGAATACTTCTCCCCCCCCCACCCGACCCATGACTCATCCAACCCAATCCAAACTAAAACATACACATACACCACTGACCTAACACCAAAAAATTCTTCGAAGGAAACTAATAGGATCAGAAAGGAGATTAATCTCTATAATTGATGAATCACAAACCAGATAACTAGAAGCCATATACTCCCTCCGTCCTGAAATGATCTTCTCATTTGCCATTTTTCATTGTCCCAAAAAGTTCTTTTCATTTCTACAATTTAAGCTTAAATGTGCATAATCACAACATGTCTAGTGAAGCAAGTCTTCATATTCTTAAAAAGTTTGAATAGTCAAACGTGAAGATCATTTTGGGGCGGAAGGAGTATATTTCTTGCTACCCTTCTAGTATTTGCCAGTTGAGGGTGAACATCACAATTAATCCTCACCAGAAGATTTGTTTTTTGAAAGTATTAACCATTTTTATAGATTAGGAAGCCATTATCACAAGTTCCCATTATAACTCCACCCTTTAAAATTACAATTTATGAGTTAGATGTTAATGTATGGTTAAGTTTCAGCATAGTTTGTACAGAAGGGAAAGTCTGCATGAAAGATCGTAAGGAAAACTCTTCACATGGAATAAATACTTCAACAGAATAATAAGTATTATTTATGAGTTAGATGTTAATATATGGTTAAGTTTCAGCATAGTTTGTACAGAAGGGAAAGTCTGCATGAAAGATCGTAAGGAAAACTCTTCACATGGAATAAATACTTTAACAGAATAATTAAGTATTCTATGATGCTGTCTGGTGGAAAAGATTAATTAGTAACTTTTTCGGCATAAAGAGGAAGAAAATGTGTGTGCGTTAATGACTCATATACCCCCACTAAGAAGATCTAACAGGACTCTGACTGAGTGTTAACAAGTAAGACGGGAAAAGCAAATCAGGTGTTCAACCATGACAATTACGTAAATGGTACTTAAAGTACACGGAAAAGCTACAAACTGGAAAGTTGTAAGCTTCCATAATCTCACCAAGTAATATGTTCTTGGTGATGCTTATGATTGTTACCTGACCCTTTAAAAGATCTAACTATGCATTGTAAACAAAGAATTGTTAATAAACTATAGGGAAAAGTTGGCTTCCCATGGAAATGTATCAAGAGACCACGGAGTCCTTCCGGAATTGATTGGTTTTTTTCGTGCACAGACTCCACACACTATTATACTAGAGATGATCTCAGAAGTCATACACAAAACTCGATGAACATATTATTTAATGCTTGTTAGACTCGAGCAATCAAAGACAGAAAATTAATTTCTTCCCCCATTCAGATCTAATGGCATTTAAATCAAAAGGGAAAAGACTAGTTTTTGAAGGATTGGACTTTATTGTGCAGAGATGAGAACTAAAACACTAAAGATCTTTCCAGATGAATGACTTTTTACATCAGTTAGCAGATTCTTTTGTGCATTTCTCAGTAGACTAACGTCCGCCCCTTAAATAAATACAATTGTTTTGGAGCTCATTGGTGATAGATAGAGGAACTTTCTATGTGACATGTAAGGGGGACCAGACGGCTTTAGTCAATATTCAATGGCGTCAAAAGTAGCTTCAGAAGATGTTAATGGTTATTGAAATGCTCGTTGAGAAGCAATTGACATCTACATAATGCCTGGGAGTTCCATGGAAAACAGCACCTCACCAGGGCCAATGACTCAATCTCAATAAACTGCTTTGTAAACATTGATCAACCACTGTAACCCCTATACTAATAACATTACATGTATTCGTAGATCAAAAAATTTACATATAGTGCAAAAATCTTACCACAGCTGCAAGCGAACCGTGCGGTCTTCAAGGTACATTGTCTTCGAAAGAAATCAATTCCAATAGTAGCCTGTGTACAAATTTTTAGATATATTAAGGAGAGAGAAAATTAAGGACAACATATTAAGTTCCGGGATGCAAATATACAGAAGCAGAGAGAATTAAGGACCACATGCAGGGATCAGGACCAAAAATAAGTGGGTGCACAAATGTACCCAAAGCTTCAAAATATTTTTTTTTCTACATGATTACAATGATTATAGTAAGAAAAACAAGCTAAATTTGTCCTTACGCATTTTCAAATAGCACCATCATATGTAACACTCAGAAGTAAAAAAAAAATCGATTAAACATACTCTGTACCAGCGTCACATAATTCGGCACGCGGTCCGATTCGCGACACGAATTCGCATACGGAATTCGCTACCCCCGAGTGAATGCGATTCGCTTAGGTATTTTCGTTAAGAATTCGATTCATAATTCGCTTCATGTATTAGTAAGGTTAACTTTGATAAACATTAATAATTATCTATAATTTATTAGGGGCTTTAGAGGAAATAAAAAAATCTAGACTCCTTATGAATAAACATTAGGTTGAGGGGATTTTCAGGGATTATCTCTTAAACAAAAGAACAGGGAATAAGAAGGAAATAAAGGGAAAAAAATACTGAAATAAACGAGAGAGAAGCGAGAATGTCGGCTTGGGTAACGCAAACGCATAGTCGACTGCGTGAAGCGTGCCGCCATCGTCGTCGTCGTCATCGTCAGTGAAGAAAGGTTCTCGTCCTAGCTTCCTATCGCGGTAAGTGTTCTCCCAATTGTCGATATTTATCTTTAATTTAGGGCTTAGCCGATTTTCTTGCTCTTTCGTTCTCTCTACCGGGTAACACAGCCGACGGCAATACGGCGTCTCCGGCGAACTCAGTCGCGAATTTGGGCGTTTTGATTCGGAATCGAATTCCGATTCGATCGAATGAATTCGGAATTCGACCCCGTTCTGGGCGAATTCTGTGACCCTGCTCTGTACAAGACAAACCTCGGACAGGCGGAGATGTGGCGGCCGTGGTGAGTGAGTTTGGTGTGTATAAGTGGGCACAAAGCTTTCAGAGCGTCAAGATGGAGACTGGGAGAGCTGGAGATGCATATGGAGAAGCAGAGAAAGAGAAGTAGAGAACTGCAACAGGAGTCGACATGCGGTAAAGCAATGGCCATTTGGCAAAAAAAAAAAGCAGAGCAGTCGTTGTTAAGTCCTTGAAAGGTTTTTGACATTCTAACTTTGTGAGTTTGTGACTCGTGAATTATATTTTATAGTAACATAAAACCGACTTTTGTGCAGTTGAGTCAAACAATGTACAAACCCCAAATTGATGACTCACTTTTTCGTCCGTGTGAGGGCTGTGATTAGTGGGGTGAGATTTTTAGTGGGTGCACTCAGCATTAGGCAGTGTTTTAAAACGCGGCTTAGGCGGCCACCTAGGCGGAGGTTAGGAGCTAGGTGGAGGCTTACAGCCACGACTATGCTCAAATCGGCCAAGATAGGAGTGCCTTCAGCTAATCGGCCGACTAGGCGGCCTAGTCGGCACTTAGGCAATGGAGATAGAGCATCTTCTTCGACGGCTAGGACCGGGACTACCTTGCCACCCACAAGGTCAACGGATTAACACCATCATTTGGATGATTCAAAGGTCAATCCAAATGATGGTGCAAATGGTTTTGTGTGGTCTGTGTTTAATTGTGTGTGTGTGCACTATGTGTCTACAGTCTTTTTTTTTTTTTTTTTGAAATCATGTGTCTGTGGTCTATGTCAATTATAATGTATTGTGAATTATCAATTTTGTATGTTTATATACTCCATCCACCCGTCCCGTAATAGTGGTTATTGAAATTAAATATTAAAGGAAATAGTAAGGCGTAGGTGCAGTGATATGCAAATATTTGGAATTAGTGTGTAAATTCTCGGCCCCACCTAGGCA